>JAZKJV010001067.1:600000-1182495 GCA_037367405.1 Ottelia alismoides | reverse complement strand
TGGTTAATTTTGCACGTAACTCTTTCAACTGATAATATTCTCCTTTTAAGTGAGATAGCTGACCATTAGACTTTCTACTGAGAGCATCTGCTACGACATTGGCTTTCCCCGGGTGATATTCTATGGAACAATCATAATCTTTGATTAGTTCTAACCATCTTCTTTGCCTTAAATTCAACTCTTTTTGAGAGAAAATATATTTCAAACTCTTATGATCTGTAAAGATGCGACAAGTTTCCTCATATAGGTAGTGTCTCCAGATTTTTAAGGCAAATACGATAGCTGCTAACTCAAGGTCATGAGTTGGGTAATTTAACTCATGTTGTTTTAGCTGTCTAGAAGTATAAGCAATCACCTTATCGTTCTGCATCAAGACGCATCCCAGCCCTTGTCTTGAGGCATCGCTATAGATTACAAATTACCCTGTCCTGAAGGAAGGCTAAGTATAGGTGCTGAGGTGAGACGACTCTTGAGTTCCTTAAAACTCTTTTCGCATTCTTCGTCCCAACTATACTTCACATTCTTCCTAGTTAACCTTGTCAATGGTGCAGCAATTCTAGAGAAGTTTTCTACAAATCTTTGATAATATCCAGCTAATCCAAGGAAACTTTAGATTTCTGATGCATTTATCGGTCGTTCCCATCTAAGAACCGCTTCTATCTTTGATGGATCCACTGTTATTCCTTCTCCAGATATGACATGGCCTAGAAATGCAACATTCTTCAACCAAAACTCACATTTATCAAACTTTGCATATAATCGGTGGTCCTTCAGAATTTGAAGTACAACTCTCAAGTGTTCTCTATGTTCTTCCTCTGTTTTAGAATATACTAGAATATCATCAATAAACACGATCACAAAATTGTCTATATATGGACGGAAAACCCTATTCATCAAGTCCATAAAGACAGCTTGGGCATTTGTCAATCCAAAAGGCATTACCAAGAATTTATAATGCCCATATCGGGTTCGGAATGCAGTTTTAGGAACATCTTCTCCTCTAATCTTTAATTGATGATAGCCAGATCTCAAATCAATCTTAGAAAACACAGAAGCCTCTTATAATTGATCAAATAAATCATCTATTCTGGGCAGAGGATAGTTATTGCGGACAGTCACACTGTTTAGTCTTTTATATTTCTTTGGGTCAGTGTCTCCTACAAATGGTTCTGCTCCCTACTACTTTATATGTCCTAATGGTAACTGGTGTTCTAATTCATGTCTTTTTATAGACTGGGCAGCCATGCCTCCTATTGTTTGAGCTATCAATGTCAATGTGTCATACACGTTGTTGTTATCATTATCCTGACTAGGACCTTGGGTGGTCGCATGTGGCTGCTCTACTGCCATTGTTTCCTAAATAAAACCTCAATTAGATCCTTCATTAATATAAATCCTCCAATAATGATTCTAGATATCCTCAAGACTTATAACATCGATTTTCTTCAAAGTTCAAATCAAATTTTGGTAACTAAATTGTCTTCCATACTATAGATTAACTCCTAATGTAATTCTTGCTTAAGGTCCTAAAACCATTGCTCTGATACCACAAGTTGTCAAGACCCGTCCCGCTAACCAGGACGTGTCGCGACAGAGATCTTTCTTCTTCTTTTATATTTTTTTCCTCAAGTAAACATGTGGCAATCTCAAAAACATAATATCTTTGTATTTCAAGTTCACAACACCAAGAAGTGCATTACACAAGTTCTATCTATTACAACTTCTTACAAAAATACACGAACAGTACAAAAATAACGAAAAGCAAAAGACACCTCCTCCAAGTGTATCAGTGGTCCTTTCCCCATGCTATTCGTGATTCTGCTGATCTGTACATAATTATAATATAAAGGGATGAGTCTAAACCCATTTAGGAGCTTAGACCCAGTGAAAGGATCTCAAGCTTTTTACATATAGCTAAAAACTGAAATATGAGCATCATGACAAGAATTTATGCTGAATACTGTGAATAGCTTGAAAGAGACTTTATGAAAGAAATTACATATAACAACATGCTAGTTTTGCAATTGAAAACTGAAATCACTTCAAAAGTAGATAAACTGAAACATAGTCATCACTATCAAGCTGTTTGTACTAATCACCACTGTGGCTAATTTATTGACTCATGAACGCTGAAACAAAGCTAAGTCATACGCGCAGACGGTCCCAAAGACCAAAAACACCCTGCATACGGCCCAAAGCCTATATGTATACAGAATGCGGACCCAAAGTCCTCTTGATACCATATCTAATGGTTTGCCATATCTAATGGCGGTTTCAGGGTCATTTCTAATGACATCACCATATCTAATGGCTAGTTCATGATTTGTATAAAAGAGCTACTGTGGTGCTTATCTTCTGATTTCTGATTCTTTTCTTGCCACTAATAAACCGTAAACTTGCTATTTCATGCTCATAACAACTAATTCAATAACATAAGACAATCTTGGCATAGCATGCATATTCTGATCACTAAAACCATTCAGAACTTGGAAAACTGATCCATAATGCATAGTATCCGTACAAAACAAAATTCTTTACATAAAATCTCAAATCTACGTAGTGAAACTTATGCTTTCTATTCCACAACGAGTTTTATGCTTGAAAACATGCTATCAACAAAAATCACTTGAAATGATATTTGAAAATACATTCTAAAGCCTTGATTTCATATTTGGTATACGGTACTTGCAATTCATGCGTAAAAGCTCAAGAAAACGCGATAGCATACTTGTTATCATAAAACATGCATAAAAGCGAAAGACTAATGCTTTAAAAATAACGCTTGAGAATCCCTCACCTGGTTTTGTCTAACTTGAGTCCAAAACGTTTCTTTAGTGATAAACTCCTCTATGGCCGTCTTAGATTGAATACTACGGCTTGACGCGGACAGAACTTCGTACGGCTTCAAAAACGCTCTCGATCACCGACAGGGCTTCGCCGTGCTCCTCTCGTGCTCCTCCCGCAAGCTCGGCGGCCTTGCGGCTCTAAGGTGGAGTGATGGGCGTGAATGAAGTGAGGAGGACTATGGGGGGTCATGGGTATTTATAGACCTCCACCCCCTTTACATGTGTGACATGTGTCAACATGTAAGGGAGCCTCTAAGCCACATGTTGCCTCCCTTCCATGTATGACGACACATGGCATTCCACATGTCCTTATTCATGAGAAAACTTGTTGCCCAAGCAAGGTGTGGCTTTATCCACGAGATAACTTGTTGCCCAAGCAAGGTGTGGCTTTATCCACGAGATAACTTGTTGCCCAAGCAAGGTGTGGCTTTATCCACGAGATAACTTGTTGCCCAAGCAAGGTGGCTATACCATGACACGTGCTAGTCTTAGGATAATGACACATGGCACTATTGAGGTTTTGACACTTGTCCTGACTATATAACAACACGTGTCCCATGATTTCCTCTCCATGTGTCCCAATTTTGCTAATGACGCTTAATTATCACTAATGGCAGGTAATTAGCACTAATCATGCTTAATTAATCTTAATGATGTGATCATGGCTAATGAGTATAAATCTATGCTAATGATGCTTAATTATTACTAATGACGGGTAATTAGCACTAATCATGCTTAATTAGTCTTAATGATGTGATTATGGCTAATGAGTATAAATCTATGCTAATGACGCTTAATTATCACTAATGACGGTTAATTAGTACTAATCATGCTTAATTAGTCTTAATGATGTGATTGTGGCTAATGAGTATAAATCTATGCTAATGATGCTTAATTGTCACTAATGACGGATAATTAGCACTAATCATGCTTAATTAGTCTTTATGATGTGATTATGGCTAATGACTATAAATCTATAACATTATGGGCACTATGCAAGTAGTGGCTTCTACTACTTATAAGGTACAACCAAAATTCCAGATTGCTAGATGTGGTACTATGTTTTGATGTGCTACACAATTCAGAAAACCTTTTAACATACATTTTTATACAAGATGGTCTCTGATTTAAACACAAGTTTCAATGAAATCATTGCATCAAGGCGAACCCATTGACTATGGTATCTGTAAAGTGTGAACACTATAAATTCAATATTTCCTTGATAACATTCAAAGGCATAGTGTACAAAACGCGTATTACAGTCATCCTCGCCCAATGCACATATTGCAATTGTATAGGACATTCCGAGGGCATGTGCTATCAAAAGCACAATCATTATGCCTCTGCTTGTGTTGCTGAACAGTTTGAGACCATTGTTGCACATGTTGATCAGAAGTGTGATTATCTCTTCTCATGTCTAAGGGAGATTATGGACTCTTCAGCAGTATTGTTGGCATTCTTCCTACCTTGTCTGGCATCGCTGCCTCCGTGAGCACCTTGGGTATTGATTGTACTATGATTACATGCTGCAATGCTGGTATTACAGATTGGATATTGGATTCGGAGCATCTCATTATCTTTGTGGTGACAAAGAACAAATCACATCATATATCAACGTCCCTCTGATTCAGTCCGTAATCATTTTGATGGAAGATATTCTCCTATCACTAGAAAAGTGAAGATTCATTTTGCCTTCCACACGTCTACACAATGTTTTACATGCCGTATCAATATACTATCCCTTAGTTAGATTACTAAAGAACTAAACTATCGTCCCATTTTTTATGCTTCTTCTCTTATGTTCAAAGATATACTTAGGGCCAATCTGATTGGATGTTGTCGTAAGCAAGGGGGTTTGTACAGACTTGTCAGTCACCTTATGCTGACAGATCTTCCATATCTATCAGATCGGTTTTGGTCATCTTCTACAGAAGTTGTGTAGAGTCCTCTCTCATATCTCTCCGTAGTTTAGTTTTCAGTGTGACGCATGCCGGCTTTGGAAGCACCATTACACCAGTTTTTCCGGTCATTAGGGACGCAACATTACATCTTTATTTGAGTTGATTCATTTTGATATTTAGGGTCCCAGTTGTGTTCCTAATCACCGTGGACACTGATTCTATTTGAGCGCCTAGACTATCTTGGATCTTTTTATTGAAAAATAAGTTTGAGGCTAGGTCTATATAAAAATCTTTATCATTGATGCTACTGTCAAATATGTGCAATCTGATAGGCTTTAGAATTCTAAACTGGCCAATTATCTTAAATTTTCAAGTTTCTTGGGATCTTACATCAAATGTCTTGTGCTACTTGGCTAAATGGTGTTGCAAAGTGAAACACCATCATCTTTAGATGTCTCCATGACCCTTCAGATACAAAGTCATGATCCTCACTCCTACTTTGTAGGTGTTATCCTCATTACTTGCTGAATTATCAACTGTATTCATCTTCTGTGCTAGAAGAATACATTCCTTATTCGATTGTGTTCCCCGAAAAGGACTTGTTCTCCTTAACATCTTATGGCTTTGGTTGTGTGGTTTTTGTCATCAATTGACTCTTGGTCGTGATAAGATGTCAACAAGATCTATCAAATGCCTATTCATTGACTACTCCAGAACCTGAAAAGGGTATCCGTGTTTTGATCATGTCATACAGAAGTACTATGTTAGTGTTGAAGTCACATTCTTTGAGTATGCCATGTATTTTTATCCACATGTGACATCATGACATCTCCATCTGACACATTGGTATCTACCATCTCTACCTCTTGCTCATACACCATCGACTTTGGTTGAGATGCTACCTCGTATGTATATTTTGTAGAGACTTACAACTATTTGACCTCCTCTTGTGCCTTCTCCCTCATCTAGCATGACCTAGGAAAATTCTGAATACTTGGTTCCTCTGGTGGCCCTGTTGATATTCCTCTTCAAGAAGAGACTAAACATGAGGACAATGTAACTAATCTAGAGATTGTTGTTCCATAGAATGATCTATGAGAGGATCTGGACCATGCCATTTCTTTTCGGAAGAGGAGACATGCATGTGCTACATACCCTTTTTCATGGCATGTTTCTTTGGGGCATCTCACATAGGACTTCAGAAAGTTTTTGGTGGGATTGCCCACTGTTAAAATCCTACAGACATACTAGGAGGCGCTACATGGTAGTCATGACATCTGGTTATGGAAAAAGAAATAGCTACATTACAGTCCAGAGGCACACATACCTTGGTTATTGCCCCCTACAGGAGCCTCTACAGTAGGTTGCAAATGAGTTTATGTTGAAGCATAAAGCAAATGGTAGCTTTGTTTGCTATAAAGCTAGACTTGTGGCAGGAGGTTTGACTCAAACATATGGGCGGAATACCAGGACACTTTCTCTTGTATGGCTCGCCACTCCACCCTTCGTATTCTTCTTTCTATTGTAGTGGTGAGAGACTGGATGATTTCTCAACTTGATATCAAGAATACCTTTTTGTATGGAGACTTGTATGAAAAAGTTTATATGCAACAACCAATTAGGTTCACTATTGCGGGTGAGTGCTAGAAGATATACATGCTTTATAAGGTTATTTATGGTCTTAAGCAAAGCCTAAGAGCATGGTTCTACAAGCTTCCAGACTTGATAAAGCAGCGGGGCTTCAGAGTATCAAATGCGATCACTCACTCTTCGTACACAAGACACTACGAGGTATTATCATTATTTTAGTGTACGTTGATGCCATCGTCATCAGAGGGTATGATTTGCAGGGGATCACTAAGGCAAAGGTGTTCCTTGGACAACAATTGGGCACTAAGGATCTTGGAGAACTATGGTACTTTCGTGGGCTTGAATTTTCCAGGAACCAAATAGGATCGGTGATGAGTCAGAGAAAGTATGTTCTTAATCTTATTCTAGAAACTAGGATGGTAGACTGGAGACCTGCTACTGCTACTATGAATCCCAGTATATAAACTCTATGATGATGATATTGATGATATAGACAATACGAGATATATAGAGCTCCTTGGGAATCTTCAATATGTGACCATCACCAGACCATACATTTCTTTTGTTATAAGCAAAGCCAGTTTATGGAGTAACCACAACAGACACAATTTGATGCAATCTCCATGATCCTAAGGTACCTGAAGTCTTCATCAGACACAAGACTTCTCTTCAGCAAAGGGGGACATCTTTGGAGATTGCAACCTGTACAGATGTTTATTATGCGGGATGCCCTAAAGATAGGAGGTTAACATCGTGATTTACAATGCTTATTGGATGCTCACTTGTCTCATGGACAAGCATGAAACATGTTGAGAATAAACAATAGATTTTGTTATTGTAGCCCATAAGGGCATTTATGTATTTTTGTTCTTTTTTGAGCACTCTCTAGGCCTATATAAGGACCCTTGACCTCTGGAATAAACAAGTTATTTGATTTTCTTTTCTTTTCTCTACATAGTATCGGAGCAGCGGTCTTTGACATGTGTTCTGACCTAATTCTCGCCACCACCTCAAGCTCCAACTTCGTTAGGGATCATGTGCCCCCTCTCTCCATGCCTCTTCGTGCTCCACGAGTCCTCATCGGGCCGCCATCACCACCCTAGCCCTGCGCAAGGATCTCATAAAGACATCGAGAGGCACCGCCCGACCTTCCTGGCGCTCCAACTGATCTCTCCAGTGCCCTTGCTGGCTTGTCGCACGACATCCAACAACGCCGCCCTCTCGCAAGCCTCCAGAACCTAGCTCGCCAAGCACAACCCCTAGGCCAGCATTGCTCCCGACCTCCTCGAACCTTGCTCGCCCAAGCGTTGCTCCTAGGTCATCAGCGCTCACCCAATGCTGCTCCTAGGCGCTCACGGTCCTATTCGTCCCACTAGCAACTCCACTGGGCATGGTCTAACCCTCCTTGTCGACCCAGCGTCGCTCTAGGGCGCTCGTACGACCATCTTCGACCCTCTAGATACACAATTGAGACCGCTTGACCAGTAGCGGCTTGGTCCCGACCAACAACTCTCCAACAATGCCTACAAGTCTCCACGTCCATCCAAGCAACTCTCATGATCCGTTACCATGCCTACTTGATGCATGTATAAACCAAGATCTTCATTATTCTACCTCTTTCTAACTAGGTCACTTTTTATTGATCTAAAGATCCACCATAACGATAAAGTAGACCAAGCCCACGTACCCTACTTCTTCTTTGATGGTAGTTGGCACAACTATCAAATTAAAAGTGTCAGAAAACTATGTTCTGTGGTCTCGTTCCTTCAAGGTGTTCATTGGTGGACAACACAGAAGCTCTATTCTGACAAAGATCCGCCTGCAGAGGCAGACACGGGCTATTGAACCTGGTTTGTTGATAACTGCCAGGTCATCACTTGGTTGGCCAATAGCGTCGATCCAACGATTGCTACAAATCTTCTGTATAAGGACACGACAAAGCTATGCGTGAGAGTCTAGAGAACACGTACTCTCATAAGACAACCAAGTCTCGCCAATATGAGATTTTCACCAGAATCTGGTATGCTACTCAAGGCGAATCTAGCATCATCGAGTACTACAAGCTACTTACTAGCCTATTTGAGGAATTACTCATTTTTCAGCTAGCTTGCTGTGACAAACAAGTAGGAGAACATGCTGAATGGCAAGTATACAGGTTTCTCTTTGCACGCAATAAGCCTGTCAATGATCAGTTCCTAATGGTTGCAACTCTGCCCACTATTGAAACTATCTTTGGGAGATTACAGGAACTAGAAACTCCAGTTGAGACTACTATTGCAGAAACAACGACACATTATACCGCTCCTGGATACATAGGCCGCTAGAATAATCAAGGAAGCCGCGGACAGGTTCGTAGTCGTGATTTTGGATGTGAACGAGAATCTGGACGAGGACGTGACTTTGGCTGAGGACGTGGGCGTGACTCTTCCAATGCTCGCTGTCCAGCCCCTGCGTACACTGTGGGCACGAGAACCATCCTTCCGATCGCTGTTGGGTAACTTTTGGCATGCCACCTACTGCTAACAATGCCAATGAAGAGGCATTATATGATACTACTGAGGAGACAACTACTCGTCCTGCCACTGGGGTACATACCCCGTTTACTGCTTCTGAATATGCTCGCTTGAGGCAACTGCTCAACAACTCAGAAATTGATACTCCTGCTTCTGCGTCAACTGTGAGTCTGGCTACTACTTCAGGAACTATGGCAAAGTATGTTTCCGCTCCAAAACCGCATGGATAATTGACTCTGACGCTTCTACTCATTTGATCGGAGATGGGAGTCTACTCACTTCATCACAACCATCTTCATTTGTGAAGACGGTTAGGATTGCTTATGGAGATCATTCCCCAGTTACTGTTGTTGGTACTATTGCTTTCTCTTCAAAGCTACGATTCACTGACGTTCACTACGCTCCAGCCTTTCCTCTAAGTCTATTATTTGTGCATAAGTTATGCTGTGATCCTCAATGCTATGTTATATTTGACGAATTCTATTGTTATTTTCAGGATATTTAGACGAGGCAGATTTTTGGTGGGGGACATGAACGAGATGGCATGTATTATCTTGATATACCCTCCGACTCCAATTTTGCTGGTGTTGTCTCCATTTCTGAGGATCCTTTTTTGTGGCATCGTCGTCTTGGCTACCCTTCTGCTAAGGTTCTCTCCATGATGTTCCCTAAACTCTCTCCACTCAAACCATTCCAGTGTGAGGTGTGCTAGTTCGGGAAACATCATCGTGCATCCTTTCCTGCTAGGACCGAACCTCGTCATCATACCCCCTTTTCCTTAGTTCACTATGATATCTGGGGACCCTGTCCTGTGCGAACTTTGTGTGGTCATCGGTATTTTGCTATCTTTGTTGATGAGTACATTAGGTGATCATGGGTCTTTCTATTGAAAGAACATTCTGAAATCAATAAAATTATCAAGAACTTTTTCCACTATGTCAGAATTATATTTTCTTCCCAAATTCAGATTTTTCGTTCTTATAATGCTTTGGAATATGCAAAAAGACTTAACATCGTTCTTTGACACACAAGGCATCATCAATCAGACCTCTTGCTCATATATCTCTCAATAAAACAGGTTTGCTGAAAGAAAACTGCGACACCTGCTTGATATTGCCAGATTCCTTCTCACACAAATGCATGTTCCTAAGACTTACTGGGGTGATGCCATACTCACTATTGTCTGCCTAATCAACAGAGTTCGCTCCCCAACACTAGCTGGATCCACTCCATTTGCTTTACTCTACCCAAATGAGGACCCATTTCCATTACCTTTACAGATTTTTGGATGCAGTGCTTTTGTCCATAACTTCCATGCTACTGATAAATTATCTCCACATGCTATTAAATGTGTTTTTTTGGATACTCTAGAACTTAGAAAGTCTATAGATGCTATGATCCTTCTGGACGTCGCTACCATATATCCGATGATGTCACCTTTTTTAAACAGACTAGTTTCTTTACTCAGCCTGCATCTGACATACCATTAGACTTGCCTCCTCTGCCTATTGTATACAAGAGAAGAAAAAATCTTTCTAATACCGTTCTTAGACTCTCCCTGTTCCCTTAATGCAGGAGATTACGCCATTCTCCGATGCTCCCACCAACATTCCCTTAATGCTGATTGGGATATGGTGGTGCAGAAGATGGAACAGAGGTTGGTAGGGTGGAAGGCGTTCACACTTTCCAGAGGGGGAAAGCTAGTCCTATTGAGTCATGTGCTCTCGGCTATACCAATATTCTTTTACTTTACTAGACTAATACTGGTGGGGGTCAGAAGGAAGATAGAGACTATGATGAGGAGATTCTTCTGGTCAGGTGGGAAACAACAGAGGCTCGGAATGCATCTGGTCAATTGGGACGAGGTCACGAGGGGACGCAACGATGGGGGTCTTGGAGTTCGTGATGTGGATTGCATGATCAGGGCGCTCATCGCAAAGTGGGTGACCTCGCATATGGGCTCCCTCAACCTCACTGGCCGACAGACTTGTTAGGAAGATTTATGGGGTCAAGGGGGAACTCGTGGCAAGAAGAATTCATTTCGAATCGCCGCTATGGGTAGGTATACGCCAGCTCTTGTCGTGGTTAGCCTTGAAACTATGGCCTAAGGTGGGTGATGGTCACATTTTCAGATTTTGGCGTGACGATTGGACTGGAGAGGGCCTGCTTGAGGGCAGATACCTGCGCCTATATGCTTTGGCTGCATTGAAGGAAGGCACACTTTCACAAATGGCAGATGCTGGAACGTGGCCGCCGCCGTTTCTGGCGGACTTATCGAACCAATGCATGGAGGATTTTCTCAAGCTGCAGGCCGAAATCACACCACCTGGGGATTTCTCGATGGACAACGACCATTTTCAGTGGGTGGGCTCGAAATTCTAAATAAAGAATGTCTACAATTAGATGAGACATAGGGTAGAGGAACATGATGTGGATCTGTGCCAAGACATGAAAATAATTTGGGCGTCGAAGATACCGAGCAGGGTCAAAGTTTTCCTGTGGTGTTTGCGAAGGGGCTGATTATGTGATAAAGCAAGGAGAAGATTGTTAGGTCTAGAGGAAACAAAGTGTGACTGGTGCGAGGAGATGGAGGAGGACTCAGAACACCTATTTTTCAAGTGCTCGGCGCCATAAAGGGTGTGGAGGGAGCTAGGGATACCCTGGATCAAGAGTGAAGGGACGACATAATTCTGGGGATCAATGCAGACGGTTGGCAGCAACTCTACCGATGACTGCTCGAAGGCGTTCGCTGCATTATGGGCCATTTGGACAGGATGAAATAATTTGATTTCCAACAACCAAAGATTTTATTTCGAGAATGTAGCCTCACTGTAAGGCGCTTTATAATTTCTGGATCTCACGGTAATGTAATCTAAACTCTTCTTAATGGAATATATGCGGCAGTGACCCCCACATTGGGGGATCACCCTAGTTACAATGAAAAATAACTCTTAACAGAACTAAGAGACAATGTACACTTCACTCTATGTCTCATTTCACGTCCACTGACAGCTTATCATGTTCTGACAGGCAATATACAGATGCTCTTATGTCTGTCTATTCTAACAAATCATCATGGTGCCTTACAGGGCTCCGGCTGGCGACAAACAATGAATGAAGAAATGGATGCCCTTATCTCAAGAGGAACATGGGATCTTGTTCCATGTCTACATGGTTCCGAACCTGTTGCCTGCAGATGGGTTTTCACTACTAAGCAGTCCCCAAATGGATCACTTGATAGGTTGAAAGCTAGACTTGTGGCAAAAGGTTTTACACAATTATGGCATCGATTATTTTGAGACTTTCTCTCCTGTTGCTAGGATGGGCACTATACGGACCTCATCTCTGTTGTTGTGAACAAAGGCTGGCCCATTTATCAGTTAGACGTAAAAAACGCTTTTCTATATGGTGATCTAGAAGAGGAGGTGTACATGGTGCAACCTCCTGGTTATGAAGTCAAGGGGGAGTATGTATGCTGACTTTGCAAGACAATTTATGGATTGAAGCAAAGCCCAAGGATGTGGTTTGATAGACTAAGTACAGAGATTGGTAGTCTGGGTTTTCAGAGAACTACATCTGACTCCTCAGTTTTTGTCAGAAAATGACCAACTGGCACTGTTATACTTGCTGTATATGTAGATGATATGGTTGTTATAGGCAACGATGACAAAGGAAGCTAGAGACCAAAGCCTTTCTACAAAAGGTCTTCATCACAAAAGATCTAGGGCAACTTCGCTATTTTTTGGGCATAGAGGTTCTACGCACTACGAAGGGTCTACACATATCACAGAGAAAGTATTGCTTGGATATACTAACCGAGGCAGGACTGCTCTGTTGCAAACCGTCTGGCATTCCTGCAAAACCAAGGAAACATGTCTCCACTGATCCTATCTTTGAAGACACAACACGATATAAAAGCTTGGTAGACAAACTCTTATATCTTACTGTTACAAGGCCTTATATATCCTATGTTGTGAGTAGAGCTAGTCAACACATTGAGAAACCTTATTATAGTCATTGGTAGGATGTTCTTCAAATCCTTCGCTACTTGAAGGAATCACCTGGTCGTGGCCTCTTTTATGGGGCAAACGGGTACACTGATGTTACTGCATATGCTGATGCCGACTATGCTAGCTCACTCGAGAACCGTCGTTCTACTGCTAGCTATGCTATGATTGTTGGGGGGAATCTTGTTAGATGGAGAAGCAAGAAGCAGACTGTTGTCTCTCGATCCGGTGTAGAGGCTCTGATAACTTTTCTACCAGAACTTGGTGTTACTGTCACCACTCCGGTCTCTTTATACTGTGATAACAAATCTGCTACTTTTATTGCAACAAATCCCGTATTCCATGAGAGAAGCAAACACATTGAGATAGATTGTCATTATGTCCGTGATGCAGTAAGAGGAGGCAAGATTGCTACACCACATATTTCTATAGATCTTCAACTGGTAGACATATTTACAAAGGCATTATGCAAGAAACGCCTTTCTTGGATAATTTCCAAGTTAGGCATGATCTATGGATATGCTCCAACTTGAGGGGGGAGTGTTGAGAATAAACAATATATTCTGTTATTGTAGCCCATTAGAGATTTATGTATTTTTGTTTTTTAGCACTCTCTAGGGTTTAGTCCTGGACCTCTGGAATAAACAAGTCATTTGATTTTCTTTTCTTTTCTCAACAAAACAAACTATTGTTGCTTGGTCAAATGTTGAATCTCAATACTGAATTATTGCGAAGGTAGCATTGAGATGATGTGGGTCAGGTTTGTCCTAACTGACCCAAACATTGAAGCACCTCTTCTGCTAGTTGACATTCATGCTGCATTATTTATTGCCGGCAATCAAGCATTCAATGAGAGAACCAAACACATCGAGGTAAATTGCCAATATACTAGGGACATGATACATAAGAGCTTCATCACTAACTCTCATGTCAGCTCAGCGAACAACCACCGAAATTATTTGCTAAAGCACTAGCCAGAGGGGCATTCCAAACTTATTAAACGAAGCTGAACCTGATAGACATCTACGGTCCATCTTGACGGGGTGTTTTAGGAAATATATATTATGTTAGTTCTTTCATATGTTATTTTCTTTTCTATGTATTTTCTTTCTTGTGTGTTGCTATATAGGTTTCTCCTCGATATAAAGGAGCTCGATATAAAGGAGTCCTATGGTCTCATAATAAACAAGTCAATTATTTATTTCAGCAAGCGCCATCACCAATCTAGTCATCAGTTCAGAACATCAAAGAGACACCATCACCCATCATTGACTGCACTCTGGTAGGCACCTCAGAAAGAATCAAAATGATACCATTCAAGAATAAAGTGGGAGAACTGCTTATTGCTAAGAGATCCGTAAATACCTCGCATCAACCCCTTCATCGAGCGGGCCTTGTTCATCTTTTCAACCCTCAACACCCCTAGATTCCCTTCATCTGTAGACTGCATGACAAGCTCACAATACCACGACTCCATGGAACTCCCGACCAGTGGTACTCATTAGAATTGCCTCACCACTTCAAGATGATGGCGCACCCCCACCAGCGGCAACCTGGTGCAAATGAAGAACATGTGACTTGCCAAGAGAACCACCATTAATAGCACCAAACAACCGTCGACCAGTGGTATCTCATAAGAATTGCCTCATCACTTCAAGACGATGGCACACCCCCACCAGCGGCGACCTGGTGCAAATGAAGAACACATGACTTGTCAAGAGAACCACCGTTAATATCACCAAACAACCGTCAAGGAATAAACAAGAAGCTTTCCAGGTAGAAAGCTTGTGCTCAAGCTTCTCCATCAAAGGCAACCATTCCACATGCTTCTATTTCCCACTCGTCAACAGAAGCTCTTGATAGGACAGAAAATTAAATGTTTTGAGGAGTTGCATCGATCTGACCGTTCTCATCAATTTCCCCCTCAAAGAGACGAAACAAAACAAAAGTGGACTTCGATCTATTAGTTCAAGCGAGACAACTCATAAAAAATCCCTTGAATTGTAGAAATCCCTCTCGTTTCCACATTACCCTCTCAATGAAAAAGATAGTGTCATACAGGGACGGAGTTGAAGTTGAGCAAAAAAACCTTAGCTGATTCCCGTCCACACTGCCTGCTCGACCATAACCAAGACATCTGCCACAAAGAAAGAAAGGAGAATGATAGGGTATCCTTGCTTTCGGTTAAACTAAACTTCCTTCAAGATGGTCGTATGCCAAAACCAAAAAACGGTGCAGTGGTGATGCATCTCTTGCACTTTATATTCTTCATGCAACTTTTTGGAACTCAGCACTTCTTCAGTGTGTTACTTCTGATCTGGATTCTAACTGATTCCACCCTCGGTTGATGATTACACAGGTAGGTGATCCAGCACAGCTTCCTGCAACTGTTATTTCAACAACTGCAGAAAATTTCGGGTACAATCCCCAATTAATATGTGTGTAGGGAAATTATCCAATGAGCAGTGTCATGTTGGATCTTGTTAACTTTTTTCCTATTTTCTTTGTAATTTTTAGGTACAAGACCAGCTTGTTTGAGAGGTTCCAGAGGGCCGGATACCCGGTGCAGTTACTAAAAACCCAGTATAGAATGCATCCCGAGGTGCACTTTGACTTCTTACCTTTTTAAAGGAAAAAAATAGTTAACAAGCTCGCTCGTATCATTTATAAATTCTTTCTACTAGTCTCTTGAAGTAGATTCCTAAATAATCTCATGAATGGTTGAGTGACATGATCCCTCGACCATGTACCAAAAATTCTTGGATTCATCTAGTTGTCGCCCCTTAGTTGATTAGTGATGTTTCTAATCTTCATGTGAAATGAATTTACCTAACTTATTAATTGTTACAGATACGAAGCTTTCCATCCAGGGAATTCTATGCAGATTCACTGGTGGATGGAGAATCAGTTCCAAAACTAAGCGAACGCCCATGGCATGAATACCGTTGTTTTGGCCCTTTTTCTTTTTTTGACATAGATGGTGTTGAATCAAGATCCTCTGCAAGTGGTTCTTGGATGAATGCTGATGAGATCGAGTTTATACTTCTTATCTATCAACATCTAGTAAAGCAGTATCCACAGCTTAAATCAGGTTCCCAAGTTGCAGTCATTTCACCGTATGCTCAGCAGGTCAGTCTTTTACGGGATCGTTTCAAAGAAAGCTTCGGCCAACGGTCTGACCAATTTGTAGATGTAAACACGGTGGACGGTTTCCAGGTATTTAAAGCTTATGTTTTGTATTTTCTTCCTGATTTGGTTGCTAAAACTTCTCCGTTCTTTCACAGGGGCGCGAGAAGGACATTGCCATTTTCTCTTGTGTGCGTGCTAATTCTGGAAAAGGAATAGGATTCTTGTCAGATGCAAGGAGAATGAACGTTGGAATAACTAGAGCTAGAGCTTCTGTACTGGTACACAACCAATAATGTGTTCTCTCTGTTGTCGATTATTCCTTTCACTAAAATTTGTTTCTTTTCTTTATACTCTTGATTCTAGGTTGTTGGCAGTGCATCCACGCTGATGCAAGATGACCGTTGGAAAAACCTGGTAAATAATGCAATGGAACGTGGTTGTTATATCAAAGTAAGTTTATTGCTTAATTTTAATATGTAGACTAAGTTTATTTCTTTTCTTTACAACATGGAGACATACCTTAGGATGTATTATGAGCCTGAGGAGAGGATATTTTAACACAACCAGTTCAGCTCTTGATATGAGGGGCTTCAGATGTGGTTCTTTTTTTATGTGGTTAAACCGGAAACCGAGCGATCTCCATCTCCACCGATGGAAATGTTTCTTTTCTTTACAACATGGAGACATACCTTAGGATGTATTATGAGCCTGAGGAGAGGATATTTTAACACAACCAGTTCAGCTCTTGATATGAGGGGCTTCAGATGTGGTTCTTTTTTTATGTGGTTAAACCGGAAACCGAGCGATCTCCATCTCCACCGATGGAAATGATAAGAACTCCTTCAGTTCATATTATCGCACTATTCATATTCATCTGAAAAAACAGAAAGCATAAACCGAATGTGAACAAAATTCCTTTCAAAAAAAATATTGGTAAATTAAACCTGTAAGGTTTTGCTTCTTATTGTATTTTTCAAATTAAAATTTCAAATTCTGATGAATTGGCATTTTAACTAAAGCATTCATTACTTCAAGTATGCCATAACTGATTGCATCATTATTTTCCTTGAATAAAGATACATAATGATTTTTTTTTGAGTAAAGAGTGGGTGAACCCTTTCGCGGGGTTCACCACCAACTATCATTAAAATAATGGTTACATTACCGCGTTAACCAGGTATTATACATAATGATTTTAAACCTAATGCTCCAACCACCTACTTCCAATTTACCACGAAGGAGTTATGATGTCCCATATCTCATCTTCTGTCAGGTTGAAATGTCATAACGAAGTTAAAATTTAGTTTTACAATTATGGTTGTATATATTGAATCATTACTTGCCTTCTCTATGCACGTCAGTATTTGTTTGTGTCCGGGGCATATGTTGCCTGGTCGTATGATTTATATATGTCCTAAGTACATTTTTGCATACGGTGAGCATGCATAGTGTGTGCATAGACAGTGCCAGAGGATTGGACTCCAATGTCATATCCCATGAACATGATGGATGAAGCACCAGGTTTTCCTTGTTTGGTTCAATAGGGAAGTTAGTTGCAACCAATTATCCCAAATGGTCACATTATGTTCTTGATAATCGTGCATGGATACAATAGGGAGCACATTCTTCTATAGCCATGGCGTATTGGGAAGACTTATAAGAATGTCACATGGGACAAAGATAATGACATGTTTAGTTCTTAAATCATGGGGAGTATCAATGTATCATTTTTCAGGGTTGACGATGAAATGGTCTTGTTAGAGTATGTAATAGACGTGTAATCGGATTTCTCAAAGATCCAATTACTTTATTCTCATGTTTAAATCTCTTATCATTTGTAAGTGGAACTTTGATATGTCTGTGGGATTATATAAGAAGCCCTACGCCCTCTTGTATTCATTTAGAGATTCGACCCTAGAGGCTTTCTCCGTGGTTTCATCCCGCTCCTCACGGAGTAGGGTTCTACGTAAAAGTATGGTATTCGTCAATGTTATTATTTTGATTATTGTGATGCACTAATGATGAGGAGGTCACATGCTTGTTACTCAGAAGGATATAGAGAATAGATGGAAGCAGTACTTCCTTATTCTTTTTGTTGGGAAAAAAAAAGCGTGTTTATTCCATCCACCCTAGGCTCTCTTATATAGGAGAACAACCTATGGGTAAAATACTTAAAGAGTCCAACAGAAAATAAAAATATAAGAAGAGTACACAAGTGAATAATATTTCTCTACACTCCCCCTCAAGGTGGAGCATAGATATCAATCATGCTCAGCTTGGATAAACACTTCTGGAAAGGCCCTCGAAGTAACGCCTTGGTAAGAATGCATGCAGTTTGATTCTCTCAGCTAACATGGGATGTAACAATAAACCCCTTCTGAATCATGTCGCGGAAGAAGTGACAATCAACCTCAATGTGGTTGTTCCGCTCGTGAAATGCTGGATTATTTGCAATGAATAGAGCCGCCTGATTGTCACATTCTAGAGCCATAGGAAGAGGAACCTCTATATGTAGATCTGCGAGCACAGCCTTTACCCACATCATTTCAGTACTGATCTGAGCCATAGCCCTATATTCAGACTCTGCAGTGGACCTTGCTACCACCGTTTACTTCTTGCTTCTCCATGAGACTAGAGAATCTCCAACATACACAGCAAACCCAGTGGTGGACTTTCTGTCCTTGGGGCACCCTGCGTAGTCTGCATCTGCACAAGCTGATATAGTAACCTCCTCCTTGCCTTTCTTAAACAATAGACCCCCACCTGGAGATGACTTAAGATACCTGAGTATCATATGTATAGCATCCATGTGTGCTTGACGTGGTTGCTCCATAAACTGGCTCACTCGACTTACAACAAAGGAGATATCGGGCATGGTAATAGTAACGTAGAGAAGTTTGCCCACCAGTTCTCTGTATCTTCTCTTATCCACCTCATCAGTGTCATCATCATATAGTCTCATACTGGGATCCATAGGTGTAGTTGCAGGTCGGCAACCAAGCATTCCTGTTTCACTCAACAGGTCAGTGACATATTTCCTCTGGGTCATTACCAACCCATGAGGATTTCTGGCTAACTCCAGCCCCAGAAAATATCTCAGAACCCCATGGTCCTTGGTAACGAACTCACGGCCCATCATTTCTTTTGCCCCCTGGATTCCATGTTCATCATCACATGTAATCATAATGTCATCTACATACACCATAATAGCAATGATACCTCTAGGTGTCTTCTGTACAAAAAGAGAATGATCAGCATTTGACCGTCTGTATCCTTGTTTCTCAAACAGGTCTGAGAGCATCTGGAACCAAGCTCTGGGGCTCTGCTTAAGGCCATAAATAGCCTTATGAAGTCTGCACACCGTAGGACTCTCCCCCTCAACAGCAAACCCAGGTGGTTGTTGCATGTAGACTTCCTCCTGTAAGTTACCGTATAGGAACGCATTCTTCACATCTAACTGATACAACGACTAATCACGAGTAACTACAATAGAGAGGAGAATCCGTAGGGTGGAATGGCGAGCAACTGGTGAGAATGTATCGAGATAATCCAACCCATATGTCTGTGTAAAGCCACAAGCCACAAGGCGAGCTTTGTATCTGTCAATGTTGCCATCTGCATTCTGCTTAACTGTAAAGACCCACTTGCAGCTAACTGTAGACACATCAGCAGGTGCAGGAACAAGACTCCAGGTGCCTCTGTACTGAAGAGCTGCCATTTCTTCTTCCATAGCCAAGCGGCAACGACTATCCTTCAGGGCATCTTGATAATTCCGTGGAATATCCACTGCTGACAATGCAAGGACAAAATTCCTGAATTCGCCAGTTAGACGGTCAAATGACACAGAAGATGCTATAGGATATGACGCGCAGCTCCGCTTCTGCTTTCGTAAAGAAATAGGTACATCTAAATCATCTGTCTTCTCAGCTGGCCTCTACAACACATCCTGCTCAGGAAGATCATCAGATCCATCAATAGAAATATTTTTAGAACATACCTCAGGCGAGCTAGATGATGAGCGGTGACCATGAGCAAAAGTAGGCCTACGGGTATAGTGGAATGGTAGTGGTGAAACATGCACCATGACAGGAGGCGTAGGAGATGATAACGGTTTTGGTGGTGGTGTTGTTGGTGGCATGTATATGGCATCGGGCGTGCCATAAGGAACCAACTGATCACCTATAGACAAGAAATACATAATGGATTCAAAAAAGGTGACATCAGCACTGATGAAATACCTCCTTCGCAATGGATCATAACACTTGTACCCCTTCTGAGTTCTGGAGTACCCGACAAAGATACACTTGACTTCCCTAGGAGTGCTTGTCAGTCCCAGAAGACAACTTGTGAACAAAGGTAACCGAGTCAAACACACGAGGAGTAAGGGAGAACAACTCTTTGTCAGGGAAAATAAGAGAGAATGGAGTCTTCTCACCTAAGACAGATGACGGCATTCGATTAATAAGGTAGTATGCCGTAAGAACAGCATCACCCCAGAAAGAATGTGGAGCATTACTCTGTATAAGAAGCGACCTGGTGACATCGAGTAAATGACGATGTTTCCTTTCAACAACCCCATTCTGCTGGGAAGTATATGCACATGATGTTTGGTGGATAATCTCTTGAGATGAGAAATAATTGGTTAGGATATGAGTACAGAATTCCAGGGCATTATCACTTCTCACAATTTTAACGGATGCTGAAAAAACATTTTTTACTTCATTGATGAAATTTATGATAATATTTCCCGCTTCAGATTTATTCTTTAACAGAAAATACCCACGACACACGAGAGAAATTATCCACAATAACTATATAAAACCTGTGTCCCTGATGATCAGGAACACGACTAGGACCCCATATATCGACGTGAAATAACTCGAACTTGGAGGTACTACTCCGACACTGACGACTGGGAAAAGTAGACCGATGATGTTTTCCCAACTGACAGGCCTCACGTTGAATAGACGTGTGAGGTGAAACCTGAGGTAACACATGACGCAGCTTCTGAAGTGGGAGATGTCCAAAGCGCATGTGCCACAGTAATGGGGAGATGAACCCAGCAGGTAGAGATGAGGTTCCAGCATAGAGAGTCCTACTGAGGCGATAGAGGCTGTCTTGCTCATAGCCACGCCCAATCACGTTGCCCGTAAGGATGTCCTGAAAAATAAGAGAGGATGGATCAAAAATTGCTCGGCAATGTAAATCCTTTGTAAGTTGGCTAATGGATAACAAATTCATCGAAAAATCAGGTGCATGTAACACATTCTTGAGATGTATGGATGGAGTCAATCTAATCTCCCCCTGACCAGTAATCGGGGAATGTGTTCCATTAGCAATAACCACTATTCGACCTGGAGGAACCTGTCTGTATCCTGTAAGTAGACCTTGATCACCACACAGATGATGTGTGGCATCAGAGTCCATAATCCACTCTAAAGTATCTGATCCACTACTTCTAGTGAATGCATTGGTGCTACCTGATGTACTGGTGGATGCAGATGCGGCAACGTCGCTGTGACTCTCAGAATTAGATGCTGATGCAGCAGGACCGGATGGAGGAATGATGTCCCTCAGACGGACTACAAGATCATCAAAGCGCTGATCCATAGATGAAGCGACTGGAGGCTCAATCTGTTCTGCGACTCGTGCAGTAGCTGAAAATTCATGTTTAGAGTAGCATGTGTCTTCGGTATGTCCAGGATGATGGCAGAAAGTACATGATGGCCGAACACGGCCTCCTCTACCGTGAGGTCCACGACCACGGAACTGATGGTGACCTCCTCGACCTCGATTGGCCGCCATGGCGGAGGCTATTGAATTCGTAGCAGACGAGGGGACAATAATACGGCTCAGACTATGAAAAACTTCCTCCATTGGAGGAATAGTAGAATCCGCCAAGATCTGGGAATGTGTTGCCGCGTACTCAGGATCAAGGGCAGCAAGGAAAACACCCACCATAGTGGCATTCCGATAGGTCTTTTGTTGCTCTGGAGTGGCTGTGAGAGGCATGAAGCTATAAAGCTTCTCAAACATCCCACGTAATGACGTGTATAACGAGTGTAAAGGCCGCCCATTCTGTTTGATAGTAAATATGTCGTGCTGGAGTTGCAGGATCTTCGTCTCATTCTTTGCCTGAGAATATGTAGTAGCCAGAATATCCCACATTGCTTTAGCTGTGGGCTGATGAAGAATATCATTGGCAATCTCAATTGCCAGGGTTCTAGACATCCAAACTTTGACATATGCATCGTCTGCCTCCCATGAGGCATTGACCCCAGTCTTCTCAGCAGGCTCTTCTTCAGTAAGAATGTGTTTCTTACCGGTTGACTTCATCATACTCATGAACTGCATTGCCCACAGTTCATAGTTTGAACCATCCATCTTCACAATCGGCGCTGGACCTTTGAAAGCGCCTGTAGATGGGATATCTGCCTTGCTTTCTGACATATTGATAATGGAAGGCTATGTTGATAGACAAATGATATGATTGTCTACACAAACATTAACGGGTTTAGTTGCATGTGTAGACATCAAGCAACCAAACCCATTACTTTGTAGGTGCGCACGCGAAACAAGTTGTTGAGTCGCACCCGCGCGTGACCTAGGGTTGCACGTGCACTGAGATCAAGATCGTTACACGTGCACTGGGATCACACGCGCACTGGGAGCACTGGGACGACACGCGATCACGCGCACTGGCGTGCACTGGAATCACGCGTAGTTACGCGCACTGGCGCGCACTGAGATCACGCGCGATCACGCGCACTTGCGCGCACTTGGATCACGCGTACTAATGATGCGGAGCAGATGCGTAAGGACGCACGCGCAGATCGCAACTGCGCAGACGATGATGCACGCACAACGTGCACCGCCCACCTTAGATCACAACGACGCACCACCGATCACACCTGCACAACAGATCACGTACAGCGCATCGCGGAGGACTTGAGGTGCGATCGGAGGTGCTGGGCAAGGTCGAGAGCAGAGGACGACGCACTACGGGGAGGCGTGTGGAAGGGCTGGACGGTGGGGGCTAGGGTTAGGGTTTGGTTCGAGAACTCCGGTCTAGGACCGTGGCTCTGATACCATGTTTGAAAAAATAAAAAGCGTGTTTATTCCATCCACCCTAGGCTCTCTTATATAGGAGAACAACCTATGGGTAAAATACATAAAGAGTCCAACAGAAAATACAAATATAAGAAGAGTACAGAAGTGAATAATATTTCTCTACACTTTTCATTGAGGAAGGAAATAGAGAGATCACTTAGAGATCTAGCTAGCAGTGAAAGTTACTTGAATCATGCAAGCTATATACGGATATAAAGGAAGGAAGTAGATGAGGCTTTGAAGGTTATGAGACCTAGGAAAGGTACATGACCTGATGACATTCTTGTAGAAGTTTGGAGAGTTTTAGGTGAGCGTCGTTTGACTTGGCTTACAAATTTATTCAATGTTATTTGGCGAAGCAAGAAAATGCCTGAATATTGGAGGAGAAACATCGTCATGCCTCTTTATAAGAACAAAGGACACATTCAAATTTGTTCAAATTACAGATGTATGAAGTTGATAAGTCACACTATGAAAATTTGGGAACGTGTGATCGAAAGAAGGTTGAGGCAATTTTCCAAAGTAAAAGAAAACCAATTCGGATTCATGTAAGGTTGCTCAGCTATTGAAGTCATCCACTTGTTGAGGAGAACAATGAAGATTTAAGAGCTAAAAGGAAGAACCTTCATATGCTTTTTATTGATTTGGAGAAGGCTTATGATTCTGTCACATAGGAGATATTGTCCAGAGTTTTGGAGAAGAGAGAAGTATATATCCTATACATTAACCTCATAAAAGATATGTATGACAGTGCTTCATCTTGTATAAGGATACAGTCTAGGAATAGTGGCTATTTTGATATCAACAAGTTTCAACTTTGAGTCCTTGTTTTACTTTGATTATGGACATGTTGACAAGTCACATTTAGGATGAGACACTTTGGTGTATGTTATTCGGTGATGATATTGTGTTGATTGATGAGATTAGAGATGGAGTAAATGAGAAGCTTGAGGTATGGAGTCATGCATTAGTGACTAAAGAATTTCATATAAGTAGGACTAAGACTGAATATATGGAGTGCGCTTTTAATGGAAGCAATGGTGTAGGAATCGAGGTGAAGATTGGTGATGATAACATTCAAAAGAGAAATTCTTTTAGATACTTGGGATCTATTTTGTAACCTGACGGGGAAATTGATGGAGATGTTACTAATATAATATATACATGTTGGCTAAAGTGGAGAGGAGCCTCTATTGTTCTCTGTGATGAGAAAATTCCTTTGAAAATCAAAAGAAAGTTTTGCAAAGCATCCATGAGACTTGCTATGCTCTATGGATCTGAATGTTGGCCTTTGAACCATAGACATGCACAGAGATTGGTCGTAGCAGAAATGAAAATGTTAAGGTGGATGTGTGGATACACACGTAAAGATCGGATTCGGAATGATGCAATCATAAGGAAAATTAGTGTAGCTCTGATCGCAGATAAGATGCGAGAAAATCGCTTAAGGTGGTTTGGCCATTTGCAAAGGAGGTCAGGTGATGCATCGGTGAGGAGATGCGATTTTGGGATGTTGAGCTTGCTAAGAGAGGGCGAGGAAGGCCCAACAAGTGTTGAAATGAGACTATGCGAAGGGATTATAGTTTTTTTTATCTAAGCTCGAGAATTTCCCAAGATAAATATGAATGAAGGTAAAGAATCCATGTAGCCGACCCTACTTAATGTGGGAAGTCTTTGTTGTATGTATTCTTTTTCCGCATTATATTTCAATATGGTATTAGAGTGGTTCAATTTCTGGAGATTTAGTTGTATTCTTCTGAAAGATCCGGAGATTTTTTGTTTAAGAAATTTTGTTTTATTTCAAGAAAAGTGTGACTTCATCTCCTCCTGGTATTCCCCTACTGTAACCCTAAATTTCTTCGTGCAATAACCCCTGTTAGGAGATGCAAGTGTTGGGATGTTGAGCCGGCTAAGAGAGGGCGGGGACGACCCAAGAAGTGTTGGAAAGAGACCATACGAAGGGATCTTTGTTTTGTGGATATAAGCCCGGGATTGACCCAAGATAGATCTGAATGGAGGCGAAAAATCCCTGTAGCCGACCCTAATTAATTGTGGGAAAAGGCTTTGTTGTTGTTGTTGCAATAACCCCTGTACGTGCCTCTTACATTCTATAGATGATATGTATAGTGGCACCATCACCAACTTCCTCGTCTCTAGGCAGTTGACTCCCACGGAAGCTGTGCAAGGTAAGTGAGAGGAAGTAGTACCCTTCTTGCACACACTCCTTCACCACTCAGTGACACCACCCTCATCGAAAATGCCTCCACCTCCGGGTGTTTTCTAAAGGTGGCACCGTCCAGGATCTCCAGTCCCTACTCCAGCGCACACCACAAGGGTAGGATGAGTATGGGCCCTGAAGGGCTCAAACCCAAGCCCATTTAACAAATCGGGCCTTGGGTTGGGACTAGGCCCATAAGTATTTTGGGTTGGGCTTCGACCAGGTCGAAACATACATATAATAGATGTTTGAGTATGTAATAGAGGGGTAATCGGGTCTCTACAAGATCCAATTACCCCCACTCATGTTTAGTCCTACATGGATGAGTGATGGGATTCCGGTCTATCTGTGGGGCTATATAGGAGCCCCACACCCCCTGTACCATTGAGAAACTTCAATAGAAGATCCGACCCTTTTGAGCCTTCTCTTGTGGTTTCATCCCGCTTCTTAGGGGGCAGGGTTCCACGTAAATCATGAGCATTTCATATTATATTCCTTTATATTCTGATTCGGATTATCGATTTTGCTTCCACAATTATATTTCAACATGGTATCGGCGCAAGTAGTTTTAGGTTTGATCTTGAAGTTCGGTTTTTGTCCAATTTCTTTTTCTTTAATCTTCAAGACCTTACGAGATCACACGATGCCATGCTGCGAGTTCTCAAACCCTAAACTAAAGATGATTCCAGAGCTTTGTTCAAAGTTTTATTTTTATCTCAATATCTATTGCTAAGATCAAGAGGCTGCACGATCTTTTTTTAGGTTTCTCAGTCAAGCAACGTCGAAAGCCTTCTGATCCATTCTCATCATCCTCAGATCAGTTTATGGCTGCTACAACAATCATCGTGGCTTCGGTGGTAAACCATCTCGAGAGATTGCAAACCCTTCAAAATTTTCAAGAGGCGTGCGCAACAGTAAGACATCCCCTCCTCCAGTGTGGAAGCCATCTCCTAACGATCTTTGAGATGGCAACATATGGGGCTTGTTTAGTTGTCAGGTTACCCCAGGCAAGCTGGTATACCTCCTACTCTATCCCTGCATTCCTGGGTTGGAATTAGTTATATGGACCGCACACTTTCTTTGTTATAATATTTTTCAACCACATTCAAATAAAAAATTAACATAAAAACACATTATAATCATTAAAAAAGTTAATATAACACATAATCAATGTCACATCACATTTATCATTCCAATTTCTTCAACCCTCCCAACCATCCAAATAGCTTCTATTCATCGGAGGATACACCAACCCAACCCAGTTACCAAACATGCCCCTGAAGTTGGTGTCAAGAGATGGGTTCCCCATCAGGAGCTGTAAAGTCTGCAACATCAACCCAAAGAACTCCAAGAAACAAGCGGTGGTGATGTACCCCATTTTCACGAAGATACGAACCCGATAGTTGCACGACGAACTTTAGTATATAATGGTTGCTTTGAAAATCCGATGGCAGCAGCTTGAACACCTCTGCTGAATAGTTGTGGCTCTTCTGCCCATGCTAGACGCATCTTCTTCGCACAAAAAGTGCCCTTGCACCTCCTTCTGGCTATTCCAGGCGGAGGTCTTCCACGCCATCTCCAGTGCACCCTTTCTCCCATCGAAGATTGTGAATCCCCACGAGGGATGGCACATTGGCATGAGAGAGGGTTTCTATCGAGGAACCCTAAATCAAACGGGTTATTTTCTTTAAGAGCTCAATTGGGCTTTTTATATTAAAGGGTAGTGAGCTACAACAAATAAAAAAGAGAGGAAGGTGAGTTATTTTAGGCCCCACTGTGGGATATTGTTTTTCTGGGCCAAGTGGGCCATGTGTTTACCAAAAAAGGGAGTTTGAATTGTAAAGAGAGAGAGAGAAAAAAAGTAGAAAGTCAAAAAAATTAATGGCTTAAAACAATGAGTTTTTTAAAGGCGATTGTACAAAAAGACGTACGAAAAAAAGGAAGAAAAAGGAATAGATGAGAGAAGAAAGAAGAAAAAGAGATGGCTATATAAAAAAATTATTTGTCCAAGAAAAGAGAGCACAAAAAGGCATTTTTATGTTGATTTCTCCCAACTTGATGATTCATGCTCTTATTCTATCAAATATGAGAGAGAGGGGAAGTTAGATAGGGCATGTTGTTCTTCTTCTTGAGATGTATCTACATGACCTTTGCACGTCCACGACTGACACACCTACGCTCCAGACGACTACTGCTACTAGTTGTCTTCACTGGATATCGACTACTTTATTGGGGTGTCTTTATCCCCGACTACTACTCCATGATGGACTTTATTCTTCTACTGCGACTCTTCTCCAAGCACGACCTGGTATTGTTGGGAAAAATCAGAGAGTTGTTTATTCCATACGCCTTAGGCTCTCATATATAGGAGAGTAGCCTATGGGTAAATTACATCAAGAGTCCATAAGAATATAGAAAGTATGAAACAGTACAAATAACATAACATATATCTCTACACTCCCCCTTAAGATGGAGCATAGATGTCGATCATGCTCAGCTTGAACGAGCACTTCTGAAATGGCCCTCTAAGTAACTCCTTGGTAAAGATGTTTGCAGTTTGGTCCCTTGAGCTAACATGAGATGTAGAAATAAAACCCTTCTGAATCATATCTCGTATATAGTGACAATCAACCTAAATGTGCTTGGTTCGTTCATGAAATGCTGGATTATTGGCAATAAATATAGCAACTTGATTGTCACATTACAGAGCCATAGGAAGTGGGACTTCTATATATAGATATGTAAGAACAGTTTTCACCCACATCACTTCTGTACTGACCTGGGCCATAGCCCTATATTCAGACTCAGCACTGGATCTGGCTACAACAATTTGCTTCTTGCTTCTCCATGAGACAAGAGAGTTTCCAACATATACAACAAATCCTGTGGTGGACTTCCTATCCTTGGGACATCCTGCGTAGTCTGCATCTGCACACGCTGAGATAGCAATCTCCTTGTCTTTCTTGAACAATAGACCTGCACCTGGAGATGATTTAAGATACTTGAGTATCATATATATAACATCCATATGTACCTGACGTGGTTGCTACATGAACTGGCTCACCCGACTAACAACAAAAGAAATATCTGGTCTAGTAATGGTAACATAAAGAAGTTTTCCCACCAGTTTTCTGTATCTTCTCCTATCTACCTCATTAGTGTCGACATCATACAATTTCATGCTCGGATCCATAGGTGTAGCGGCCGGTCGGCATCCAAGCATTCTTGTTTCACTCAGCAGGTCAGTGACATTTTTCCTCTGGGTCATTACAAGTTCATATGGATTTCTGGCGAACTCCAGTCCTGGTAAATATCTAAGGACTCCAAGATCCTTGATGACAAATTCACGACCCAACATTTCTTTCTCCCTCTGAATTCCTTGTCCATCATCACCTGTAATCAGGATATCATCTACATACACCATAATTGCAACAATACCTCTGGATGTTTTTTGTATAAACAGGGAGTGATCTGCATTGGAACGTCTGTACCCCTGTTTTTCAAACAAGTCTGAGAGCTTCTGGAACCAAGCTCTAAGGCTCTGCTTAAGGCCATAGATGGCCTTATGAAGTCTACACACCTTGGAATACTCCCCCTCAACAGCAAAACCAGGTAGGTGTTGCATGTAGACTTCCTCCTGCAAGTCACCATATAAAAATTGCATTCTTAACATCTAATTGGAATAATGGCCAATCACGAGTAATCGCAACAGAAAGAAGGATCCGTAAGGTGGAATGTCGAGCAACCAGCAAGAATGTATCAAGATAATCCACCCCATATGTATGTGTAAACCCACGAGCAACCGGGCGTGCCTTGTATCTGTCAATGCTGCCATCTGCATTCTGCTTAACTGTGAAGACCCACTTACATCTCAGTAGACACACTGGTAGGTGCAGGGACAAGGCTCCAAGTACTTCTTGACTGAAGAGCAGCCATCTCTTCTTCCATAGCTAAACATCATCCACTGTCCTTCAATGCATCTTGATAATTCCGTGAAATATCCACAACGGATAGTGCTATGGCAAAGCTCCTGAGTTCACCAGATAAACGATCAAAAGAAACTGTGGATGCTATAGGATATGACATGCAACTACGCTTCTGTTTCCGAAGTGCAATATGTAGGTCCAAATCACGGCATCCTCATCTGTCCTCTGTAACACAACATGCTCAGGTAAATCATTAGATCCATCATTATTGATTATATTCTCAGAACATACCTCAGGCGAGCTAGATGATGAGCGGTGACCATGAGCAGAAGTAGGCCGACGGGTATAATGGAGTGGCAATGGGGGAACAAGAACTGTAATAGGAGGTGTAGGTGATGTAGGTAGTGGTGGAGGTGTTGGTGGTGGTGGCATGTATATGGCTTCATCAGTGTCTGAGGATACCAACCGATCACCTGTAGGAGAGAAGTACATAACAGACTCAAAAAAAGTGACATCATCAATAACAAGGTATTTCCTGCGCAACAGATCATAACACCTGTACCCTTTTTGTGTCCTGGAGTACCCGACGAAGACACACTTGACAGCCCTAGGAGAGAGCTTGTCAATACCTGAAAACAACTGGTGGACAAAGGCAACCGAGCCAAAGACACGTGGGGTAAGAGAGAACAATTCTTTTTCAGGGAAAACTAGGGAGAAAGGAATCTTCTCACCTAAGACAGACGACGACATGCGATTAATGAGATAACATGCCGTTAGGACAGCATCACCCTAGAAAGAATGGGAAGCATGACTCTGTATGAGAAGCGTCCTGGTGACATCAAGTAAATGACGATGTTTCCTTTATGCAACTCCATTTTGTTGGGATGTATAGGCACATGATGTTTGATGGATAATGCCTTATGTTGAAAAGTAATTTGAGAGAGTATGAGTACAAAATTCCAAAGCATTATCACTTCTCACAATCTTAACAGACGCAGAAAAGACATTACGAACTTCATTTATGAATTTATGATAATATTCCCAGCTTCAGATTTATTCTTTAAGAAAAAGATCCAAGATACACGAGAAAAAGCATCCACAATGACCATATAAAACCTGTGTCCCTGATGATCAAGATCACGACTAGGACCCCAAATATCAACGTGAAACAACTTAAACTTGGAACTACTACTCCGACTCTGACGACTGGGAAAGGTAGACCGATGATGCTTTCCCTACTGACAAGCCTCACATTGGATGGACACGTGAGGTGAAACCTGAGGTAAAACACGATACAATTTCTGAAGCGGTAGATGGCCAAAGCGCAAGTGCCACATGAATGGAGAGACAGGTCCAGCAGGAAGAGAGGAGATTCCCGCATATGGGGTCCGACTGAGACGATATAGGCCACCCTGCTCATAGCAACGCCCAATCACGTTGGCCGTAAGGATGTTCAGAAAAATAAGAGATGATGGATCAAAAATAGCTCGACAATGTAAATCCTTTGTAAGTTGGCTAATAGATAGCAAAAATCCATAGAAAAATCATGTGCGTGCATCACATTCTTGAGGTGCATAGATGGTGTCAGGCTAATCTCCCCCTGACCAGTAATCGGGGAGTGCATCTCATTAGCAATAACCACAGTACAGCCTGAAGGAACCTGTCGGTAGGCTGTAAGTAGATCTTGGTCACCACACAGATGATGTGTGGCACCAGAGTCCATAATCCACTCTAAAGTATCAGATCCACTACTGCTAGTGAATGCATAAGTACTACATGAGGTACTGGTGGATGTAGAAGCAACAACGCCAGAATGACTCTCAGGGGTAGGCGTTGATGCAACAGGATCAGATGGAGGAATAATACCCCTCAGACGAGTTACAAGATCATCAAATCGCTGATCCAAAGAAGAAGCAGATAGAGGTTCAATCTGTTCAGATACGCGTGCGGAGGCAGGAAATCCATGTTTGGAATAGCATGTGTCCTCGGTATGTCCAGAACGGTTGCAGAATGTGCATGCTGGCCGAACACGACCCCCTCTGCCTCGAGGTCCACGACCACGAAACCGATGATAACCTCCACGACCTCGAGATGCTGCCATAGCTGAGGCGGTCTGATTGGCAGTAGATGGAGGAACAGTAATACGATTCAGTCTGTGAAAGGCTTCCTTCATCGGAGGAATAGTGGAATCTGCCAAGATCTGGGAACGTGCTGCCTCATACTCTGGATCAAGGGCTGCCAGGAATACACCAACCATAATAGCATTCCGGTAGGTTTTCTGTTGCTCAGGAGTGGTTGTGAGAGGTATGAAGCTGTAAATCTTCTCAAACATTCCACGTAAAGATGTGTATAATGAGTGTAGAGCCGTCCATTCTGCTTGATTGTAAAGATGTTATGCTGGAGTTACAGAATCTTCGTCTCATTCTTTGCTTGTGAATAGGTAGCAGCCAGAATATCCCACATTGCTTTTGCAGTGGGCTGATGGAGAATATCATTTGCAATCTCTATTGCTAATGTTCCTGATAGCGAAACCTTGGCATATGCATCATCTGCCTCCCATGAGACGTTGACCCCAGTCTTCTCAGCAGGCTCTTCCTCGGTAAGAATGTGCTTCTTACCGGTCGACTTCATCATACTCATGAACTGCATTGCCCACAGTTCGTAATTTGACCCATCCATCTTCACAATAGGCGCAAGACCTCTGAAGGCGCCTGTAGATGGAATACCTGCCTTGCTTTCTGACATGATGATAATAGAAGACTAGGGTTGTAGACTGAAGATATGATTGTCTACACTGACATTCACGGGTTCAATTGCATGCGTAGACTCAAGCAACCAAACCCATTGACGTGGAGACGCGGGCGAAGGTCTCTTCGATGACGAAGATACCCTAGGGTTGTTCGAACCCTAGGACGTGTGGCTGCGCCCGAAACCTAGGGGTCACGGCTGGGTAAGACCTAGGGTTGTTCAAACCCTAGAAAGTGAAGGTCCAAAGGAAGAGAGAGGCAGTGTGCGAGTCACGACACAGGGTGAGTCACGGCGCGCAGCGCACGGGGCCGAGTGACGGTATGCGTGGCCGAGTCACGGGGCCGAGTGGCGAAGGGGCAGCACACAAGGCATGACGTACGGAGCACGCGGGGCCGAGTAGCGCCGGATGGGTGGCGCGGGGCCGAGGAGCGCCGGATGGGCGGCGCGGGGATGGGCGCACAGAGGGTCGGTGCGCGCTAGGGCTTGGAGGTGGGGGCTAGGGTTAGGGTTTGGTTCGAGAACTCCGGTCTAGGACCGTTGCTCTGATACCATGTTGGAAAAAATCAGAGAGTTGTTTATTCCATACGCCCTAGGCTCTCTTATATAGGAGAGTAGCCTATGTGTAAATTACATCAAGAGTCCATAAGAATATAGAAAATATGAAACAGTACAAATAATATAACATATATCTCTACAGGTATTGCAGCAACTACTACAGGCATGACAGAGGTACGTCTCGATGACCTGAGCGTCGTAGACCCATCATCGAACAAGGTCCTCTACTAGCATCAGTCATATATTATTATTGAGAGGTATCGTGTTGAGGTGTGTTGTATATTTTTTTCTTTTGTTGCAAGTTGTACCTTTCCAGCTCCAGTTTGAGGGGGTGTTGGAGTATGTAATAGAATGGTAATTTCCACATGGATAAGTGATGGGACTCCGGTCTATCTGTGGGACTATATAAGGAGCCCCATATTCCTTGTACTCATTGCGAAACTTCAATAGAAGATCCGACCCTTTGAGGCCTTCTCCCATGATATCATCTCGCTCCTTAGGGAGTAGTATTCCACGTAAATCCTGAGCGCCCTATGTTATGTTTTGTTTGTTCTGATTCGGATTATCAATTTTGCTTCCGCATTTATATTTCAACAATAGGCCTTAGAAAGATTGCAACCAAAAGTAGCCTGCAATATTTTGTGTATTAAGCCTTTATGTCACCTGCAATTACTCAAAGAATCTTCTACTCAAGGTAAAACTGCATAGCAACAGAATAGAATATAATATATATTGCCCAAACAAACCATGGTTAATATGGAATGTTGCTATCTAAGGAGCCCCACAACCCCTTGTACTCAATGAGAAAGTACAATAGAACATCCGACCCTTTAAGGGTTTCGCACCCTCCTTTGGGATTAGGTTTCACTTAAATCCCCGTGTTCAAGGTTTCATATTTCTTTATTTTCTTGCTCTGTTTATCGATTCGCTTCCTCTATTCTAGATTTCAACATGGTATCTGAGCAGTCGATTCTAGGGTTTGATTATCCGTCTCTTATTTTTGTTATTTTTACGATGATTATGAAAAAAGGTTATTGTTCGAGTTTTTTGTTCGAGAAAGAGTTGTTGTTCATGGGAGAATCCAGGGTTCTGAACCCTAATATGCAATCTCTAGTGCTCTCATTGCACCCTCAGACCCTCTTCTCCATTGGAGAAAGCCCTAGAGGCGGCACCCCGTATCCAGCCGCAACTGCATCATATTTCAATAATCATCGGGCAACGTTGTTCTAGGGTTTCTTCTTGAAACCCTAATTCTAAAGATCAGATTCAGATACATGGGCGAAGCTCCAAGCCGCACTCCAGACGGTGACCATCAGAGAATACACGAGACCACCCTCAAGTGGCATGGCAGTCCTTGTGGGGGCCTCTCGCTCAAGGCAGCGCTGTCCCAGGCGGTGCTTCTCTAGGTAACAGCACATTTCAGGCGCATCTCAGGTGCACAGCAGCAGGCCCTCCGTGCACCTCCTCTATCTCCTTGCGCAAGGCCTTTGTGCAGAGTATGGAACCTTCAGGCGATGCTCCCTCCAAGCCGCATCGCATATCGCGGGGAGTCTCATCTCAGATTCGAAGGATAAGGAGGCGGCACCTCCAACTCCAGCACGTGCACCTCCTCTTCCTCTGGTAGCGGACACCCCCATTCCGCACATAGCCCCCATGGAGGGATAGGGCCCTCTTCTCTAAATAGATGCACTCCCCACAGCTCCAACAAACAATGTCGCACATTCTCCTCCAAGCAAGGATCTAGGCGGCGCTCCCACTGCCCTAACCTTCACGTTGTACCCACAATACCCTCCAGCAGCATCCCCTCCAGAGCAGCAACCTCCCCATGATACTGATCCCCACTCACAAATCCCTGGCTTCTCCTTTGATGGCGGTGATTCTGGGTTCCCTTCAAGGAACCCTAATCATGCGTGTGAAGAATCATGGGTGATACCCCTTCTTTTGTAAAAAAATGGGATGAAAGAATATAAGAGGGGAGAGAGAATTGTTGTAAGGAGGAGGGTTGCTATTTCTTTAAAGTCCCATTAGAAAAAGGAGGGGGAGGTCATGGATTTGGATTGTATCCGTATTTGGGTCGTTTTTCAAAAAAAAAGAAAAGAAATGAGGATTTGATAAAAAGGAGGTTATCGTACAAAAAGAAGCTGTGCAAAAAAAGGAAAAAGAAAGAGAATAGCTGAAGAAAAAAGGGGACGACTACAAAAAAGATTTGTGCAAAAAAAGAACAAAAAAAGAAAAAAATTACATGTTTTGTTTCTCACAACTTGATGATATGTGCTCTTTTTCCATCAAGTATTAGAGAAAGGGGGAGTCATAGATGAACATAATCTTCAAGACTTCTGTGCGTCCACAATTGACAGACCGACACTCCAAACTGCTATTGACCATATGTCTTCACTGAGCATCGACTTCTTCGTCAGGGTGTACTTCTTCTACTATCCGACTACTACTCCGTGTTGGTTTTCTTCTCCTATTGTGACTCTTCTCCATGCATGACAAAGATACGTTCCGATGACCTAGTATCGCAGAGACTCTACATGCATGATAGAGAATACATTTTGGTGACCTAAAAGTCGTAGACCCGTCATCGAGCGAGGTCTTCTACCAGCAATGGACATATGTTCTTGTGATGTATCATGTGAAGATGTGGTGTATAATTTTTCTTTTTGTTGTAAGCTGTAGCTTTCTCAGCTCCAACTTGAGGGGGAGTGTTGAAGTATGTAATAGACTGGCGATTGGATCTATTTAGGATTCAATTACCACCCACTTATGTTTAGTCCTACATGGATGAGTGATGGGACTCTGGCCTGTCTGTGAGGCTTATATAAGGAGCCCCACTCCTCATGTACTCAATGAGAAAGTTCAATAGAATATCCGGCCCTTTGAGGCCTTCTCCCGTGGTTTCATCCCGCTCCTTAGGGAGTATGGTTCCACGAAAAATCCATGTGATCAATGTTTTATATTTTTTATTTTTCTGCTCTAGTTATCGATTCGCTTCTGCTGTTCTAGATCTCAAGAGTATTAATATGTTAGATGTGCCAAAATACAGCTTAGTAATTTGAAGCTCAGTAAGTACACGAAAGTAAGATTCCAAACATTATATATCTTAACACTATTATCAGCAATTTTTAAAGAAAATTCTTGAAATCAACATGAATCTTTGTTTATAACACAGACGTAACTTGATAACAAAGCAAGAATTTTTATAGGATTTATTAGATGTAATATAAAATTTTAAAGCAAAGCTCTCAACTTGCATGAAAATAACTCTACCAGTTACATGAACAGGATTCGGACTGTGAAAAAGCACACATGGACAAACAGTATTTGTATAAGCAAACATTGCATGCTTTAAAACTTCTTATCGGGATAATGTCACTGTCCAAATCTTACTAAAATACCAGTTCTCACTGGATATTCATAATTATAATATGTACATTTACCCTCAACCACATAAGTTCCCTAAAATAATAAATATTCATTGATCTGTCCCCACGGTGTAAGATGCCAATCTGTAGAGTATATAACCATCCATAACATACAATAGTGTGTCTATCATTTAAAATGCGATTAGATATTTGAATTCAACTTGCAGATACTCCAGGAACATATATGTTTCTCAACACAAATTCTAATCACATGAGGAATCTAGGGCGATATAAAATCAAATAGACCGAGCTATAATCAGTTATTGAATCACTTTCTGGATATCTGTGGTATATCAAACAGATTAAAATGGTCATTCTCAAATTAGTTCTAACCTTCCCTCTACGTTGAAAACTTATTATGCATGTCCTACCTCTAGCTTCTACTTTAGTTCAACTGCAGTTCGATCCTTGAATTCACCTTAGAGTTCTACACCAATGCATATGCTCCTTTCCAAGGTATGCTAAACAATTAGGCTGGAGGGCATGTATGCGGGTCAAGCTCGGGGCCAAACTTCGGGTCGGGCTTGCAGGCCTAGCGGGCTAGGCTGACTTCAGCCTGAACCCAGCCCAACATCAAATTGGGCCTACATTCCATGCCCAAGCTCACCCCATGTTCTTTTTGGGCTTGGGCCGGGTCAGGCTATGCTGATTGGGCTTCGGGTTGGGCTGGCCCAATGCTGATCCCTAAACCAAGGTCCTCCAACCCTCTTCTCGAGCGCACAGGCAGCCACATCAAGTTCCTCCATGCGTGCAGAGCCACCGGGGTCCTCCGTCGCCCCTCAATCTCCCAAGGTGGTGGCCACCTGCCCTCGCGTTGAACCTCTCCATGGCACCATACCCCTCGCCATCGTGATCCTTATGTGCAAGAACCCACCCACGCACAATCTAGAGCCTCCTCTCTCGAGGCCTCCTTTCTCTAGTGCGATCTGGAGAGGGCCTCTGCTTCCTTGATCAACGATGCGAGTCTCAGGTACATAGAAAAGGAGGCGGCAACAATGGGTTCTCTCATAACCCTATAGCGGACGAAGATGATGCCCCCTTCCACATATTTTATTTGCACATATATTAACCCAAATGAGCCGTATTAAAAGAATATGGTTTATGGGCTTTGAGCTATTTTCTTAAAAAGTGTGCATCTACTTTGAACGCATCATGCCCTGTAACGAAAAAGAAAAGGGGTTGGCATCTTGGCCCAATAGGGGCTTATTAAATGTTGGAGTATATGTGTTGTGTGCCACTTGAGTTATAGATGGGTAAATGGAGCACTCCAGGATCCATTTACCACATCCAAGTCTTTAGTCACACATCTACCAGTTGTGAGATGTGGAGACTCAGTGAGGGCTATATAAGAAGCCCCACACCATCTATATCCAGTGAGAAAGGCAATACACATCAGCCCTTTATGGCGTTCTCCCAGGGTTTCATCTCGCTCCTTAGGGAGTAGGGTTGTACGTTAAAATCCCGGTGTTCTTAATATTTTATTCTTTATTTCTCTGATACGCTTTCGCATTCCTATTTTCTAACATGGTATCCGAGCGGGTTCGATTCTCGAGGATTTTATGTTCATTGTTATAGTTCGAGATTTGATATTTTGTTCTTGGAGATTTGTTCTTATTATCATGTATGGTTCAAGTTGTAGGGTTTCTTTATGAAACCCTAATCCCATGTTCTTTTATTGTTCAAGTTCTGAAATTCATCGAGGTGGCTCAATCCAAGGCTCTAGGCAGAGCCCTCCATCTTTCTCCGCCAACTCCGCCGCCTCATTTCCTTTGTCTAGGCAGCAGTGGCGGTGCATCGCATTGCTCCTTCCCCTCTCGGATCTCACGCAGGAGCGTGAGATCGAACCCCAGGTGGTGGCTGCTCTTTCGTGCGTCGAATCTCCCTCGCAGAATCCAGGCGGCCACATCCTCTTCTGGCGGAGCCCTATCGCATACAGGCGACCGACCTCCACCTAGGCGATCTTGCGCAAGCCACACCCCCCCTCCACCAACCCTACGCGACTCCTCTTCTTGCGGAGCCCTATCGTGTACAGGGCAGCCAACCTCTACCTAGGCGATCTACACCTTCGTGGCTCCAGGCGATATTCTGATCGCCCCCTATTGCGCCAACCCCTTCAGCGACACCTCTTCCATCTCTCTCTAGTGAAGGCATGTGCCAACCCTAATCGTGCCTTCTCCAAAGGCAGGAGGCTCCTCCATTTCTGGCTCCCTCGATTCCACGTGAAACCTACCGCAACAACTGTCCTAGCCGCATAGGCGGTGATCCAGCCCTGCCGTGCAGCGCTCCTGTCCAGGCAAAGGTTCTCTAGGCGCCGCCCCTCACGCACCTCCATCGCTCCTCAAGCTCCCAGGCGATGTTGCTGCTCCCTCGATCTCCTCCAGCGACAACGAGACCCAACAGCTGATGTCGTGCTCCAGGCGACACTTTGAGTCACACCATGCACATCTCCATCTCTTGCAAGCAGCGACGGTGGAAACGAGTGCTCCAGGCGGAGCCCTATCTCCTGGCAGCAGCTTCATTACGAGGGTTCCCTTGCAAGGAACCCTAGATAAAAACCACAGAGCCCAAGTTGGCTGCATCATTAAAAAATGTGTTTTTGTGTGGGCATTATTGGGCCGTGAATATTTTAACAAGAGAGAGAGAGAGAAAATTGAGGGGGGCCATCGTTAAAGAAAGGGGGCTGCATATTATTGGGCCCTATTTGGGCCGAGTGAATTTGTTCAAAAAAATCCAACTAAAAAAAGGCGCGTACAAAGAAAAGCCATACACAAGAAATTTTAAAATAGAAAAGAAAAGAGAAAAGCTGTAAAAAATGTGTGAACGGCTTATTTTTTGAAAAAAGAGAAAAAAGAAGAGAAACAACTATAAAAAAAGGAAGAGAGATAGCCGTAGAAAAAAATAATTTGGAATGGCTTTTTTATTCCCCATCATTTGCTTGTCTTCTCCCATCTTGGTCGACGCCATTGTTTTCCGATAAGTTTAGGAGAAAGGGGGAGTATAGTGTAGAGTTATACGACATCGTACAACATCATCATTCTGACGATTCAGATCCCAGTTCTGAGTCGGAGTTCAGAAGCTAGTTCAGATTCCAATCCATATGCCCGTTCTGTTTTCAGACTCTACAATTCAGATATTCCGACTCGACGTCAGATTGGTTCCGAGTCTTCAGTTTCAGTCACACTTGTCTGCGATCATGTTTTTGTGGTCCCCACCATTCTTGTTTTGTCGGCCAAAGTTTTCATGTGTTCCATTGGGACTCCAGAGTAGAGATCCCATTCCCTATGCCATGTGGTCTAGGGTTTTCATGTGGTTTAATAGCGACTCCAAAGTAGAGATCCAATTCTCTGAGTCAGTATGAGAGAGACTCAGTTCTCCGACGAGGAGACTTTTTCATACTTCGTTCTCCAGCGACCGTAGACTCCGACAAGGATTGTACTCCACGGCTTTTTCAGTTCGGCCTTTTCAGAGATGGAGCAGTTGTCCACATGTTTTGGCGGGCCAGAGTTCTCCAGGTGGAGACTCATTTCAGTGTCAGTGGCTTTGACATGCACAGTTCAGAGCACACTCAGTTGACTCACACTCCAACACGTTTGTTCCTCCTCACCTGCACGGCATGAGAAGCAACATCCTCGACAGCAGCCGACAGTTGTGCGCATTGAGTTGATATTGTCCGTAGTGTCCTGTAGCATTAGTTTGATATTTCTTTCTGTTTGTCCAAGGTGAGCATTCCATGCTCTTGCTTGAGGGGGAGTATTGGATTATGTGTTGTGTGCCACTTGAGTTGTAGATGGATAAATGGATCACTCCAGGATCCATTTACCACATCCAAGTCTTAGTCCCACATCTACCAGTTATGAGATGTGGAGACTCAGTGAGGGCTATATAAGAAGCCCCACACCATCTGTATCCTGTTAGAAAAGCAATAGACACATCATCCCTTTGTGGCGTGGTTTCATCCCGCTTCTTAGGGAGTAGGGTTCCACGTTAAAATCCCGATGTTCTTAATATTTTATTCTTTATTTCTTGATACGCTTTCACATTCTTATCTTCTAACATTAAAAAAAGAGGAAACACTTTTTTGGGCCCAATGTTGGCTCACTGGTTCAATATTCAAGGAAAAACGAGGAAAGTGAGGTCGATAGAAAAAAGAAAATGTAGAAAAGATGAAAAAGTATGGTGTATGCAAAAAAGAGGAAAAAAGGCAGACGATATATGAAAAACGAAAAATCGAGAGAAAGAAATGCATGTTCTATGTTTCTCCCAACTTGAGCATAAATGTGCTTATTTCGACAAGTATAAAAGAAAGGGGGCAGTAAGAGCATCGCATGTTCTTTTAGTTGAGATGTATCTATAGGATTTCTATCATGTCCATCATCTTCTACTTGTGGCTCCTCATAAAGCAATTTCATCTCCAAGGTCCTTATATAAGAGAATCGGCTCTAGGTCCCCATTCTCAGGGTTTACATATAGGAGAGGCCCAACTCTCGAGATCTGCATATGAGAGATGACCATTCTACTTCTGATGTTTGACATCGGCATTAACTACTCCAGATGGACATCTCTACCTAGGATCATCTCAAGATTCTACTGCCAATCAACAACATGAAACCGACACTCCGGACTACTAGTCTACTAGTGTTTCCATCCATCTTCATCGAGCATCGACTACTTCCATGCAAGTATCCTCCTAGCACAACAACTCTTCACGTTGGTGTTGCTTTGTAAATATGGAGTTCATTTGGAGCGGGAATTCGGCCTAGAAGTTGGACTTTACAACATTTTCAGTTTAAGATCTAAAAGTATTTATTCAAGGTGGAAGTTGTTTTGTATTTTTATATTTTATATACATTTTTGTATACAAGTTAGAAGAAGAATGGGGTAAAAGGTGTTACAACAACAACAACAACAAAGCCTTTTCCCACAATTAAGTAGGGTCGGCTACATGGATTCTTCGCCTCCATTCAGATCTGTCTTGGATCAATCTCGGACTTATATCCAAAAAACTAAGATCCCTTCGTATAGTCTCTTTCCAACACTTCTTGGGTCGTCCTCGCCCTCTCTTGGCCGGCTCAACATCCCAACACTCGCATCTCCTAACCGGTGCATCAGTTGACCTTCTTTGCAAATGACCAAACCATCTTAAACGGTTTTCTCGCATCTTATCCTCGATCGGAGCTACACCACTTTCTTTCGGATTGCATCATTCCGAATCCGATCTTTACGTGTATGTCCACACATCCATCTTAGCATGAATAAAATGTCAAGGAAGTTTAAGCTTTTTGCATGAGAATATATACGTTATTTCATCTTATTTTTTTGGTTTTTATTTTGAATTATATCATGGATTTATTTACAAGATAAATAAACATTATTGGTCTATTTTTACTAGAAGTACTATTTTACTAATTTATTGAATTTAGAGGTATTTAGTTGGTATTTTGTTAAGGGATTCGAGATCAGATTTGTATACTAAGATAACGAATAACCTATTCCTCAGTCTTATCCTAGATTGGCTTTACTCCAAGCATGCATTGATCATCGCATCGACTTTATTACAAGCATGTCATGATAGTCACAAACCCATCTTTGTACGGGTCTTCTCCTAGCAGCGACTATTCCGAGTGGGTATCCTTTGTCTCTCTCAGATGTATCGAGTGATGACGTGTTCTGTATATTTTCTGTAGTTACAAGCTATAGCTTTCTCAGCTACGGCTTGAGAGGGAGTGTTGGAGTATGTAATAGACTGGTAATTGGATCTCTCCAAGATTCCATTACCATGTTCTCATTTTTATCCACATACCATATGTAAATAGGAGTTTAATCTGTCTGTGGGGTTATATAGGAAGCCCCACACCCCATGCATTCATTAACATAATTCAATATACACATCCGACCCCAGAGGCCTTCTCCTGTGGTTTCATCATGCTCCTCACGGAGTAGAGTTTCGCATAAATTTATGATGTTCTTCATTGCTCTTATTATTTTGATTATTGATTCTGCTTCCATATTACATTTCAACATGTCTATTATGGCCATGCATATGATATGTGGAGTTTTCTTGAAGGAGACTTTTGGACACAATCTCAGGTCTTTCAAACATATTATGACATGATGGATTTGTGGTTTAATGGTCATCTGTTGGTTCAATATTTTTCATAGTTGAAGTTTGTTTTTAAAAAAATTCGATGCATATATTTAGGAGGTAAACCTCCAAAACAGAAAGAATATCGGAAGGGTTTCTTTGGTGCTGGAGGCGTACGGAAGTGTTGGCGGCAACACACAGAGGTGTTGGTGGCGTAGGGGGGTGCTGTTGGTGGCGCACGATGATCCTCAAGGCCATTGCAGGCGGCGTGGGAGGCCTAGAGCCTTGTGCCAACCCTAGTTGGATGAAAAGAGGGCCCTCGCAAGGGTTTCTGAAAAGAAGAGAGATGAGGGGTTGGGGGTGGTGACGGTGTTCTAGGTTAGAATACTGGTCTAGGATCGTTGCTCTAATACCATATGGATAAAAAAGAGAGAATGCAATGAGATGGTTGATTTAGGAGGTCTAGTGGTTCTTATATAGTGTGAAGCCCTAGAGAGCTCAAATATGGGGGGAATTACATAAAAGGTCCTTGAAGGGTTACAACTCAATAATATGATAATAAACTGACTCTAGCATATGTTTATTGAAATTTTGTTACAATGAATATTCTAATATGTAAAGTTTTATGGTTAAATATTTTTGTGATTAAATGTTAAGCGATTAATGGCATCTACTCAACCATCTAGCATGATTTTTTTTCTTATATCTTCCTTAACTCCACTTTAATACATAAACTCACTAGTAATATTATTTATAGATATTTATTTATTTTAAATTAAAAATTAGAAAATTGTACATAACTTCATATACCCATGCATATCGCATATTCACTATACGATAACATGTCTGAACACATACACATACCACTTTCCTGAACATTGGAGTTGAATATATAAAGTGTTAGATTGAGGAATTAATCGCATCGTCAAATGATTATTAAGACATGATCTTTCGCCTAAGAAGGACATGACAATCTTTACATCAAAGGCTGACAGACAACCGACCTCTTGATGCAGGTCCTTTGCATAGGAATAAGGATTTAAAGGTGTTGGATGAGTTAAGTCAAAGAGTTGACTTAGCGAGATCGAGATAACAAAGATCTATGTCGTATATTGTCACGATATAGGCATGAATCCTCTGACCAAAGCCATATGTTTCACTATATGTCCAAGTATGTACATTTGGAAGATCATTAGGTTGATGACCTAATCAAGGTTTATACCCCGGCACGTTGGTGTACATATGAAGGCATATGAGTGATACAATCTCTCAAAGGGATCATACATGTTCACTACTAAATCGAAAGACATGAACTTACTCATAAATCAAATTCCATTCGACAATCGTTTTGTTTTGGAAACAAGATAGGATTTGTTGGTATGATATGTTTTGGGAAAAAATAAGCGTTGTGTTTATTCCTTGAGCCTAGGCTCTCTTATATAGGGAGAGGCCTATGGGCAAATTACATAAGGTAAACAAACGAAAAGATAAATAGATAAAAGATACAAGAACATAAATAAACTTCTACACTCCCCCTCAAGATGGAGCATAGATATCTATCATGCTCATCTTGGATAAGTACTTCTGAAAGGGACCCCGAAGCAAAGCTTTAGTAAGGATGTATGTCGTTTGGTCTCCTGAGCTGACATGTGTTGTAGAAATGAAGCCCTTTTGGATCGTATCACGGATATAATGGCAATCCACCTCAATGTGCTTCGTCCCCTCATGAAAAGCAGGGTTGTTGGCAATGAATAATGCGGCCTGATTGTCACATTCTAGTGATATGGGAAGTGGAACATCTATATGTAGATCTGTCAGAACTGCGTGAACCCACATCACTTCTGCACATGCTTGGGCCATAGCTTTATACTCTGATTCAGCACTGGATCTCGCAACTACTTCTTGCTCTTCCATGAAACAAGTGACTCCCCAATGAATATAGCAAAACCTGATGTAGATTTCCTATCCTTTGGGCTCCCTGCATAGTCTGCATCTGCACATGCTGAAATAGTAATAGTGCCTTTCTTCCTAAACATCAAACCTGCACCTGGAGATGACTTAAGATACCTTAGTATCATATGTATGGCGTCCATGTGTACTTGGCAATGTTGCTCCATGAAATGGCTCACTTTATTTATTGCAAATGTAATATCTGGTCTGGTAATAGTAACATAAAGGAGCCTTCCTACCAGTTCTCTGTACCTTCTTTTGTCAACCTCATCAGTGTCGTCATCATGCATCTTCATGCTTGGATCCATTGGTGTAGAAGCAAGTCGACATCCAAGCATACCTATGTCACTTAGCAAGTCAGTGACATATTTTCTCTGAGTCATCACGAGTCCTTGTTCATTTCTATCAAACTCCAAACAAGGAAATATCTCGGTACTCCTAAATCCTTGGTAACGAATTCACGGCCCAAGAATTCTTTTGCTATTTTTTTCCCTTCATATCATCTCCTGTAATGAGTATATCATCAACATACACCATAATGGCAGTCATACCTCTGGATGTCCTTTGTACAAAGAGTGAATGGTCTGCATTTGACCTTTTGAATCCTTGCTTCTCAAACAAATCTGAGAGCTTCTGGAACCAAGCTCTCGGGCTCTGCTTTAGGCCATAGATCGCCTTATGAAGCTGCATACCTGTACACACTCCCCCTCAGCAGTAAACCCAGGTGGCTGCTGCATGTAAACCTCCTCCTGAAGATCACCATATAAAATGCATTTTTGTCATCTAATTGAAACAGAGGCCAATCTCGAATCACAGCAACAGATAGAAGAATCCGTAAGGTAGAGTGTCGAGCAACATGAGAAAACGTGTCAAGATAATCTACCCCATATGTTTGAGTGAATCCCCGAGCAACTAGTCGAGCCTTGTACCTATCAATACTGCCATCGGCATGGCGTTTCACTGGAAACACCCACTTGCAACTCACAATAGATGCCCCAGTAGGAGCTGGAACAAGACTCCAAGTACCTCTCGACTGAAGGGCGGCCATCTCTTCCTCCACAGTCAGACGCCATCTGCTATCGGCCAATGCTTCCTGGTAGGTCCTTGGAATATTCACAGCGGATAAAGCACATGACCTCTTCTGCTTTCTCAGTGCAATTGGCAAATCAAGATCTGCATTGGTTGTACCCACATCCACGTCATCCACTGCATGTTCCTGCTGAGAAATGCCGTTAGTACCATCACTAGGAATAATGTTATCAGAACAAACTTGGGGCATGTTTGATGATTGTCCATGATTATGAGCAAGGGCCGGCCGTCGACTGTAGTGGCGTGGTAGGGGAGGAACCAAAGATATGGGAGGTGGTAGAGGTGGTGGCGGTGGTGGAGATGATGGTGGTGATGGGGATGACGGTGGTGGAGATGTAGGGCTTGTTGTGGCACATACACGGGTGGAGAAAGAATATAGATTTCATCATTTATAGCTGATGGCACCAATATGTCACCTATAGGAGAGAAAAACATGACTGACTCAAAAAATGTGACATCTGCACTGACATAATATCTTCGACGTAATGGATCATAGCAACGATAACCCTTTTGAGTCCTGGAATACCCGACGAAAATACATTTTACATCCCTAGGAGAGAGCTTGTCAACCCCTGGAGACAACTGGTGATCGAATGCCACAGACCTAAAGACACGTGGAGTCAGAGAAAACAACTCCTTGTTGGGAAAAATGAGAGAGAAAGGTATCTTCTCCCCCAACATAGACGAGGGCATGCTGTTAATGAGATAACATGCAGTAAGAACCGCATCGCCCCAGAACGAGTGAGGAGCACAACTCTGGATAAGAAGCGTACGAGTGACATCAAGAAGATGGCGGTGTTTTCTTTCTGCGACACCATTCTATTGGGATGTGTAGGCACAAGACGTTTGATGAAGAATGCCATGGAATGAAAGAAATTGAGATAATGTTCGAGTACAGAATTCAAGGGCATTATCTGTTTCTCACAATTTTGACAGAAACAGAAAACACATTCTGCACTTCTTTAATAAAGTTCATAATAGTAATGCTCGCTTCAGATTTATTCTTTAATAGAAAGATCCAAGACAAACGACTGAAATCATCCACAGCAACTAAATAGAACTTGTGTACCTGATGATCTGGGACACGACTTGGACCACAAATATCAATATGAAAAAACTCAAATGGAGAGCTACTGCTCCGACTCTGACGACTAGGGAAGGCAGACCGTTGATGCTTCCTTAACTGACAAGCTTCACAATCAAAAGACGAGCGGGGTGAGATCTGAGGGAGGACTTGACGCAACTTCTGAAACGGAAGATGACCAAAGCGCAGATGCCATAAATAAGGAGAGACAGGTTTAGTGGAGTGGGATGATGTTCCGGTGTAAGGTGTATGGACCAGTCGATACAGCCTGCCTTGCTCATAGCCATGTCTAATCACGTTTCCCGTGAGAATGTCCTGAAACACAAGACATGATGGGTCAAATATCACTCGACAATGTAGATCCTTAGTAATCTGACTAACTGACAGTAAATTCATTGAGAAATTAGGAGCATGGAGTGCATTCTGCAACTGCATAGAGCGTGTTAAGGAGATCTGTCCCTGTCCTGTAATGGGTGAATGAGTCCCATCTGCTATGACGACATTCCTTCCTGGGGAAACTTCCCTGTAGGATGTGAGATGGTGTCTATCTCCACACAAATGATGTGTGGCACCTGAATCTACAATCCATTCTGAGGTATGAGAGCCCTGTGAGAAAGCAGAAGTATGAGCACTACCTGAGGAACTAGCTTCTGCAGTAGCAACAGCGTCCAGTCTGGTTGGTGGCATGATATCACGTAGACGAGTCACTAGGTCATCATATCGTGAATCCGACGCTGGCATAGCACCACTATGTTGTATATGTTCTGCTGCACGGGCAGATGCTGGGAAACCATGCTTAGAGTAGCATGTGTCTTCTGTATGACCAATCCGACGACAATAAGTGCATTGTAATCCACGACCACGACCAACCCTACCACGTGATCCTCGTCCACGAAAATGAGATGAATTGCCTCTTCCTCTAGAGGCTGCCATAGCATAAGAATTCGGTACAGTAGTAGGGCTTGAGATACTGATTCGGTTCAATCGACGAAAAGCCTCCTCCATGGGAGGAATTGTAGCATCGGCCAGAATCTGAGAAGAAGCCGCCTCATACTGTGAGTCAAGAGGCTAAAAAGACTCCCACCATCGTCGCATTCCGATATGTCTTCAATTGTTCTGACGTAGCCGTGAGAGGCATGAAGCTGTGAAGCCTCTCAAACATTCCCCTCAGTGCAGTGTAATGAGCATGCAGGGGTCGGCCATTCTGCTTTATCGTGAAGATGTTGTGCTGAAGCTGTAGGATTTTTGTCTCATTCTTGGTTTGAGAATACGTGGCGGCAAGAATGTCCCACATTGCTTTGGCAGTAGGTTGATGCAATACATCATTAGCAATGTTTGGAACCAGAGTACCTGACAACCAGACCTGAGCATATGCGTCATCAGCCTCCCATAGGGCATACAACCCTGTTTTCTCCTCTGGCTCATCCTCAGTAAGAATATGTTTCTTATCCATCGACTTCATTAGGCTCATGAACTGCATGGCCCATATCTCGTAATTGGATCCATCCATCTTTACAATAGACGCAAGACCCTTGAAAGCGCATGTAGTGAGGATCTCGATCTTGCTCGTTGACATTGTGATTGGGGAGAATCATGGTTGTAGACAAGATAATCTTTGGTCTACACTGACATAAGGAGGATTAGTTGCATGTGTAGACCTCACACAACCAAACCCATTAACGTGTGAGACACGAACGGAAGTCTCCTTAGTAGATGGCGAGGATGCTCTATGGTTGACCGAACCCTTGGACGTGGAGCAGTGCGCGGGTCCTAAAAGGACCGAAGGGAGAGGCGGCGCTCCGGGTCCTAAAAGGCCACAGTCGGCGAACAGGCCACAGGGCCGAAGTGCGACACCAAGGAATGGGAGGGGGGCCCGCAAGATCGGTGCGCGAGGCCGCACGCGGCTAGGATCAGCACACGAGGCCGAAGGGCGGCGCCGAATGCGTGGCCGAGTAGCGGCACTCGGGGCCGAAGGGCGGCGAGAGATGTCGCACGCAAGGCTTGGTGGTGAACGGCTAGGTTTAGGGTTTGGTACTAGAACTCCGGTCTAGGACTGCCGCTCTGATACCATGTTGGGAAAAAATAAACGTTGTGTTTATTCCTTGAGCCTTAGGCTCTCTTATATAGGGAGAGGCCTATGGGCAAATCACATAAGGTAGACAAACGAAAAGATAAATAGATAAAAGATACAAGAACATAAATAAACTTCTACAATATATGCTTTTGGAAAGTATATGATCGATAGAAACACCCAATGATTGAACGAGAAACTTTATGGTAAAGCTACGAAGGGACAATTCAAATGAGATCAAGACTTCAGGTTTATTTATGGTCTAGGCGGAACGTCTCTTCTTCTTTTAGTGAAGGAAGTGCGTCTCAACTTGGTCTGGTAGCATTGAGTTCTAAAGACAAGAGTTGAGGGTTGCAATAATGCTTCAAAGGAGGGATAGTCTACTGGCTCAAGAGGAAAAACTCGTTATGTATATATGCTGCACCATGTAGATATGTTGTACATATGCAAATAAAAAATTATGCAAAAGAAAGAAAAACTCCAAAAAAAGTGGTGGGTCTGATAGAAAATTAAAATACCCACAGGAGTGTATATAGTCAAATAAAGCAAAGCTTATGTTACCCATTCTCATCTCATGAAGCTTGCAGCAGGGAGACTTGGCTACATTGGTTGGGCTCCCGAGGATACATGCCTACACTAGTCATGGTCCATTCTCTTCTTCCTCCTCTTCTTGAGCCGGTTGCACTTGAACGTAAAAGGGAATACCCCGCTCCTCGAGGAAAGAGTTGCCAGACTAGGGCATTAGAGTTACCTTGTTAAGGGGGATTGTCACTTTGCCATTTCTGAGGTGCGGAGCAACATATCACTTACATAGTACAAGGAAAGATTCATGGTCATTAGAGTTTGTGTATGTAGACTTGTTCTGATCTGGATTATTGAGGAGTCTTGACCATAGATTGGTGGAACTTAGAGGCTGTTAAGTTTTAAACCTAAGTCCAAATAAGGTTCTGACAAACTAATAATACAAAGGTTTGACTGAGCTCCATACTTCAATTTAATGAAGGCAAGTTTAATAATCAACCTTGATTTCTCTTCTTTTTCTTTTCCTTTTCTTTTCACTTCTGGGTATTAGGAATGCTCAAGAGTGATGTGATCTTAATTAATTGTACGCCATGGCACTTCTATTTCGAGTGAGTGATGAAAAATGTTTGCATTTTAGTGATTGCACTCAATGAACTAGTTATCCAATCTGTGTCCAAATATTGGACATTGTACTGAATTGGGTTCAGATGTGATGATAAGCTAGTGTTATTTTGTCTGATATGATCGAGCAACATTGAGAGGCCTTTTAGATCTGCATATGAGATCAGATCTCAATATCCAAGTCACGATACATGGATTATATAATTACACTGACCTTGTCTCCAAGTATCCGTGGAGTAGGCGTTCTATCCATGAAAAAGTTTGTGTATTGTTCTAAAAGAAACAAAATCTAATTATTAGTTAAATATATAAATTAGGATAATTAAATTGGATTTAATTGTCCGGGAATGCGGACAGTGATATCCACGATAATTTTTGAAATAGTGTGGATAAGATCCACATTATTTTTTTGTGACTTGTGAATACGATTCATAAATTATATTGTATATGTGAATTGGATTCGCATTCCAATGTAAATGCAAATTGGATTTACATTTTTTTATTTGGACCCATGAATATGATTCATTTTTTGGATGGCTTATTTATAACTGTTATGAATAATTGATAACTATTTGTTGATAATTAGATTCATTTTATCACTAAGAAATGATTAGTGGTTGAAGAAATATTTGAAAAATAAAAAGATGAAAGTAGGATGTCCATGTAGGTCCAACCACATTGAGGCATCCCCGCCATTATCTCATTTTGTTCGCTTTTCTCTTTCTTTCTCTAATCATTTTTCTTGTTGATAATTTTAAGATAATTGAAATTGATAATTAATTATCAATTCTAATTTTAAAAGTTGTTGGGAGATTTTGCAATCCTAAAAATTGTTGAGAACCCCTTCAATCCTGACCAATCAATTTCCAATGAGGATTGCAATCCTAAAGGGTTCATATATGTATAAAAGGAAGGACATGCCCTACCTTTCCATTCATCCCAAAAAAAGCAACTCTCCTCTCTCTGGTTGTCCCCTCTCTTCCTCTCTTCTTGTGGTTGTCTCTTGCTCCAAGGCAAAAGAAGGAAAGTTAGATCATTGCTCGGATTGTGGGAACAATACGGTTCATCCCTGCCTCACAAGTGTTGTCTGTCGGATCGGATTTCAGAATGGAGGTCTCTTACTGTAGAGAGTAGATGATCACGTTCACACTTCAAAGGTAATTCCTTAACTCATGTGAACTTGATGAAACCAATTGGGAAAGGTTCCTAATCCATGTGGTTTCATCTTTACTATCTAGATTCATATAACGAATCTCTTTAGTTGATCGGATGTAATCCGATCTTCACGTTCCCGTGGTGCGTGAAGCCTAAAATCCTCCATTCACAAAGAACTGCATTTTTCCCTGTTTCCTCATCTTTTCTCTCTTTTTTTAAGCTGTCTCTCCTTTTTCATAAACCGTATGTTTTTTCAGCTTTTCCTCTTTACTTCTCTTTTTATAATCTTCCTCCTTTTTTCTTTCATAGTAGTGGCCTACTTGGGCCCTTTGCTTCCTCACCCCCCAACCCTCCCCCACCCATTTTTATATAGTCCCCCCTTTTTCCTTATACAATAGTGGTCCAATTGGATCATGAAGGCACCATCATTTTTTCCCTTTAAGACAAAGAATCGGGCCCCCTTTAAAGACTAGGGTTCTTGTAAGAGAGAATCCACCCCACGATACTAATCTTAGGGTTCTTCTCAAAGAGAAATAAATGTCGATGCCTCCATCTGCAGGGGGAAATCGCCATTGCGTCACCGCCCATGCTTGGAGGCAGTAAAGGTGGAGGGGAAAAGGCCTGAGCAGGGGTGCCACCAATGGGGATGCATGCAGCTGGATGTTGTTGTCGCCTTCTTTTCCTTGTAGTTGAGACCCACATCACTGATTGAGGAAGCAAAGGCCCTCTCCAGATCGAGGTGGCACAAGGTCTTTAGATTGATGGTGTCAAGATTGGCGCGCAAGGTCTTCAAATCGCCTAGAGAGGGATTTCATGTTGGCACTGCCTGGAGATTTCTTGAAAGGTTGGCGGTTATCAAGAGGGTAGCAACATTGCAAGGAGATGTGATTAGAAGATATGCCGCCGTTGCTAATATATGGCCCTGTGAGGTTCCCAGTCACTGCTAGAAGGAGAAGACCCATCGCATGTTCCACAGATTCCTTCCCAGTGAGATATTGCTAAGGTTTTGAGGCATCATTGGATCATCCATGGGAGTTTGGAGGGCTTTGGTTTAATCTGGACGGGGCTTAGCCCTGTGCCTGAGTTGTGGATCGCGCATAGAAGAGACCTACACGTTGGGGCCTAGAGGGCCTTGGGATGTCCCTCGAGATGGTGTCTCACATGTGGATCCCAGCGTTGGAGTTCGGGCTTTTTTCTTCGAGATTTTAGGGTTCCAAACATGGTGGGGAGATCGACAAAACGTAACTTTTTTGCAAGAATATATGATACCACCATGCGAAGGCATCGCGGATAGACGTCTTCTCCTAGAATCGACGATTTTATTTCCCCATGTGCATAGAGATGTTGCTGCCTTGAATTGAATATCTCCAGAACATGCAGAATTAGGGTTTTAGAAACCCTAGTTTTTTGCTTTGAACTCAACAACAATCTTCGGCACTTGACAAAACACAAACATGAACAAAATAAATCATAAATATTCAAGAACAAAATCAGATTCGAAACTTGAATAATCAAAGCGCAAAATTGATATGCTTTGATACAATGTTGAAATCTAGAATGCATAAGCAAAATCGATAATCATAAGGACACTAAAAACCACTCAGGAATTTACGTGGAACCCTGCTCCATAAGGTACAGATGAAACCACACCTCTAAGTGCATGATATTCTATTGTAATTTTCTCAATGAATACAGGGGGGGTGAGGTTTATTTTACAGTCCCACGGACATACTAGGGTCCCACTTATAGATGATGAGGGACTAAACAAGAGAGCATGGTAATTGGATCTTTGAGAGATCCAATTATCCATTTATTACATACTCTAATAGATTGATTAATGAAGGTTCTCGTGATTCCCTGATTCTGTCTTTGCTTTATTGATGAGATTCTCCTAATTACTATATGGGGATTTTTTTTTGGATGCACAAGAAAGAATTCGAAAGAGAAAGGGGGATGAGGTGGGGAGAAGAAAGGTTTATGTATAATGCAACAAAGTTTGAAGGAAATGGTCTTTGGAGTTGTTACTCTCCAGTATCTTTTGCTATAGTTTGCAAGCAAATTTTATCAGCTGGGTGATATTTTTCCTCTCTAATTTTCTCCATTGTTTGGTGACTTCTGCTGCCATATAGAAGGTTGACTTTATATAAGCTTACCTCACAGGACTGATTTGATTATAGTATATGGTTTTAGGTTGTGGTCAAGCCCGTGGTATATTATCCTCGCATTGGGGATTTTCCAGTGCATATGTGCTTGATTTTTATGTGGTTAGGTTTTATTCGTGGGTACAATTCTCTTGGATTTGACATATTATGTAGATTCTGCTTACTAACTTTGTTTTCAGTAATTCAATTTAATTTTTGCTTATTCGTTCCAACAAGTGAGTACTCCTTTTGAATGGAGGGGGCGAAATAAAGATGAAACGGCGTTATAATTGCTCGAAAAGTGTATTCCTATGTTATTTAAGAACTAGAATCTTAATTTGCGAGAAAAACACTTTTTTTCATTTCTGATATTTCCACTGATACCTATCTTCGATATATCCCTTTCCAGACTACAATAGTGATAATTTAGAACATTTGTTTTGGATATTTCTTGTTGCCGAATCTTGACACATATATCATCTTTCCTAATCGTCATGTGTTAGATGGGACATTGAAGGATGCATGTGCATACATGTGTTGTCGCTCCGAGATGGAAACTAATGTGGAACTCGGATCTCGATGTTTTCATTAAGGTGTTATTTTGAGAATTTCCCGATTAATCAACTGATGGAAATCCATTTGGGATATGTTTATGAATGCACCATCCGGCGGTGACTATTGGGTAACTTTGACGGTACAAAAAATCTGAGCAAGGGTTTGTTTCTGCACTCAGTCAACAGACCTTCCACCCTTTTTTTCTCCTGCAGTTTGTTCTTCTAAGGTGTTTTTGAGGACTATTGTACACGAAATGCATAGTGAATAATCGTAGATCATCTGATCTTGGGAGTTGCACGGCAAACCCAATATTGTGGGGGTGTTGTTTCTCTGCCATTGTGATCCATGAACGTTTTGATCAGTATAAAGTTCCCAACCTTTTCTCTTTATTTTGATTTGATGTCTCATTTTTGTTTGATATCATGGAATTTCGTGATGGTTTTTCCTGTACATTTTTTCCGTTCAATTCTTGGTAAAACGGGTAAATATGAAGACTGATTTATATGCAATATTTATATCTGAATATGTTTTCGTGTATATCTTGTTCTGGGTTCCGATCGATTTAATCCCAATATCTATTTATACCTAGAATTGATCTTAACGTATAAACTTATCTGCAGGTTTCAAAACCATATTCTTCATTTTTCGCTGAAGCTAATCTCAAGTCCCTGCAACGGGTGAAGCAGAAGAGAGTTAGGTTTGAGGAGATGCATGCGAAGCTTGATGAGATGGGGAGCACACAAATGATGGATGCTGCTTTCAGTGGTGCTGACGACGGTCGTGCAGAGGAAGACATTGACATGGACGATTTCGGTGGTGGTGGTGGTCGAGATGACGATTAGATCAACATTTTCTAACAGCAACAGTTACTTGGTCTTTTTCAATAGATTCTATGTGAAGTTTTTTTCCCTTGATTCTACCCTTTATTTTCATTGTTATAGAATAGCATTAACGAGGTTATTTATTGTAATTTGGTATGGAGGGCGTGTTTTAGAACAGAAACAATCCATTCTTGTAAAATATTACATGCAGAAGATAATATCTAACATTATTGCATTCTTCCTTGTTCGGCATTATATGTTAGATTCCTTCACTATTACATGTGTGCCTGATGTGAACCAGAATCTTGTAAAATAATAATTATTTTTTTTGTAGAAAAGAAATTCTTTTATTGGAAAAAATAGATAAAACGATCAGGATTCATTCAACACCTAGTAATCCCAGCATCGGATGATAGAGTTTAGTACATACCAAAGTTTTCCCAGCACATATATAGGATGGAATAATAAAAGTTAATGAAGCCTAAAAGGCGAGTTTGCAAGTGTGTTCTCAAGATCCATTTAAAAAGACTACTGACCAAGAAATTATCAACCCAGTAGCTAACCATGACGAAGACCTCCATACTACTAGTGTTCAAAGATTTCAACATATTTTAAGGTCCTTGATTGGGGAGCGTTGGCACGAGATTTTGATTGTGGTAAGGCCTTCCCTTTTAAAGTCCCTGCATTAGAGTATATCACCAAAATTACAATGAGATATAATCAATAAAGGTGAACACGAAAACAATAGGCTAGGTCACTAAATTTTCACCATGATTTATTAAATCAGCTCCCAAGAAGAAAATTCAATATTGTATATTTTCACCAAGATTAGGTCACTAAATTTTCACCATGATTTATTAAAATTTCACCAAGATTGTATATTTATATCCTGTCCACATTAAATAGTATTTTTGTAAAAAAAATAGTATTTAGGAAGTTGCTTTATGACAGTCGGATCTTTTCAACATGGATTTAAGCAAACATATAGATTTCGTTGGGGTGTTCCCTACTTGCGATGTGTTGCATCGCCTGAATGCAATAAAAAATTGGCAAGGGCCGCTACATCGCAGCCTGGATGTGGTTCAAAATTTGTGAGGGTTCTCGCATGAGGAATGCATGCGGGTAAAAAAGCTAGTTCCGCTGCATCACCGTCCGGATGCAGTCCAAAGTTTGCAAGGGTTCTCGCATAATGGAGGCATGCGAGTAAAGAAGTTAGTCCAAAAGAGATTGCAAAGGAAGTTGCAGATTGGTAGTTGGAATATTGACACTTTAACTGGAAAATTGATGGAGATAGTGGATACGATGGAAAGAAGGGAGATTCATATACTATGTCTTCAAGAGACTAAATGGGTTGGAGGGAAAGTAAAGGAGATCGAGAAGACATGCTTTAAACTTTGGTATTCAGATAAAGATAAGGGCGGAAACTGTGTTGGAGTGATTATTCATAAGGATTTGAAGAATTGTGTGGTTGAGATGCAAAGATTCGGGGATCGGATTATTTTGCTAAAATTGGTGCTTGAAGAAGAAATTCTGAATATCATCTCAGTTTATGTACCACAAATTGGTTTAGATGAAATGATTAAACAAACTTTTTGGGAGGATCTGGATAAGATTATACAAAGAATCCCACAAAGAGAGATAATTTGCATAGGTGGAGATCTTATGTGGGAAAAGATGCTTCAGGGTATGCTAGTGTTCATGGAGGACATAGTTTTGGAGATAGAAATGAAGAGGGAAAAGTCATTCTGGATTTTGTAACGGCATATAATCTTTTGATAGCAAACACTCTCTTCAAGAAGAAGGAGGCGCATTTAGTTACTTATAAGAGCGGCTCAACTAGAACACAGATAGATTACTTTGCATTGAGGAGATGAGGTTGGTTTGTAAAGACTGCAAAGTAATCCCAGGAGAGAGTTTGACAACCCAAATCGCTTGTTAGTCTTGGATGTGCAAATAAAAGGGATTATAAAAAAAAGAGGGTTCCTAAGATCACTAGTACTAGATGTTGGAATCTTCCACTGAAGCAATCGAGCTTTAGGGAAAAGGTTTTAGAAGACTTATCTTGGGAGGCAGTAGCATCTTGTATCCGAAAGGTAGCCAAAGAGATGCTAGACGAGTCAAAGGGAGGAGCTCTAACTCAAAAGGAGACTTGGTGGTGGAGTGAAGAAGTGCAAGAGAAGCTAAAAATTAAAAAGCATGCTTTAAAGCTATGTCCAAGGATAGAACAGAGGAAACTGTCACAAACTACAAAATAGCGAAGAAGAAAGCAAAGAAGGTTGTAAGAGAAGCTAAGTCAAAATCTTATGAAGTTTTGTATAAAAATCTCGATTCTAAGTAGGGCCAGAAGGATATATTCAGGTTGACCAAAGCAAGAGAAACAAAGATCAAATACCTTTCTCAAGTGAGATGCATTATGGACGAGGAATGTCACGTACTTGTTGCTCAGAAGGATATAGAGAGTAGATGGGAGCAGTACTTTCATAAACTTTTCACTGGAGAAGGAAATAGAGAGATTACTTTGGGTGATCTAGCTAGTAGTGAAAGTTACTTGAATCATGCAAGCTATAGACATATACAAAGAAAGGAAGTAGAGGAGGCTTTGAAGGTTATGAGATTGGGGAAAGGAGTAGAACCGGATGACATCCCTGTATAAGTATGGGGAGTTTTAGGTGAGCGTGGTTTGGCTTGGCTTACGAATCTATTCAATGTTATTTTGCGAAGGAAGAACATGCCTAAAGATTGGAGGAGGAGTATCGCGGTGCCTCTTTATAAGAATAAAGGAGACATTCAAATTTGTTCAAATTACAGAGGTATCAAGCTGATGAGTCACACTTTGAAAATTTGGGAACATGTGACCGAAAGAAGGTTGAGGCAAGCTTCCAAAGTAAAAGAAGACCAATTAGGATTCATGCCATGTCACTCAACTATTGAAGCCATCCATTTGCCGAGGAGAACAATGGAGATTTATAGAGCTAAAAGGAAGAACCTCCATATGTTATTTATTGATTTGGAGAATGCTTATGATTCTGTCCTATGAGAGATATTGTGGAGAGTTTTGGAGAAGAGACAAGTTCCTGTCCTATACATTAACCTCATAAAAAGATATGTAGGATAGGGCTTTATCTTGTGTGACGACCCCATCTGGGAAGACTAACTATTTTGACATCAACCTTAGTTTACATCATGGCTCAACTTTGAGTCAATTTCTTTTTACTTTGATTATGAACGAGTTGACAAATCACATTCAGAATAAGTTACCTTGGTGTATGTTATATGCTGATGATATTGTGTTGATTGACGAGACTAGAGATGGAGTAAAAGAGAAGCTTGAGGTCTGGAGACATCCATTGGAGACTAAAGGACTTCATATAAGTAGGGCTAAGAGTGCACCTTTGATGGAAGTAATGGTGAAGGAATCGATGTGAAGATTGATGACGATAACATTCAGAAGAGTGATTCTTTTAGATATCTAGGATCTATTTTGCAACATGATGGGGAAATTGATGGAGATGTTACTAATAGAATAAATGCAGGCTGGTTAAAGTGGAGAGGAGCCTCTACTGTGCTTTGTGATAAGAAAATTCCTTTAAAAACTAAAGGAAAGTTTTACAAAGCAGCCGTGAGACATGCTATGCTCTATGGATCTGGATGTTGGCCTCTGAACCATAGACATGTGTAGAGAATGGATGTAGCAGAAATGAAAATGCTAAGGTGGATGTGTCGATACACACGTAAAGATCAGATTTGGAATGAGGCAATAAGAAAGAAAGTTGGTGTAGCTCCTATCGAGAATAAGATGCGAGAAAACTGCTTAAGATGGTTTGGTCATTTGCAAAGAAGATCAGCTGATGCACCGGTTAGAAGATGCGAGTATTGGGATATTGAGCCTGCTAAGAGAGGACGAGGACGGCCTAAGAAGTGTTGGAAATAGAATATATGAAGGGATCTAGTTTTTTGGATATAAGCTCGGGATTGACCCAACATAGATCTGAATGGAGGCGAAGAATCCATGTAGCCGACCCTACTTAATTGTGGGAAAAAGGCTTTGTTATTGTTGTTGTTGTGTGTAGTCTTCTAAAATTTTCTTTTGTGAAGTTAAATATAATAAACGGATGCTCGATTGATTTAGATTTTTTTCTTACAAAGAAAACATCAAGTTACTGAAGAGATGTTCATTTTACCCAACCTGACTTTAGTTATTAGTTTTTCATGTTAAAGTGGCCAAAGAAAGTATGAAAACACCATGATGAAACATATTTGACCATAGTTTCTGGTCAAAGAAAGAGGATTGGCCTCCATTTTGAAAGATGTTATTATTTTTTAAGAGAAAGGTCTTTGACCTTTGCTTCGCTAGATGAAAAGATTTGAGATTCGTCAACCCTATGGTTTGGTAATAAGAAATTCCATTTTCCCACAAAAAATACCATCTAGTTTTGTAGATCTTTTTATAATAAACGATCGAAATAATTGGCTGAATCATGTGAAACCATTTCATAGAAGTTCATTGATATCTTCTTTTTATAAAGCAAATCGACTTCAATTTTTGAATAATTCACGTCATCTGGAATTTTCATGGTGGACCTCACATGGGTGGCAATAGATGATTAGGGTGGAGTTTGAGAGAACTTCTCTAGCCGATAGCGTTTGTTTTCGTTTCTCACATTGTTTTACCGATGACATACATACAAGAATTGCAGCCTTCGCTTGTTTATTGTGATTGCAGGATCGCAGTGTGATTCCGCTCAGAAGCTTCACGAAGTAAACTTCAGTGTCAAAGTTGCAAAAGCTTAGAAGTTTCTTTGTTGTTCTAAAAGTTGTTGCATTATTTACTAAACTTTTGGTGAAGTTGCAACCTCAGCAAAATCTTTAGACACTTTCCACATCAACATATCAAAAGAACTCAACAATGATCGACCATATTTGTTCACTGATCGATCAACCATGGATCGACCATTTGGACCACTCCTTTTTCATGGTCGATCATAATTTTGGATATTATACTGCAATGTTCATGCAATGATCGACCAACCCTTTTGCAATGATCGAGCATATTGAACTGATCGATTATACTAGTTTGATGAATCGATCATTTGGGTAAATTTTCACTGATTTGATACCATTTTTGTTTCCAGCGACTGGATTTTCATGATCCCTTTATAAGGACCTCATACCTCAGTTAGAGGACACATAATTCGAGTTTTCTTCAATCTTCTTAAGAGAATATTTTCTAGAAATAGTTGTTCAAGGGAAATCTATCAAATCAGCGGTGCTCGATCGATTATCCAACCTCAAGCTATTCTAAGTTCAGTTATCACACTTTGGCTGCCTCTTCTACCCTAGTGATACTATTTTTGTGAATTATATTGCTTATTCGCATGTGCTAATTGTGATATAATTATCGTGCCTAGATTGGTGAGTATATGTGCAATTATACACCGTGGATTATTCTAGATATCCATGTTCTGAAAACTATATCTAATATTTGATAAATGGTTTATTGTTTAAGAAAAGATTATTGCAAAATATATTTATTTTTATTGTTAACCCTTTCTGCAGGAACTTTAGGTATTTCATCATTTAATTTGCAGATAAGTTTTTGAGTATGCATGTGTTGTAACTCCAAGGGAAGGTATAAGAAAATCGAAATTCATCTTTCTTCTATGGTTGCTACAATATCTGATATGTAGTATTGATCTTGGTGCCTGATCCAAGATTTTGAAGCTGTACCCTTTGCAAATGATTGAGATATCTGCATAAATATCATAGGCTTTATAGTGAAGCTATTGGTTGGCTCGACGAAACAAAAATCCTGACTCAGGAGACTCATGTCATGATTTTTACCCAAGTCAGTTTTCACATAGACATATTGTGTAATGTGTTGATTGGCTTGATTGATTGAATATTATGTGCTTGTTTATCCTGTGAAAAGATTTAAAACTACCTCGAACCACTATTCATCCCTCCTTTAGTGATGTCATGATCCCAGAACTCACATTTAGTATCAAAGCGGATAATTACTTCGAAGTAGAATCTCGAATGTACACATGGCACCATCAACAAGCTCAAGCTTTGAAAGCCAGTCCATTATCAAAGCTCTGCGCTTTGATGGGACCAACTATAATTATTGAAAGGTACGCATGCAAATATTTCTGGAATCCATTGATATAGATATGTGGAATGTTATAGTAATAAAGTATGCTAGACTAGTTGTTGGAACTATACTGTCACATTAAAGACCAGGGTTCGAATTTTTATTGGTAGAAGCAGCTCCCACATTAAAGACCATGGTTCGAATCCCCCCACCCCTTCTAGTATTAAAAAGTATTAAAAAGAAAAGGGACACATACAACTCCAAATCTATGAATGCCGTATTTGTGCTATTACAAAACTAGAGCTAAACTGCATTTCAATATGCAAGATAGCATGCAAAATATGGAATAAACTCAATGTGACCTATGAAGGAACATCAAACCTCAAAGAGTGCAAACTAGGTCTATTACAACAGAGATATGTGTTATTTAAAATGGATAGTAGAGAATCTATTAGATACATGCACACAAGATTTCCAACGATCATCATCAATCTTAGAGATCCCAAACTGTACATCACAAATTGGGATCAAGTGAAAAAGATTCTTTGATCACTCATAGCTATGTGGAGAACTCCAACAGTGGTAATAAAAGGCAAATGATGTCAACACTCTTTCGGTTGACAAACTTATTAGAAAACTTCTAGCCTACGAAGTAGAGAAGACAAAAACTATTGAAGTAGAAGCAGAGACAAAAAAAGGGGGGATATTACTTCAAGCTAAGATGGCATCGTCATGTTCACAAGGAAGTTCAAAAAGTTCTTTAAAGAAGGTGACTGCAAGAAGGGTAGTGATCTCAAGTGTTTCAACTGCAAAAAAATGTCATTTCAAGAAATATTGTCCTCTACACAAGAATAGAAGCAAAGATAAGTTAAAGATCCATGAATCAAGCAAACGCAAGGGAGATGAGAAGGAACACAAGAGAAAAGTCCATAGATACTATCACAAGCATCCGAAGAGAAAAGCTCTTCAAGGGAGTTGGACTCCTCCGACTCTGATTCCTACTCTGCAACCTCTTTCGGAAGCGATTCTGATAACTCCAACATGGAAGAAGCCTTGATCGTACTAGTGGCTCTTGATAAGAAAGAAGTAAATCCAATGAACCCTCTGTATATAAATTACAAGAAGCTCTTTCCGATTTACACCAAATAATTGTTATACTGAAAAGGAAAATAAATTACTAAAAGTGATTGCATGCACCACTTTAGGTAGTCATGGAAAAGAAGTTAGCTTTCTTAAAAAAAATATTCATGAACTTACATCTTGTCTTTCTTTAGCAGAGAAACATCACGAGATTCAAATTAAGACCCTTAAGAGCAACATAGACAAAATAGACACAACTATAGTTGAATCAAAGGAGAACACACACACTTTAATAAATTATCTAATAGCTAAATCACCAAGGGTAAGGAAAACCTAGGCAATCTCTTTGGTGCCAACTACCAAATTAGAACTAAGTTTGGGATAGGGCATGAACCAACCGAAGCTAGTAGTTCTAAATCTGCCAAAATCAACAAGCCTGCTAAACTTTAAAACATGTTATACGTTCATCTAGTCAGACTAAAGCCTAAAAGATTTTGGAACCAAGGAGAAATCCAAGGGACCATTTTAACCCTCCAAAGACTCAAAAACAATGGGTACCGAATAACTCGATTAATTGTTGTGCATAACCAAAGATTTCTTACATGAGACAACATGATCATTTGTTTATGACCAGGCTGTATTTTACAGGACCTCAAGCACAAAAACATGGGACATGGACAACGGGTGTTCAAAGCATGTGATTGGAGACAAGGAACTATTACTTTACCTCAAAGCCAAAGTTGGCGGGATTGTCTCTTTTTGCTACAATCACAAAGGTATGATTATTGGCGAAGGTACAATCTAAAACCCTATAAATAATCATGTTATCCTTGCTGAAGGTCTGAAGTAAAACTTGTTGAGTTCGAGAAGCTAGCTAAATGGATTCAGAACCAAAAGGATCTACCATTACTAAGTTAAGACGTGATTATGGTGGAGAGCTCAAGAATGAAAAGTTCTCTGAGTATTGCTAAGGCTAGGATCAAGCATGAATTCTCTGCACTCAAAACAGTAGCACAGAATGGCATAGTTGAGCAGAGGAATCGTACTCTTGAAAAATGCTCATGCACCATGTTATGTGAATCCAACCTACATAGATATTTCTAGGTAGAATCCAAGAAACAACATGTTATGTATTCAATATGACTTTTATCCGACCATGATTAAATCAGACACATTTAAGCTCTACTACGGACGCTCAACAAGGATAGGATATATCTATGTTTTTGGAAGCAAATGTTATGTTCTGAACAATAAGGATGATATTGACAAGTTTGATCTGATAATTGAAGAAGGTATCTTCCTAATATATTGTCACATAGCAGAACTTACAAAACTCTTAATTAAGAAAACAATGATTGTTGTGCAAGCAGCTAACATTTCTTTTAACGAAAACTTAAATAGGAAGTCTCAAATATAGGAATTATAAAATGAGGAAGACACTCAAATAGAACCTTTTAATGTTCATGAGAATAGTGATTCTCATGACTTACTAAATGATTTCAGCTTTGTTAGAGATCACCCAAAGGAGTTGGTGATTAGGGACATCTAGAAAGGAATCTAAATCAGATGCACTTAAATTCATTGCTTTATCTTCTTATGTATCCTCAGTGGATCCAAAATCTATTGACGAGGCTTGCAACATTGATTCTTGGTTAATGACAGTGTAAGATGAACTTGTTAAATTTGAGAGAAGCAAGGCATGGGAGGATGTTCCTAAACCTGAAAACCACATAATTATTGTAACCAAGTGAGATTTTTAAGAACCAAATTGGATGAGTCAGGTATAGTTGTTAAGAACAAGGTAAAACTTGTTGCTAAGAGATATACACAACAAGAAGGAATAGATTTCAGTGAAGCCTATGCAACATATCGCTAGGATTGAGTCATTCAAAATGTTATTAGCATTTGCTTGCTTCAAGGGAATTAAACTTTACTAAATGGATGTCAAAAGTACGTTCTTAAATTTATTCATTAAATAAGAAGTTAATGTCAAGAAACCACCCAATTTTGAAGACCCTTCTAGAATAGATCACGTTTTTAATCTCATGAAGGCCCTTTATGTACTTATCACAAGCTCCTCGAACACGAATTTATTGTTATACAAATTTATGTTGATGACATTGTGTTTGATTCCACTAATACAATTCTTTGCAAGAATTTTCTCAAGCTATACAGGAATAGTTCGAGATGAGAATGATGGAAGACTAAAGTTTTCCTAGAGTTGTAGATCAACCAAACAAAGTTTGGCACTTCCTTCTCACAATAGAAGTACACGAAAAAGATGCTAACTAAGTTTGGCTTCAACAAGTATTGAGGAAAGTCTACATTGATTGCTCCAGTATTGCACTTTAACATAAACAAGTCAGGATAGCCGGTCGACCAAAGACTGTACAGAGATATGATCAGATATTTACTCTATCTAACTGTGAGCAGACATGATATACTTTTAATATTTATTTAGATGCATATTTTCAGTTACCACAAAAAAGGTCATTCAAAAGTTGTAAAAAATATTTTCTTACCTTATTTTTACTAAATATTTAAGCTTGTTTTATCTAAAGATGTGTTGCATAGATTTATTAGCATACAATGGCACATATTATATTGATAGTTGCACGGATAGAAAAAAGTACAAGTGGCACATGCCAATTCATGGGGAATGATCTTGTATCTTACTTTTCTAAAAAGCAAACCTATGTAGCATTCTCAACTACCTATCAAGAGTACATAGCCACATTATTAGCATGTTCCCAACTATTTTGGATAAAAATACTCTATCATATTTTGGTCTATTTTTAAACCAGAATTGTATCTTGTGTGATAACACTAGTTCGATCAATCTAGATAAGAACCTTATTAACCGCTCTAGTACGAAGCATATCGATGTTAGAAATCCTTTTCTTCGATAAAAATATTTTGAAATGTGAAATATTTAGTTACACTCCAGTTTGAATTACATGCAGCTAGAAGATATTTTGACTAAACCTTTAGTTGCACACCATTTTGAATTGCATGATCAGAAGAGATTTGGGTCTATAAGGAAAGATATTTGTTGAAACTATTCTACAAAAAGAAGACTAAAAAATTGCATGAATGGTCGATCATCAGATTCAGTCTGATCGATCATTCTAATCAATCAATCAATACAACATGATCGAACACCCATGATCGATCATGTATAGGGTACTTGTTGATCATTCGGAAAATTTGAATTTCATCAAAATTTGATTTATTATAGGAATGGATATTTATTAGAAATAGAAGGCCTCTCCTGCCGACTTAACTTTTCAGGAACCCGACAGACCTAGAAGAATCCCTTGTTGTGTTGTCTTTTAAATCCTTTCTCTCCTTTTTGGCATCTTTCTATTTATTTCACCATATAAATATGTGATTTGATCTCATCCTTGATAGTCCCTCTCTCTTTAAAAGAGTCATTCAACCTTGACTTAGAAAACATGCCCGCAACCATCAGAATACCACCAAAAACCCTCTATTTCTTTTTCAATCATAATAGAGTGATATATCATCCCTCTTTGACTGATCGATCAAGCCTGACCAATCGCCTATGTTCTCTGATCGATCATCGCCAATTCCAGATTATTGTTTTTCAATTTTTATTATGAATCTCATTTTGATTCTAGTTACTTCTCATCAATAACATCTTACATGAGTTTCCTCTCTATTTCCATAGCATTGAAATCATCAAAGAAGGCTCAGTCATCCTCTCTCACAGCCTCGATCCTAGATCAAATTTACCTTGATGGCATGCAGACATATTAGGTGGAATGTCTTTAGAGACTATTTTCCTACCTTCACTACTATTTTTGAATGAAATCATATGAAATTTCGTTGATCCAACTTTTTATCCATGGCCCTCAGATTCTCTCATATACTCCATATCGTAGATACCCTCGCGGAGTTCTATGACAACCTCGAGGATATTTGCGACACCTCAACCCACCATCTTGGGACCATTGTCAATTGTTAAACTTTTACCATTGATACTTCTATGATTTCATAAATCTTAGGATATCCAGACTCCAGACCTACAATTTCTGAAGTTATTGAGACCTTAATCAAGATGAAGTCTAAGAAACCTTAATGCCAGTGCACCATCTCTCTACCCTTAAGCTTCTAACCACACCTTATATGAGATCCCTCCATCATTTTCTTAACCGAGTCTTCTCTTGGTGTTTTAGAAATAAGACCACCAACTTGACTCATGTGACCATAGAGACCCAAGCCCACATCTTCACCTTTATTAGAGTTCAACCTTTTACTTGGCCATATTATCGTCTATCTTTTATCTCAGATTCCTATTAACCACTTATCTCGAGGATTTCTGATTCATTGCGTTATTTCACACTTCTTCGTTACTTTACCGCGTGAGTCGACCTGTGTCAAGTGAGTTAGACCCTTTAGCATTGAAGCCATGTGCTTCACATTTGATTTCGAGGAGAAACCTCCTCCTCCTACAACCTATGGACACGGCTCCATCCCATCTATCATGGCACCCCATTTATGTGGCTTTTTACCTATGTTTGTATGCCCTATCCATCTTTCTTTGACTAGACATAGGCCTACATTGATCATCAACTTAGCCTATAAGACCAGTTCTCGCCTCAAGACATCATTGATGTCCACTCTCTAGAGATGCTCCAGATCATAGAAACTACGGACGCGCTGATGAGCCATCATAGGCTTATTACTACTAGGGCGAATGATTATGCCTAGTTTGTGAATGACCATTCAGAGGAATTCCTTTTGATTCATCCAAAAGGCTTTACAATAACAAGAATAGAGTTATTGTCCCAACTCCAGTATCTGTTGATTATAAGAACCTTAGTGTACCTCATGAATCGCACATGTCCGAACATGTCATTCTCCATTACAAAATTGAGTAGATACTAAAGTTGAAAATGAATACCAGTATATTCATATTCGTATGTATTCGCATCCATTGGATAGAGATATGGATGCCATTTTCTATATGGTAATGACAAATGCCAATACAAAATACTGAAATCCAACATTCGACAAATGCAAATAAAATAAAATATCTCAAATTTTGACAAATGCAATATGAATACAATTATACGAAATTTAGAGGATAAAATATAAATACTAATTTGTATAAGAATATACATAAATACCACATATAATTATGGAAGAAAAATAAAGAGGTATTATTTCTATGTCGTGTGTTATCTAGAGTCTTACTTCCATGTGATTTAACTAATTACTAAATTTTTTGTTCATCATCATGGGCAGAACTATATATCTTAGGGGGGGTCATGGCCCCATCTTGATTATTAAATTTTTCTTATATAATATTCTTAATTTTTGATATGTCCCCTCCTTAAATATAAAAAAACATAATTTCAAATATTACCACTAAGCGTTTAATGGCTTAAGGTAAAGTGATGTGTCCAACAATCAATGAACTAGGGCTCAAAACACATCTTTACACTTTTTGTTAAAAAAATTAGCTCTACTCACTTTACTTCTCTTCATCCATTCTTTTGTTTTAAAAAAATAATTCCATCCTTTCTTTGTTAAAAAATTATTTCTACTAACTTTTAACATTATAAGTATACTTTGATATAAAATGAGATTGGGGCTCATTTATCTCTTTCATTATTTCAAATTCTCTTTGTAAATGAAATAAATTTTGTTATTTGCTTTTAAATATGATTTTTTAACTAACCATTGAAAATAATAGTCAATACCTTATTGAAAAATTCAAATAACATTGAAATGGTAAGTTTATCAAATTTTAAAAATCACATTTGAAATTGTTAACTCTACTTGAAAAAGTCATTTGAAAATATATTTTTTCCCATTTTTTACTTATATATGATAAATGTATACTTGGCCGCTTGACAAAATTCACGGTTCCGCGCATGTTCATTATGATAATATTTACCTTATTCTATACATGTTTCAAATTTTCGAGCCACCTCAATGCATATTATTAGTGATTGTTTTTCCATTATTTATGATCCAAGAGATCATTATTGTTAGGAATTAGGAAGATTTTTAATGATTATCTAGTATGTTTGTGTATAAGCGAGCACCTTTATTGTAGATCTAAACATAACATATGTCTATACTACATAAAGTAACCTAGTTAAAATAAAGTAACCACATTAATATTTAAAATTTATTGTATCCATATTATATAATGCATTTTTATATATTTGATCATTAGATCAAAGAGTACCAAGTAATGAAGTCGCAATAAAAATTGTGGATCCTTAATCCAAGAATAAAAAAATAGTAATTAGAGATAACATAAATCAATTAGGATACATCCGTTATTCGTATTTTAGTCCATATTCGTTTGTCAAATAATCGTATCCGAATAGTCAATATCCATTTTTACATTCGCATCCATATTTTGAGGATATGATTTATCATTTTGCACATTCATGTATTGTATCCGTATCCATATTTGGATTTTGAAAATGATAAAGATATGATAACACATATATTTGTATCAATATATGTCTGTTTTCATCCTTAGTTGATACACAAGTTGTCTTGACCGAACTTTTGGGAGGCTCTTGATCGGGTATTGTGATACTTGAAGAAAAATATTTCCCTTTACATTATGGTAGACATCCTTCTATGTTAGAAGGGTATAGTGATATAAAGTGTATATGATAAATAAAGGAGTCTGGGAGCAATGATTTTACTAGGTTTGTTTTATCCTTGAAGGTAATACAGTTTGGAAGTGTGTGAAGCGGACTATTTTAGCTCAATTTTCTTTTGAGGTTGAGTTGTGAGCTTTGGTACCACTGGAACTGAAGCTAAATGATTAAAGGAACTTCTTTATGAAATTCTCATTTTTAGGCAAGCAATTTTTCTGCAAACTTTGTCATGACTATGATTGTAAAGAATAAAAGTTCAAAGTTCAATTTAAAAATAAGAAGACATATTCAAATCTGACTTAAGATTTTAAGGAATTTAGTATCTCGAGGTATGATGGTTCACACAATTGATTTACTAACTAACAAACTTGAAAAATCTTTAGTACTAAATTAAAGGCTTGGGAAGAGACTAAGACCCACGAGGAATTCATCTGCAATGGCAATCCGACCTATCTTAGTAGAGATCCTACGAAGCGGAGTCAATGTGTGGTAATAAGCTATTATGAGAACTGAGTGGCACTACTTTTTTATGCTTATACATGAGTGTCTTATCTTTGAAAATATGAGCGCCTTTTAAGCTGCAAGAAAAGGAAGAACATAGGATATGAATGGGTTCAGGCCATAAAGCAAGATGTTAATAGTATATCCTTGGAGAGTCACTACAAACTGATCGGTCTTTGGGGATGGTGGTAGGAGACGGTCAATAGACCACCGTCCCTTATGCTACCAAATGGGACAGTTGACCAGTGCCCGTCCCCCTTGACGACCACGGGGGACGTTCACAAGTAGCCATCCCTTTTCACCAATCGAACAAGAGACGATAAACTAATTGACCTAGATCATAGAGAAAATGGTCACACGACTGTCACCTCCAAGTAGATAAATGGGACGGTTAGGACCGTCTCCTCTCACTCTCTATGAACGTCTCTATCAGGTGATTGCCATTGGGACCTGGGCCACGCGACCGCCCCTCCGATTAGATAAATGGTATGGTTGTTTTACCACCCTCGCATACACTTCATGTTGGATGTAATTTGTGGGAATTCAGAGCTGAAAAGGGGCGGTCTTAAGTAGACTATCCCTGATCATCACAAAGGGGACGGTTGTTCGACCGTCCCCGATGGTCTTATACTATCGAATAAGCAAGTTTCCTTCTCATTCTCCTGAATTCCTCCTACATGTACGTTGCCCTCTTAACTTCGACGTCTCCCTCCCATCCTCGCCGATTCCCAGCCCTCCTCCCACTCGAGAAGTTACCCTCTCTCATCGATCTCTCAACCTCCTTCATCTTCTTCGATCATGCTCCCTCTTCTCTCGTCTCTTGCCAATCTCTTTCGAGACAAATCTGGCACCTTATGATATCTAAATCATTTTTCCTAAACATTAATCTTATATTAATTGTATGATTGAAACTTTGCATCATTCTAATAGATGTTTGATGAAATAAAGTATATATGATATATTATTTTTAGTATTAATATTCAAGTTATGTAATAGTTATTTCAAGTTAGAAATAGATGTTTCTAAATACTTAGTTTTAATCATATCTCCAATTGATTTTAATCAATTTGGTTGTAAGTAATTAGATGTTGAGAAGAGGAGAAAACACATGTCTCCAATTAGTTCTAATTGATGAGTTGATGCTTAGGAAATTATCCATGTGTTAGATGCAAGAATGATGAGTTTGTGATATGCATTATTAATGTCTTCTTATATGCTATAGTAATGAGTTTGTGATTAGATGCAAGAATGATATGGTAGATTCAAGAATGGTGAGAAAACACATGTCTTCTTTTTTACCCTTATATTTATTTTTAAACTTCAAACATTTTATTTTGCATATACTGTTGGATTAATTTCATTTGTAGTTGTAATTATCATAGTTTGGCATATACTATATGCTTCACTATCAATTTGATATATTGTTTGTAGCACCCTAATTCAAAAATAGTCCCATGTGTATTGGTGTGTGTGCATGTGTGCATTGATCCCTTATAGTACTCCTCCGCTCCATTACAGTTCTATGTTACCCACCTTTTGGAGGAGAGACATGAGTGAATTTCAAGAATGGATCTTTCCCTTAGAGGTCCAAACCAGGATGGATCTTGGGATCTTATCAAATGATGATGTTGCGGATTTGATTTTGGCAAATTTGAGTAAGTGAACACATCGATGTGAAGATTACCTTAGGAGGATCATTTCTCCTTTCATGACGGTAGAGAAGAGATATCTTCAATGCTCTTTTAATATGTTTGGGTATATCAATATTCTTTCCTCTGTGAGGAATTCATACAAGCACCTGATGAAGACGAGGCTAAGAAAAATTTATATCCTAGAATATCTTTGTTGTTGAAGTTGTTTTATTGAATTATATCCCTATATACTGGAAAGATGATAATGGATTTTACTAGTTACATCAAGTCTTGTTAGAGTTATTATCAAAGAGAATGCAGGTGGTTAGATGTGGATCTATGTACAAGAAAGCTCTTAGAATCCTTGTTGCATTATCACCATCTCTGGTCTCATTTTTTTGGTAATCTCTTAAAGGCTTAGGTTTTTGTATCCCTTATAGAACCATATATCGGATTTCTTACTGATTATGCAAGTTGCTATACTCAGGCCCTTGCTCTTCTACCTCCCAAAATTCTATTGGGTTACCATATCTTATTTGGATCCTATCAGGGAAGGGCATTTGAGAGTCTATGAAAATCTAAACTTCCATTTCATGGCAGATGTAACATCCCTTGTATTGATAATTACTTGCAAGGGTTTGGACTCGTTGACTTGACCCTCCGAACTATGGATGCATAAATTCTAATTTTGAAGGATTTATCCTTGGTTGTCGCTTATGCGGATGTGGACTTCTTGAGATCTAGGATTATTGTGGTTCCAAGAGTGTTCAAATTATGGTGGTTGATTGAGCTACCACAGTTTATTTAGGCTCCCAAATTTCGGTGGCTATCGGTGGGGCATATTCAGATTCATCGAATTGGAAAAAGAATTCTCTACGATGTATCATCAACATCTGCTATAAAAAAACGAAAGGAGGGCCACAATTAATGTATATTTGTACTCTTTATTTGCGGGAAGAATACAAATATGCTCAAGTTAGATGTAGATGCTTGTAAATTGTAAGTACTTAGTTTTAATCATGTCTCCAATTGGTTTTAATCAATTTGATTGTAAGTTATTAGATGTTGAAAAGCGGAGAAAATACATGTCTTTAATTAGTTCTACCTGATGAGTTGATGCTTAGGAAATTATCCATATGTTAAATGCAAGAATGATGAGTTTGTGATTTGCATTATTAATAAGTTTTTAATCTTTTCTCTTGTATGAAGAAATTTATTAATGGTTTTAAGGTAGGTTTCTTTAATATAACAAAGAAATTACATCGATACTCGTTTGAGCCACTGATTAAATCCGAGACAATTGTTGAGATTACTTCGAGGAGTGTACTTATTAGAGTCCTTCGATTTGAGCATCACCCTGATCATCGTAACCTTTAAAGAGTAATGACAAGAGGGTGATGAATAAAAGATTTGATGATTTGGTGACTTATAGGAAAGGTGTCAATGAGTTCTTGGGTTTGGCTTTTCTCTATGAATTATTATACAATATTGTTGGAGGTGAAGGAGATAAGATTAAATGTCCATGTGTAAGATGTAGAAATACTTTGATTAATAATTGGAGAGTAGTTTACGAGCTTCTTATATTGAATGGTATTTGGCTACATTACACAAATTGGACTTACCACAGAAAATGTCTTCAACTTGTTACGGAAACAAATATTGATGTCATTTATGATGAATATCCCCAATGCAGACATATATTTGTGATGTGATATTAGAAATGTTTGATGATATTCGAAGATCTATTTCGGATGAAAGTACATAACTTGTTAAGAATAATTTTCGTGAAAAGTTAATAGATGCAAAAACTTGTTTGACTCTAGGAGTTGAAATGTCTCATCTAAGATTTCAATTAGAGATATTTAAGATGAAAGTCAAGAACGTTGTACAACGATGATGGTGACTTATATTTTACATTAAATTCGAAAGATATTAAGTAATCCTGATAATTTTCCAAAAGATTAGAAGAATGCAAAATTAAGGTTCTGATCTCTTTGATTAAATTATGAAAAAAATTGAAACATGTCCAAATGATTGTATTTTATATTGGAAAGAGAATTCCACATTAGAGATTTACCCTGAATGTAATGCTTCTAGATTTAAGAAGACTAATGATGTATCTAGGCAAAAAAATTGAGAAGATTTTGTGGTTCTTCCTTCTTATACCTCGGTTGCAACATCTGTATTCATCAATTAGAACAACAAAATGGATAAAATGGCACAGTAACATCAAAAAGAAAGATACAAATGATCTTATTAGACATCTTTTATATTCAGAGGAATGGATGATATTCGACGAAAAATATTCTTCATTTGCTGAGGAAGTTAGGAATATAAGATTAGGGCTTGCTTCTGATGATTTTAATCCATTCGAAAAATGAATACAAGCTACTCTATTTGGCATGTAATACTAGTTACATATAGCATGCCACCTTGAATGTCGATGAATTCATCATTTATGATGATGTCCTTATTAATACATGGACCAAAAGGAGTAGAAAATGCAATAGATGGTTACTTGGAGTCTTTAATAGAGGAGCTTAAAATATTAGGGAGTACCGGCATGCAGATTTATGATGCTGTAATGAAAGAAAATTTTACGATGCGTGCCTCAATAGTGTGGACCATTAGTGATTTTCCTGCATATGCGAATTTATTGGATTGGAGAACAAAAGGCAAGCTTGCATGCTGGATTTGTATAGAAAACACACAATCCACATAGTTATCTGCGAGTATGAAATATTATTATTCAGGTAATATGTTTCTTACCTGTAAAGCATAGATGGCAGAAAGGGAAATGACAACAAGTTAGACGGCCAACCGTTCGAACGTCGAATCAATTCAACAAGAGTTACATCCTATTGAGTCAGATAATTCTAGAATTATAATACACGATGTAATTTATTATACACTACTAATGATGAGCAGGAAACAATACCACTTTTTCTAAAAAAGATCAAAGTATCAGACGGATTCTCATCTCAAGTTAGCATATGTATAAATATGACAGAAAGAAAAATAACTGCATTGAAAAGTCATGATTGTCATATTCTTATGTAGGTTCATTTCCTCTTAGCAATCAAAGGAGTCCTCCATTCTGGTGTGATGCAACCATTAATCGAACTTAGTCGATTTTTTAAAGTTTTACGTTAAAAAATAGTAGATTCAAAATTATTATATCGATTAGAAACAGATGTTGTTATAACATTATGTAAGATGGGGCAAATATTTCCTCCTTCATTTTTCGATATAATGATATATTTGATTGTACACATGTCAAGCGAGATACTAATTTGTGGACCTGTACAATATCGTTGGATGTACCCAAATGAACGATACTTACGAAAATTAAAGAATACGGTCTAAAGAATATGGTCTTTAATAAGACTGCACTGAAAGGTTGTACAACTGAGGGATACTTATGTGAAGAATATATTATTTTTTATGATATGTATACGAATGATGGAAATCATGAGATTCAACATATTTGAGCGAAACTATGATGATGATGTGGGATATGAAGATCTGAATATAGTTTGGATTTTTCAACAAAACAGAATAGCGATGCTTAAATGTATTTGTCAGTCAATTACAGATGAAGAAATAGATCTTATTCATTATTATATTCTTATGCAATTAGATGAAACTAATTATTTTTTTAAATAATACAGTTCAAGTAGTTCAAAAAAATCAGACTTCCTTCTATGGTTCAAAGAATGAATGGAACACATGAAAAAAAGAAATGATGATGGATAGAGTATGAGTCTCAATGTTCTTAAGTGGCATCCATATTCATAAGTTTTTCTCTTTCTAATTATATCGTAAATAGATTTAGATTTCAAAAAAATAAATCAATGAAAATAAGACAACACAACTTTCTGAGCTGATAGTAAAAGCAGAGCTCTCCTCTGATATAGACAGATATTGCGGTGAGATTGCTGCTATATTAGGTGTCAATTCTATACACTAATTGAGATGTGTCTTATTTCAATATATTTGATTGGTATAGGCCATGAAGAAACAAGATTTAGGAAAGATAAAAATGTATTTCTCTTATTAAAACAAACAGATCGATTGGAAACAGACAAACCATTCGCTCTTGCAAGTCAGATGGAGAAAGTTTTTTTATGTTCCTGACAACTCTATCAATGGATGAATTATCCCTATTAGAACAACGCCTACCGATTTTTTCGATGTAAATGAAGATATATTATTTTTAGACAGTGAGGATGCAAATCAGAATTCTACCAATTATACTATGGCCTCTATACTTGATAATAACATTTCTACTATGAGTAGAAGATATTGCAATAACATTATTACACATTAATAGGTAATTCAAACTAGTAGTGAAGTAAGCTACTCATTTCCATTATATTTATATAATGGTGATTGGTATCTTGATAATTTGTTTGCAATTATATTGTTATTTTTCAGGTATGGCTCCTCGTCCTAGGAGGATTCGGGAAAATCCTAAATCTACTCTCCATCCACGAGCATAACCTTCATATGTAGGTAGCGATGATTATCACCGTCGACGAAGACCATCCCAAAGTAGGTTCTTGGGTCATCTTCCACCCGGCCAGACCATACATGTCTAGATTGTAGGGGCGATGCCGTGGGTGAGAACTCTTTGGAGTTCCAGAGCTAACTCGGACAAGGGGCACGTGGTTGGGTTCCCATCACTACTCATGACTTCTGATAGCTTCCTCAGTATATGAAGGTCGTCATTTTTATCAGACTTGGGGGTAAAATTGTAACATAACAAATAAACATTTTAGGGTTGATTTTGTGATTTCTTATGCTTTCATTGTAGGCTACAATTTCTTAGGATCGGGGATCCTATCGCTGATGGACAGATCCTTAGTCACACATTAGAGATGTTACATCATCATAAAGGACACATCAAATCTAGGATAAAATCTTAACATTTATTAAATCAATGATTCAATAGCATATTTTGTGATAATATCTTATTTCCTACAGTACTATAACCCCCAGATTCCGTAAGAGCAACTAGTTCAGATTGTTCCTCCAGGTGTGACTCTAGAATAATGGATGCAGCTAATCAACTTTTGGTCTAGTGAGGACTTTGTGGTATGTAATATATTATCTTTATTTATTACCTAATTTTACTAATTTGGAATAATATCAGACGATATCGAACAAAAATACCATGAATCGTGCGATGGGATTCAAGTTGGCACATAAGATGGAGAGGAAGAATACAAATCAATTCAAGCACGATTTTGTAAGTTTGTTTAATTGGTGCAAGATAAATAATAGAAAAAATATTTGATAAAAAATTTATATTTATTTTTAGGAAAAGGAAAATGACCGAGAGGATATCTAGATAGACGTTTTTGTGGGGTCAAAGAGTCGAGACCTTGTCGGAGAAGTGCAAGGGGTCTTTTATGCATATTCACCAATTCATGTAAGATAATTACGATTTAACATCCATATGGTAATTTTCTTAATTTATTTTTAAACCAAATATTATCAGACTCACTACGACCGTCTCCTTAGATAACATGGGGACGGGCATCTTACTGCTCTCTGCTGAATAGGCGTTTGTCCAAGTCAAAGGTCCAGTGTTGGACATGCGAGCCCACGACGAGCCATTATGCAATAAATGTTATTGCAAATATCATTCCCTGATATGAAATGAAGAATGACTAATTTGCGTAATAGGTTTTTTAGTAAAATTAGGGTTATGTACCATGCCCATCTTAATGATCATACAACCGTTGATTCAATTATTAAATCATATAGGCTGGTGATTGGATGAATATCTAAAGAGTTAGATTGAGGACTTGTCAAGTACCGTCAAATGATTATTAAGAGATGATCTCCAGCCTGAGAAGGAGATGGCAATCCTTTTTCTAAAGGTTGATATCTAACTGACCTCTTGATACAGGTCCTCTGTATAGGAATAAAGATTCGGAGGTGTTAGATAAGTTAGGTCAAAGAGTTGACTTAACGAGATCGATATAACCAAAGACCTATGTTGTATGCTGTCACGAAATAGGCACGCATCCTCTGACCAGAGATAGATGTGTTACTATATGTCTGAGTGTGTACATTTGGCAGAACAATAGTTTGATGACCTAACCAAGGTCTATACACTAGCACACCGGTGTGCATGCAAGGGCATATGAGTAATACGATCTCTCAAAGGGATCATACAGGTTCATTACTGAATTGGACGATATGAGCTCACTCATGAAATATTGGGAAGAATCAAATTATGTGCATGGTCGTCTTGCTTTGGAAGCTTGACTGAATTTGTAGGTTTGATATATGCTTTTGGAAAGTATATGATCAACACTTAGTATGATATATGCATTTGGAAAATATATGATCGATACCAACTCCCAATAGTCAAATGAGAAACTTAATGATAAATCCCTGAAGTAGATAGTGTAAAATTGATCTAAAACTTCGATTTTATTCTGGGTCTTCCAGTACGCATGATGTATAGGTATTAGGAATACCTGAGGGTGATGTGATCATAAATGATTGTATAACCATGACGCTTCCATTCCGAGGGAGTAATGAAACAAGTCTGTATTTTAATGACTCCTTGTTGGACATGCGAGCTCACGGTGAGCCATTATGCAATAAATGTTATTGCGAATATCATTTCCAGATCTGAAATGAAGAATAACTAATTTGCATAATAGGTCCTTAGTACAATTAGGGTTATGTACCATGGCCATCTTGACGATCATACAGCTGTCAATTCAATTATTGAATCATAGAGGCTGGTGCTTGGAAGAATATCTAAAGAGTTAGATTGAGGACTCATCAAGCACCATCAAATGATTGTTAAGAGACGATCTCCAATCTGAGTAGGAGATGGCAATCCTTTCTCATATAGGCTGATATGTGACCGACCTCTTGATGCAGGTCCTCTGCGTAGGAATAGAGATTCGGAGGTGTTAGATTAGTTAGGTCAAAGGGTTGACTTAACGAGATCGAGATAATCAAAGTTCTACATCATATGCTGTCGCGATATAGGCACACATCCTCTGACCGAAGACAGATGTATTGCTATATGCCTGAGTATGTAAATTTGGTAGACCAACTGGTTGATGACCTAACCAAGGTCTATACACCGGCAAGCTATTGTGCATATAAGGGCATATGAGTAATACGATCTATCAAAAGGATCATACAAGTTCACTTCTGAACTGGAAGACATGAGCTCACTCATGAGGTATTGGGACGGAACAAATTCCATGCATGGTCGTCGTGCTTTAGAAGCATGACACGAATTTGAAGGTATGATATATGCTTTTGAAAAGCATATGATCAATACCAAATCCCAATGACCAAGATTGAGAAACTTGTTGATGGAACCCTGAAGATGACAATTTAAAATTGATCTTTACCTTCCAGTATGCATGGTGTACAGGTATTAGGAATACCTGAGGGTGATGTGATCAATAATCGATTATATAACCATGATGCTTCCATTCCGAGGGAGTGATGAAACATGTCTGGATTTTAGTGACTCCTCTCAGCAGAGAAGCAATCTGATCTTGGTCAAAGTGTTGGACATTGATCTAAATGAGATTCAGATGCAATGAGAAGATTAGATCTGCGGCCTTGATTAAATCAAGCATCTCTGGGAGGTCTGTGAGATCTGGATTTGAGATGTGATCTCAATATCCAAGTCACTATACACTGAACAATACAATTGCCCTATCCTTATCTCCAAGTACCTACGGAGAATACACATTATTTTTGAAATAGATCAAGAATAATTCCAAGGTTGAATTATATCAGAGCATTGAGAAATGGATAATTAAATGTGATTTAATTATCATAAATAATATGAATTTGATTCACATTATCTGAATGAGTGAGAATGAGTATCCAATGTAATTAAATGTGATTTAATTAATGTGGATATAGATAATGAGGATAGCACTATCCAATTATCCATGAATATTATAAATATGATTTATAATATACATTAGAGAGAGACTTGTGTGATTTATATTTGTTGATTAATTGTTGATGTGGATGGGATTCACATTGAATAATTAAATGAAAATATAATTACATTTAGTTTGGGTTGTGAATGAGATTCACAATTTTTTCAATGGCTTGATTGATATTTTCCGAAAGATAATTTGGAATTATTTTTTGTGAAAATTAGTTTCAACAAGAGTTATAGGAGATATCATGAGATAATGAGATCTCATGATATATTAGGAGATTGACCAAGTCCTACCTAACAAGAGAGGACAGCTACAACTCTCCATGAGGAGAAGTGTAGCCGCCCCCCTTATTTAAGAGTGGACCATGGTCTTCTCATTATCCCTATCTCTAGTCAAATGTGATTTAATTTGAGATTAATTATATTGATTTATAAATATTAATTAATTTGAATTAAATCACTTTTTGTTGTGTTTTACTAACAACATCCTAGCCATTGAAAGGAACACAAATCAATCTCATCCGTTGATTGTGTGTTGTCCATGGATTGGGATCCATGGACTCCCAAAATCCTATATAAGAAGAGGCATGCCTTTCTCTTTGAGACACACCGACTTGACGAAGTCTCTCTACTCTCTCTCTGATTCTCCTGTGCCCTCTTCCTCCTCTCTCTTGTGGTGGCTGTCCACCCTACCCTAGAAGGAAGAAGGCTCTCATCGTCACCTTGCGTTGTACTTCGTTGACTCTCAGCACTCCATCTTCTTTGGTGCTTCTCGCTCGTGAAGAAGACATACGATCTTGTGTGACGAGATCAGGAGTTGCTTTGCTTGGACAACTACTTGGATTGCGAGATCACCACGACTCATCCCCGTGCTCGCAAGCGTCTCCTCCGAAGGTCGGACTTGAGACAGGAGGCTTCTTCTCTTAGAAGCTCGATCGCAACCACGCTACAACAGGTATTCCTATATCTAATATGTGGTTAGATGAAATGATTCATAAATGTTTTACGGATCATGTGGTTTCGTCGTTTAAAATTTTTAAATTTCCGCTACATAAAACAACTAGTCCAACTAGTCATTCTTCGTCGTATTCGATACGATGCTCACGCTTCCGTGATGCACTTAAGGATTATTGCATATCCTTCAAGTGGTATCAGATCCAGGTTTACGAAGGTCTTGGATATGATCCATGAACCTACGGAAATTTGGGCTCATTTGGGTTCGTGAAGATTTTAGCATTTCAATTTTCGCAGCCCTGACTTGTAATATTTTTTCGACCCTGTTTAAAATATTTAAACAAGAATTTATCATTAGATAATATTCCTCATTAAATAAGAAAATTGTGGAATTTGAGTTGCGTAATTTGGATTCCGTTTGCTCAAGATGTGATCGTTTTAATGACCATATGTCCACTGTTTTGAGAATGACGATTAGAGACGTAATTAGGATGTTAATTACTGTTTTAAAACGATTGTAAATGCATTTTTATCACATGATTTCTGTTTTAAATCAAATTATCAATCTCTGGAAATTGATTTTGCTTAATTTGGATTTAAAATGAATGAGATATGCTATTTTTAGTTAGTGAGGGTCACTGTTGGAAATTGCATGATTATCCAAAATCCTGTGATTGTCATTGTGAAATTAATGGTTAATTTCTTGAAATAATTATGGATAATATTTGGGAAATATTAGAACAATATCTATTCCCTTAAATGATATTGTCTTAACCAATGAATGATTAGATTAGATATAGATCACCAATTAGTTACTTGATACACTTTCAACAAACTTGTTACTTGAATAAGTTTTTGGAAATTTGTCTAACAAATTTCCTTATAATCAAAATGGTTTTGATTATTACTATATGGTATAATTTCGGTTGAAATACCGATGATCATCTCAAGTACAAAGTGATTGGCTCGGCATTATTTTTTCTCGAGGCAGATATGGTGTCTAGTCGGGGAGCGTTGGGATAGCAGGTTGCACCGTGTGTGGTCTGTCCCACTTACACCGGTACTGGCCATGACAACACGTAGGGAACGAATGATGCCTGAGAGATCATGATGTATTTTCTAATTATTAAAATATGAATTAATACGTATTCGAGATAATACTATATTTCAAGTAACAATTAAAATGTTTGTTGGATATTAATTGGATCATTATTTTAATATGATTAGATTAATTAGAATCCAATTAAAATTAAAATACTCTATTATGAATAGAGTTATTATTTTCCTTGGAAGAATTAATCATAATGAATATGATTCATAATGATTAATTAGAATTTGAATATAAGGTCGAGGATCACATTAGTGACATCCATGGTCTTCCATCAAGGCGAAGGGTTTCCGTCGTCAGGGATTGCATGTAGGAGACGCCTGTCCGAAGTGACAGCTCCTGTATGCAAGCGCATCTGGATCGGGCTCTTTGCTTCTCGAAAGAGCAAGGCCATATGCGTAATGACCCCAATATCAGATCCTCATATTATTGGGGTGTTATTGGATTGCGCATAGCGAGTACTATTCCTATTGACGGTTGGTTCAATTAACAATGGGTCAACATCACCTTAGGGCTGGTGGGCCCGTGTGTTAAAGATCGAATTGGGAATGCAAGTTGGACTTGCAAGGCGGAATATGTTCCCGCTTCTTTATATCCAAATTACAACTTTTCATATTATTGGGATGTAATAAGGATAAGAAAGGGGATCCCAGATCTTGCTTGAAATATATTAGTAAGTATATCTCCTACATTGAAAGCGACTAAGGGAATGAACTTTTAGTGTTGACAAGGCAAGACAACTTTGATATAAAATTCTTAAATCAAAGTAAAATGTGTATATATATTTTATATATATTTATGCAAATTTCTTATTTCAGATAATCCTCATTAAACCCACTCAGTACTATACTGAGTAATAACCAGTAAAATATCATGTATTTGATCCATGATCAAGATATTGTACTTGCAGTTGGACACATAATGTATGTGGTTACAATGTACAAATTTCCTCATAATAATGAGGAATGATAATTAAATAGATAATAGGACTACAACCCTAGGGTTTGTATGTCTCTATAGTTTTGATCTCTTATCGAATGTACTTTGGAAGTGGCATGTCAATGATGATCGTGATTGTCAATTAATCCTTATAAATTCTAAGAAGATGTTCTGGCATACATATGTGCTCTTGACATTTAATCATGAATTACATGGTTCACTGCATTATGCAGAATGGTGGCTCTACAAGAGATGAAGTATTCAAAATGTTTGAATACCTACCTAAACCTATGTATTTAAGAGTTAAGATGTATGTAGATATGATGAGTGTCTTCATCCTACTATCTATACTCTAGTCAATCATGAAGCTTCATAATGTTCATATTGTATGAATTAAATGAAGCATATATACGTATCGAAATACTCTTATATTGAAATCTTTTGAATTCAACATAAGAGATCCTTTTGTCTTAAGCAATGGTTGTTTAGAGATGAAAGGAGCGCAGTGGAAGCATGGGTTGGACCCAAGTTAGAAGAAAAGTCAAAGAGTTGATTGTACTTCTATGGTTTCCACACATATGACAACCAAAGACTTGGTTGAATGCCAATATTGCAATGAATTGATGTGTTGATAGTATGACTATCAAGTCTATCTAGATCCTTAGAGAAGGACTCGGAAAGTGCATCGGAATAATCTACATATAATCATTGAAATTGACTTTCTTATTTGATAAGATGAAAGTCTAATAATTGTATCTCATTCTTCTACTAACACTTGCAATTGGTTGCATATGTTTTAGAAGACTGGAATTTGTTCTTCAGGTTTAATAATCATCCACATGGATGTTGATGCCATTGTTGCAACAACCTCTATTGGATAAATAGACATCATATTTTCAGTGGGAGAGCTCTTAGTCTTAGAGAATGTCTCTATGACCTAGATATTAGAATACCCTCATTGTTTATTTCTAAATGTTGGAAATAATCAAGAATTCTGGAATAGACCTATCATAAGGAGTTATGATGGATATATTTTATATACTAATCTAAGATCTAGTGGACTCTACTAAATTGGAAAATTGATGAATGGTTCATTAATGTTTCTTAATACTGAAAATTAAATCTTATAAGATCAATAGGAGGATGGAGATCATTTGACAATGATCTGGCATCAAGTCTTGGACATCTGTCTGTTGATGAGATCAATAGACTAGTAAGAGATGAAATTTAGTATGTCTAGAATTTCAAATCTTACATACTTGTGAATATTGTATTCAAAGTAAAAATTGTCCAATACACCCTTCTCTGGGAATGTTGTAAGATGCCAAAGTATTCAAGATCTCATACATATTGATGTATGTGGAACATCTGTATCATAATAAACATCGATGATATGTGATATCATTTGATGAATAATTGTAATATGAGATTTCTTCCCTTCACCTAAGAAAGCTTCGAAATGTTCAAAGATTTCATAATTTTTGGTTTAGAACCAAAGTTTGAATGAAGATGAAATGAATTTGATCTAATCTAGGTAGCTTGTACCTATTAGATGAATTCAAAGGAATACCTTATGGAGATATGAATGTCATTCCTATCTCAATCCTCCTAATGCACCTAAACTCAATAGAGTTATAGGGAGATACAATTGATCATGTGTGACATGGCTTGATCAATGATTAATCTTAGCATAATTATCTCTTAGTTTCCATGTGTGTATATATATGGTAGATACTACATTATATATTCTTATAAGGTTCCATGCTAGTAACCTGGAATCTAACACTAAAGAGTGCTACTTCATTAGGAAAATAAAGGATGGTATTGGATACCTACTTTATGACCTTGAGATTCTTAAAAGATCTCATATCTAAGGATAAGATTCTTAAAGAATGACTCTCTTTAAAATCAAGATGAAAATGAAGTGAAGGAACTCATTGAATCTTGAGAAGATAATGGGGCTTCTGAAATCGGAAACTAAAAGGACAATTAAAGGTGAAACACTAATACCTCTTCAAATGAGTTTGAGAATGAATTCCATGTGTCAGAGAAATATGACAGTGATCGAACTTCATATGATAAAGCTTCTGAGGATCATGTCATGGAAAGATGGAAGTTAGCAATTGAGTCTATAGTAGACTTCATATACAAGTGTTGTATATGGTGTTGGACATGCGAGCCCACGGCGAGCCATTATGCAATAAATGTTATTGCGAACGTCATTCCCTGATTTGAAATGAAGAATAACTAATTTGCATAATAGGCCCCTTAGTCCAGTTAGGGTTATGTACCTTGGCCAACTTGATAATCACGCATCTGTTGATTCATTGATTGAATCATAGATGCTGATGCTTGGATGAATATCTAAGGAGTTATATAGAGGACTCATCAAGCATCATCAAATGATTGTCAAGTGATGATCTCCAGCCTGAGTAGGAGATGGTAATCTTTTCTCATTAGGCTGATATCTGATCGACCTCTTGATGCAGGTCCTCTGCATGGGAATAGTGATTCAGAGGTATCAGATTAGTTGAGTCAATGGGTTGACTTAGCGAGATCGAGATGACCAAAGACCTATGTTGAATACTGTCACTGCATAGGCATGCATCCTCTGACTAGAGATAGATGTGTTACTATATGTCTGCGTATGTACATTTGGCAATAGGTTGATGACCTAACCAAGGTCTATACACCGGCGAGCTGGTGTGCATGTAAGGACATATGAGTAATACGATCTCTCAAAGGGATCATACAGGTTCACCTGTGAACCGAGAGAAATGAGCTCACTCATGAGGTATTGGGACTGATCAAATTCCATGCATGGTTGTCGTGCTTTGGAAGCATGACAGGAATTTGAAGGTAAGATATATGCTTTGTGAAAGCATATGATCTATACCAAATCCCAATGACCAAGAATGAGAAACTTAGTGATCAAGACCTGAAGATGACATTGTAAAATTGATCTATATCTTCAGGATGATCATAGGTCTTCCAGTATGCAGGATGTACAGGTGTTGGGAATACCTGAGGGTGATGTGATCATAAACGATTGTATAACCATGACACTTCCATTCCGAGGGAGTGATGAAACAGCTTTGGATTTTAGTGACTCCTCTCAGTAGAGAAGTGACCTAATCTTAGTCTATGTATTGGACATTGATCTGAATGAGATTCAGATGCAATGAGAAAATTAGTTTTACGGCCTTGATTTAATCAAGCATCTATGGAAGGTCCATTGGGATCTGGATTTGAGATGTAATCTCAATATCCAAGTCACTATACGTGGAACAATACAATCACGTTGTCCTTATCTCCAAGTATCTGAGGAGAAATCGTATTATTCTTGAAAGGATTCAAGAATAATTCCATAGATCTAAGCATTAAGAAATTGATAATTAAATGTAATTTAATTATCTTGATGTGTGTGGAAATTATCCAATATAATTAAATGTGATTTAATTATTGAGGATAAGAATAATGTGGATAGCAATATCTAATTATTCATAATATATTATAAATGTGATTTATCATGTATTAGAGAGAGCTAATTATAATTTATATTTGTTGATTAATTATTAATGTGTATTGGATACACATTGTGTAATTAATTGAAAATATAAATTATATTTTATTTTGGGTTGTGAATGTGATTCACAATTTTCTAATGGCAAGATTGCAATATTCTCAAAATTAATTATGAATTATTTTTGGAGAATAAATCACAACAAAAGTTGTTGGATTAAATAAATGAGTTTTCCATGGAGATATGCAATCTCATGAAATCTCATGAGATTGCTCCCACTTGTAATCAGGTGGACGACCACCATAACCAATATGAAAATTAGTAGCTGTCCAACATGATACATGGGGAGGCAATCTCCATGTTGGTAATCTTCCTTATTTGATTGGTTTATTTTTAGGACTGATGTATATTTGATTTGTCAAATATATTTGATCTAAATTAAATCATAAGTTGTTGGTTTTTACCAACAACTATCTTGACCATTGGATTAGACATAAATCAATCTCATCGATTGAATTTATATGTCCTATGGATTGAGATCCATGGATCCCAAAACCCTATAAATAGAGAGGCGTATCATGCTCTCTAGGTTAAGCTTTTTGAAGCACATCTCTCTCTCTTTCTTCCCTCCACATGTCAGCCCTCTCTCCCTCTTCTTGGTGTCCGTCCACCAAACCCTAGTGGGAGATAGCCATCGTCGCCTCTGCCACCGTGCCGCCGCTTCGACATTCTTCAACTCTCCATTTTCTTGGAGTGCTACGCTCGCGAAGAAGATGTCTGATCTCGTATGACGAGATCAGGAGATCACCATGCTTGGATCAACTCGTTGGATTGCGAGGATCACGCGACTCATCCCCATGCTTGCAAGCTTCTTCTCCGACAATCGGACTTGAGACAGAAGGTCTCTTTTCGTAGAGACTCGATCAACCACGCTTCAAGAGGTATTCCTTTATACTTGTTGTGGTTATAGATGAAACGATTTGAGAATTGTTCTTGGATGATGTGGTTTCATCACATGAAAAATTTTTAAATTCCGCTGCATAGAACAACTAGCACGACTAGTCGTTCTTCGTCGTATTTGATACGACGCTCATGCTTCCGTGATGCGCTTGAGGATTATTCCAGATCCTTCATATGGACCCTCGAGGATCCACCTATATGGGTGATGAATCCTCATTCATCACTCTTTATTCTTTTATTTTAGCTAAAAATCTTTACAGAACACCATGTATATGTTTGTAAATATAATAAATTGTCAAATTGCATGCATTGTGTAAATAGCAATAATTAGAATGTTTTCATGAAAAATAAAAGAATAAAGAAAAAGAGGGAAATATTTAGAATAAATATTGAGTGACCTAAACCCAAGGGAGGGCCAATCATTGGCCTGACCGCAAAATAAAATAAGTAGAGAGAGATAGGGTGACTCAACCTTGTACAAATACCCCTCTTAGTGTAAATATTTTATTTTCCAAATATATATATATATGTGTTTCTCATATTTTATAGATATTTCTAAAAATAAAATAAAAATAAAAAAATAAAAAAAATAAAAAAAATAATTTCTCTCTCCTCAGTGTATATATACCATGTATATAAAATAAAAGACATATTTATTTCACCCTTGTAAATAATTAATAAAAATCAAATAAAAATTATTTTATATTCAGAATTTTATGGTATAATTAAATAAAATATAAATTTGGGATAAATTTACATAAATAAAATAATTAAAAATAAAAATAAAAAATACATAGGTATTTATACCTATATATAATAATATATATTGTATATACCTAATTTATTTTTCAAAAAAATAAATAAAAATCACTAAAAAATACTTTGTAAATAAAAAAACATTTTTATTTTGAAAATATTTTGAAATAAAGCCATTTACTGATTTTTATTTAATTTACAAATAATTTATAAATGGCGTGCTCTGATTGGTCCACGAGGGATGTTGACCCCCGGTCAACTCTCCCCCGCGGACCTCCTTTTCGCGGATCTTGTTCGAGTGCCCGATTTCTCAGAATTTTCCCGATTTGGCCCGACCTCCATTTGGCCAAACCCCGGGTTCTGATTGCAGCTCCTTCATCCGCGATTTACGCCCGAGCATCTTCTTAGGGATCCGAGCCTCACGATGCCTACCCGACTCCCATCTTCCCGGGCCTCCACTCCTATATAGACTCGCATCCAGCTGCTTTTTCCACTACCTTGGGCCACCATCTTCGACTCCCAGGACTCCGCTATCTTGTCTTGAGTGACAGCAAGTCGTAGGAGGTGTCGCGGCGAGGAAAGAGGTGCTCTAGCCCCTGGTCCGGTGGTCATCGCCGTCGTGCTCCGCCCATCGGCGAGCTCGAGCCTCTGGAGGTGTCGCTCCATTGAGGCGAGGATCCCAAGAGACGCAAGATCTCCCCCACAGACGCTTCCGATCATCAGGTACCCTAGTTAGCCAGTAGCTTAGCTTCCATTCCGATCTTTAGGTTTTGCGCCGCCGGCCTTCGCCGGCCAATCTACTCCGCTCCGACCATCCTTTCGATCATCCGACTATCACATCACCTTCACGAGATCCCTCTACACCTTCTCCACACCCTCAATCATCCTGGTTCACCCCGGAACCAGGACTTAGGTCTCCTCCACCGTCGCCTCACCGGAGACCCTCGCTCCGCTGCACCCACTTACCTATTTCGCCCGCTAATGGGTCGAGGCAGTTTGCCCTCGTCCCCCTTTGCTTTCTGTGCAGGTATCGAGGCCTAAGAACCTCATCTAGAAGTTCAACTGTTCAGAAATAGGTGCTCCGGCCATTCTTCGCCGTCGGGGACCCTCCAGGTCCTCTCAGCCCCATCTGAGCACTCCCATCGCTGCGGATGACCTTCCTCTTTGATTCGCCCACATTCGCAGCACCGGAGGAGGTCCTTCACGTGCATGTTGGGCCGGCGAAACTCGTCGGTGACTTGTTCTTCCAAGATCCTCCGGAGCCATCGATCGAGCTCCCTTACGCCAGATTCGATCATCGCCATTCGTCTGAGGGATGCTCTCGACCGTCGATCCCTCTGAGGATCAGATCTGAGCCGCAGATCATCGAAGGGCTGTTGTCCGTTCTCCACCGTCGGATCTCACACGTGGACCCCCTTCAGTCGTGGATTATAATAATAGGGGTATTATCACTTAGGCCCATCTTCTTTTCGCATTTATAGTGTAGTCCTGTAAATATTTTAGACAGTTGTTTTTATTTTGGGACATTTGCATACAGGACCCTGTGCTTGTTTTATTTGCATTTTAGTCCCTGTGTATGTGGTGTAGTGCTTCGCCACGTGATTTGTGGAACATTTGCATACTTGATCCTATAGTTTTGGACTGTTACTATTTACCTTTTTATAAATAGGAACTACATAAATGCCCTTGTTTTTGTGAATCATGTGCGTGCCTCGTGCCCACTTGGGCTTTTTGCATAATCGGCCCTGTAGTTTTAATACGTGTTAGCGTTGGGTCCTGAGACTTAATTTTTCTTGCACTTTGGTCCCTGTGTGTTGTGCCCTTTTCATTGGTTGAATAAAATATCAAATAAACTCCATTTGTGAAATTTGGACACGTGGCCCCTGACATTGTGTAAAAATTTCACAAATTTTTCGGGACATTTTTATTACTGTTTGCTATTTTTAAAAATAAAAAACCCTTATTTTTGCTACTGTTTGAATTAGAAAATCAATCAAAAATATAAAAACTCAATTAAAAATTCTAAAAAAAATTGTATTTGTTTTTTTAATGTATTTTAGCTTTAGTCTAATTTTGGTTTAATTTGGATATATAAAACCCATAAAAACTCAAAAACTCTAAAAACCTTATAAAATTATTAAAAATTCTTTAAAATACAAAAAAATATAATTTTGGTTTCTGTAGCTTACTTTTCATAAAAAATGTCTCCAGATTTTTAGAGGCTAATTATATATTTTTAATTAGCCTTTCAAATCTGGCTGCACATTAGGTCCTTATTTCTGCCTTTTCTATTTTTATAAAATCAACTAAAAATTATAAAAATTCTGAAAAAATTACCAAAAATACTTAAAAAATATAAAACATAAAAATAATTTTATTTGAATTTTCTGAGTTGTCTTGGAATGTTTAATAAATTGTTGTTTGTGTGCTTTTTGCCTTCTTTCATATTTTCTTCATAATTAAAAATCATAAAAAAATTAAAAATTTATAAAATCCACCAAAAACATTTTTCTTTATTTTACTTCTTTTTTGACTACTTCGTAGGCCTTCTTGGCCAACCCGTGCTCCTTGAGTTCGACCCCGGTCGCTATACCAGGTTAAATAAATAGGGAGACCGCTATTCGGATTTTTGATTATTTTATTTCTTTTGGTGGCCTTATTTTTCTTGTTGACTGAGATTCAAGATCCGGGTCGCAACGACCCTTGTTTTTATACCTTCACTCGGATTTCGGATCGATTCTCTCGGTCATCAGAATGGTGTCGTTGCCGAGGAGCACAGCTTAGTAGTCTTTTTATTTTTGTTTTTGTTCGGTTTTCAGTTTTGCGGCTTTTTCCGTGGCTTTTTATCTTCTTTTGTTTTCTTTTATTTTGTTTTATTTTATTTTGTTTTTATGTGTTTTTATTTTATTTTCCTTATTTTCCATTTTTGCGTATATTTTCTTTTAGTTTATTGCTTTTCTTTTATTATTATAATAACTATGACTGACATTCTCTTGTTTGATTTCTTGTGAGGGCCCAAGGACTGAGGCGGCTTTCTTCGGAAAGCTGAAGCCACCGCGGAAGCCGGAGGCAGCTCCCTTTTGTACGGAGCCGTAGGAGAGCGCGAGGAGTTGAGTAGGAGAGAGGAGTGGATTAGCTTAGGATAATTAGTTTTATTTTCAGTCAGATTTGTGATTGTAATAATACAGGGACAGAGACTCAGAGACGTTCAGACTTGTGATTGCGGGGTCTGTTTCATCGAGCACCGGTGTGCTCGAGGGACCTCACCACGTTTTCGCCGATTTTGATTTTTCGTATTTCATTACTGCTTATCTGATTTACGCGGATTGATCCTTAGCCGTAGGATTTTCTGTGCTTGCACCATAATTAATTACGACCCCAGCCTAATTAGATTGCCTGCTCCTATAGACCGTCTAATTGGACCTGATTAATTAATTAATAAAGAAAAAGCTAACCTGGTCACTCGAGGAGTCATGTGCCACTAGAGGCCGTATAGAGCGCTGGCAGGATCCTTTGTGGCGGACACCGATCGGCATCAGAGACCGAACCCCGAACCCTCCTGTTGACCCGTTAGCTATTGTTCTCCCCGTATAGAAATTGCTTCGTCTAAGGCCGTTTTCCTCGTGCATCATATAGGTAGTTTACTTCCTGTCTTTATTTTATGCGCGGATCACTCTACATGTAGACTGGTGGAGTCAGGTACGCATCTCTTACTCTGCATGCATCATTGATTTCTTCGTGCATTGGATTTCCATATCTCATCTGCCTGACTCGCCTGATCACGATGATGGGTCGGAGGTCCCTTAGGCAGCCTCTGGCAGCACCGCTTACGAGCACTCCGGCCCATTCATCTAGGTTGGTTCGTGAGAGCTGAGACCTGCTCTCCGAACCCGAGTTCACTTCCATCCTGTTCCACCCCCGACCACCTTTTTTCTGACAGTCCCGAGGTGCCCGATCAGATAGAGCAGCAGACAGATTACATTTCGGCACCTGAGCTTGGGTCTTTTGCCTTTGCAAAGACCATGGCCGACAATAGTGATGACTGCACCGGAGGCCCGAGACCAGAGAAGACATATGTACTGGACCAAGGTGCGATCAACAATACCTTGATAGCTTCCCTTGAGACGATGCACCAGTAGATTAGAGACCAGGGAGCTTTCATGGTGGAGATGAGGAGAGAGATGGAGAGGCTGAGGACAGAGCGAGAGCAGTCGAGAGCCGCAATAGCGGGAGAGATACCAGATCAGCCTGACGAGCCGGTCCAGCCAACAACAACAGCCAGACCGATGCGGGATTTGCACAACCCCAGATCGATGCTTGCGCACTGATGGATCGTGCTTCCGACGATCGTGGAGGACTTCAAGTTTCCTCCGCAGATGATTCAGCTTCTTCCCCGCTTCCACGGGCTCGCGACTGAGGAGCCTCATCTGCATCTCCAGGAATTCGAGATGATCTGCAGCACCGTTCACGATCGGCAGGTGGACGAGGATACCATTCAGATGATTGCCTTCCCCTTCTCCCTGGTAGATAGAGCAGCCAACTGGATGAAGCATTTGGGGAGATTCTGACTACCTGGGAGCAGCTCCGCACCGAGTACTTGAATAAGTACTATCCACTCGGGCAGACCAATGCAGTGAGGGCCCAGATCAGCAACTTCTCCATGCTCCCCAACAAGCAAATCCATGAGGCATGGGAGAGGTTCAGAGAGCTTACCGACAGATGCCCGCACCACGACATCTCGAAGCCGAACCTAGTTCAGATTTTCTTTTGCGGGCTGACACCAGAGCTGCAGGGCTTGGTGAACGCTTCTTGTGGCGGTTCCAACATCGACGAGGATGAGGATCAGGTCTGGTCCATCTACGAGGAGATGGCCAAGAACTACACTGTGATGTCCCAAACCCAACTTTACACTCAGGGATTCCCCTAGCCACATGTCGTGCAGTTTCAGAGGATAGCACAGGTCGATGCCGGTCCTTCCACTTCGTCGGTGGGAGCAGCACAGGCCGAGTCGACGGCCGCTGACATGGGCATCATCAGCAAGAAGCTGGATCGGATCGAGCTGATCGAGAAGAAGCAGTGCCATGGCATGACACATATTGACCAGATGGCACAGACGCCGAGTGACCTGAAGACACATATCATGTGTCTCTAGGAGGCACAGACGGCTTCTCAGCCCCGTCTCAGGTCATGAGGAGATCCGAGCAGCAGTGGTAGTTGTCCCAGCACTCCAGTCAGCCTAGACAGGTTCACCTTGTACAGGCGGAGTCGTACTAGCAGCCACCACAGTACATCCATGCACCACCATCCCAGGACACTCAGATGGTAGTCTACCAGCAGGATCAGCCCCTGGCAATACTCCCCCCACCCACCTACGAGCAGGAGCCGTTGATGGACGTCAACGGGATATGGTATGACCGACCCCAGCCCGGTATCCGACGAGACCATCCCGAATTCCGCTGGTCGGCTGGAGGCACCAGTTCCCAGCAACAACCTCCAGTTCAGGGTGGCCAATACGGCCAGCAGCGTGAGCAGCACCAGCAGCCCCAGCCCCCAGTTCAGCAGTAGTCATTCCACCGAGAGCAGTATGGTCCTCGTCCCTATCAGTAGGGACAACCTTGGAGGCGAGAGCAGCCTTAGCAGCAGTATCATCAGCAGTACCCCTCTCACCCTCACCAACAGCAGCAGCAGCCTCACTACCAGATAGGCCACCTGTCAGGTTCTCATGGGCCGATCTATAAGAACCCCACCTTGGATGATCTAGCCCGCCTCATGTCTGAGCAGCAGGCTACCTTTCGATGGGAGATGGACGAGTTCCGTCAGGAGATGAGGGAGATTGTGAGAGGGAAGGCCGCCATCCCTGACCAGATCGAGCTGAACCCAAACAACCTAAAGAGGAAGTCTGAGTAGGTAGAGTTAACTGATATTACCACTCCTAGTGCTTCACTTGGTGATGTTTCTGCATATATGTTTGATGCTGATTTTGTCACACTTAGGAGCGGTAGGATGCCAGCAGGCGGTGCCTCATCTGAGCGATGACTTGATGCTACTTCAGGAGCGCCAGGCAAGGAGGAGAGCAGTGCTGATGCCGCTAAAGATGATGACAGTGGTGCTGACGCCACCAAGGATGTTGATCTAGCTGACGGTACTAAGGCCGTCGTTTCACCAGATGGAGGAGGTGGTACTGATGCCATCAGACTTGTTATCGAGCTAGAGCGCGATACTGATGCTGCGGTTCCAGATGCTGAGGGTGGTGCTGAGGCCACCATTTCTACTTCTGCTGGTCATGTTGTCTTTCAGTCAGTTCATGTACCTCAGGACATTTCTGTAAATAAAGGAAAGGGTTTGATTTTTTCTGATCCACCTGTGGTGATTGATGATGTATGTGTGGATTCTGTCGTGCTTGAGCAGCCCAGACCCTCTCCTAGTCCTTCATCTGAGAAGGACCCAGCCGTCCCCTTTCCCCAAGCACTCCGCTTGGCTAAGGGGACCAAAAAAGACCCAAAGAAGTCCCACCAGCTATAGTTCAGCTAGCATATGATGGACATATTTCAGATACAGCTGACTCTACAAGAGGCCTTGGAGCACATACCTCTCTTCCAGAGATCACTCAGAGACATGACCATAGTTCCGAGGAAGAGGAGGAACCACCAGTCAGAGATCCATGTGCTCACTCGCGCCACATGCTTTACGATCCAGAACCGTCTGCCAGCCAAGAGGCCAGATGCAGGAGCCCCATATGTCAGATGCCATATTCAAGATCAGAGATTCGATCATACTCTATTAGACAGCGGGTCTTCGATCAACCTTCTTCTGGCAGCCCTACTCGACCGCTTCGAGTAGGGCCCTCTACAACAGAGCAGGACGGTCCTTCAGTTTGCTGATCGATCTGTCAAGAGGCCGAAGGGGTTGCTGAAGGACGTTGTCATCATGATTCAGGGCCTGAAATTCTCCGTGGACTTCGTTGTGTTGGACATGGAGATCCCTGAGTCCGTGACCGATACCCCCATCATTTCAGGATGCCCGTTCTTGGCCACAGCCAAGGCAGTGTCCGATCATGATAGGCGGAAGGTATACTTTCGCGTCGAGGGTGAGAGTATACAAATAGAGATGATCGAGGAGACTTGATCCAGAGATTCAGGTTGCTCCGAGCCGACTTCAGATTCAGAGCAGATGACAGAGGCCGGGTGAGACATCCACCAGGACTGCGACTTTGTGATCACAGATGATGAGGCAGTTTGGGCAGACCCAGTAGCATAAGCTATCCTCTAACCTTCAGAGTTTGCTGATGCACAAATGACAGTAGAGGAGATCTTGGAGAGTGCATCCCTGGTCCAATATACATCTCAGGCAGCAGAGCCAGTTCCCGATCGTGAGGCAGATTTTGATTGTTATTCTGATACAGATCCCTCGAAGTTAGATTTCGACTGGGCTAAGTTTGATGACTTGATACCATGTCTGACTTCCACAGAGCCTACAACTAGGGAGGAAGTTGATTCCACACAAGAAGAGACACACCAGCAGAGTCGCCTTCACCAGATTCAGATTGCGAGTGAGAGTTCTCATTCTCCCATGTAGATTTGGCCGCATTCACTCATACCTTTCAGGGGCTAGATCCACCAGCACCGTGTTGTCCAGAGCTGAAGCCACTTCCATCATCACTGAAGTATAGGTTCCTTGCGGGTGAGTATGAGATGTACCCAGTCATTATCTCAGCAGATTTGACTGGAGAGCAGGAATCCCGTCTGATGGGGGTTATTGAAAAGAACCGCAAGTTGATAGGATGGAGCGTAGGCGATCTCCAGGGGATAAGTCCGGCCCTGTGCTCCCACCATATCTATCTGGAGGAGGACGTGAAGCCGTCGCGTGAGTTCCAGCGGTGGCTGAACCCGAACCTTTGAGATGTTGTCATGAAGGAGATCTCGAAATGGTGGAGCGCCGATTTTATCTACCCCATCTCCGACTCCAAGTGGGTCAGTCCATTGCATGTAGTGCCCAAGAAGACGAGCATCACCACAATTGTCACTGAGTCTGGAGAGGAGATTGCTACCCGGGTACCCACTTCTTGGCGGGTCTGTGTGGACTACAGACGATTGAACCAGGCCACCAAGTAGGATCATTTCCCCCTGCCTTTATTGATCATATTATAGAGAGACTGGCAGGGAAGAGCCATTACTGCTTTTTGAACGGGTACTCTAGATACAACCAGGTGGCGATTGCACCTGAGGACCAGGACAAGACTACCTTCACCTGTCCCTTTGGGACATATGCTTTCAGACGGATGCCCTTTGGATTGTGAAACGCTCCGGTGACATTCCAGAGGTGCATGTTGTCCATCTCCATCTTTTCAGACATGGTGGGTAGTGCTTGGAGGTCTTTATGGTCGACTTTTTGGTCTACGGTGATAGATTCGATTCTTATCTTTACTGCCTAGACTGCGTCCTCCAGCGATGTATTGAGGTGCACCTCGTGCTTTCTTGGGAGAAGAGTCACTTCATGGTGACTCAAGGGACGATGCTTGTCCATATCATCTCCAACAGGGGCTTGGAGGTTGATCCCGCCAAGGTGGATATCATTAGGAAACTCAGTCCACCATCCAACTTGCGGCAGTTACGATCTTTCCTGGGGCACGTCGGTTTCTACCGACGATTCATTCATGATTTCAGCCGGATTGCTCGACTGTTGACTGATCTGCTGACGAAAGACACTGAGTTCATTGTCGATGATAAGTGTCTAGAGTCATTCGAGACTCTCAAGAGTCTAGTTGTAGAGGCTCCTATCCTCCAGCTGCCTGATTGGTCTCTCCCATTCGAGGTCATGACAGATGCCTCCGATTTTGCCGTAGGGTCCGTGCTGGGACAGAGGAGGGATGGAGTCCCCTTTTCTATTCCCTATGCTAGCCGGACTTTGGATGTTGTTCAACGGAACTACACCGTCACTGAGAAGGGGATGCTAGCAGTAGTGTTCGCCCTAGATAAGTTCAGATCTTACATCATTAGATCTAGAGTGACCATTTTTACTGATCATACTGCCATCAGGTACCTCATGGCAAAGAAGGATGCCAAAGCCAGATTGACCAGATGGATCCTTCTACTCCAGGAGTTTGATATAGAGATTAAGGATAAGCCTGGAGTCAAGAATGTGGTGGCGGATCATCTCTCCCTATTGGAGTTTCTTGAGGATTCTGAGCAGATCGAGCCAATTTGTGAGACCTTCCCAGATGAGGCGATCCTTGATATCGCTTCTCTCCCGTGGTATGCCGATATTGTGAACTTTCTTGTTGCCAAGAAAGTTCCACAAGATTGGCCCAAGCAGCGACTTGAGACCTTCCTAGCGAAGGTCAAGTTCTACCATTGGGAGGATCCCGTCCTTTATCATGAAGGACGGGATAGTGTCTAGCGTAGGTGCATTCCTCAGGAGGAGCACCGTAGCGTCCTCACATACTGCCACAAGCTTGAGGAAGGATGACATCACTCTGGGAGGAGAACGACACAGAAAGTGATCCAATCCGGCCTATGGTGGCCTACTCTCTTCAAGGACTCTGATGAGTTCGTGAAGAGGTGTACTGACTGTCAGAGGATGGGCACTTGTAGACATCGTGATATGATGCCGATACAGCCCATTCACTTCTGTGAGGTTTTTGACGCATGGGGCATCAATTTAATGGGTCCATTCCCTAAGAGTCAGGGATTCGAGTACATTCTGTTAGCCGTTGATTATGTGAGTCGTTGGGTTGAGGCCATCCCCACCCGAACCGCAGATGCTAGGACTGTTTGCAGATTTTTGAGGAAGAATATCATTTCACGGTTCAGGGTTCCTAGAGTTTTGATATCTGACGGGGGGTCTCATTTCGTCAATGACAAGGTAAAGGCCCTGGTAGCGAGTTCAGCATAGACCATCGAGTAGCCACATCGTGCCATCCTCAGACCAATGGTCTTGCTGAAGTGTCGAACATGGAGATCAAGACTATATTGCAGAAGGTCATCTGCCCTGACCGAAAGGATTGGTCACAGCTTTTGGACTCGGTCTTGTGGGCTTATCGGACGTCCTTCAAGACGCGTTTAGGTACGTCTCCCTTTCGCCTAGTTTATGGTAAGCCCTGCCATTTACCTATTGAGCTTAGATATAGGTCACTCTAGGCAGTCACTGATATTATTATGGATCCAGTGAGTGTAGGAGATCAGAGGAGGGCAGAGTTAGCAGCCCTGGAGGAGCTTCGTAATGCAGCCTTTTCAAGCACACTACAGTACAAGGAGAGAGTGAAGGAGTGGCATGATTCTCATATCAGCCACAAGCAGTTTGAGCCAGGACAACGAGTATGGTTGTTCGATGCCAGCATGAGATTATTTCCAGGGAAGCTACAGAGCAAATGGAAGGGACCCTATCTTGTTAGAAAGGTACACGACAATGGGAGTATTTATATATCTGAGTTGTCTTCTGAGAGTACCTTTCGTGTTAACAGGCAGCGGCTCAAGCCATATCTAGATCATGAGTCATTGGTCATTGACGTTGCCCCGGTTCATTTTGCATGAGATGTGGTCTCTTGACTCACATCTATTGCATCTCACGCCTGATTATCACTGTTCTTCTGACTTGTATAGATCCAGTTGTCCATATCACACTATTCTTCAGTCCAACACCCGATTTGCATCTTCGACGTTGCTATACTTAGGGTGCACTTTACCCTAAGTATAGGAGGGATGTGAGACTTTTGATTTCCTTTTGATTCTTTCTACATCTGTTTTGCTGCCTATACTTAGGGATATTTTAACCTAAGTATAGAGGAGGTAGACCCTGTACATTCTCACTCGGATTTCCCTTTGTGTACAGCCTGCTATATTTAGGATTACTTGATCCTAAGTATAGGGGGAAACCCCGAGTTTCTTCTTGCATTTCTATTCTTTAATTCATCTTTGTATATATCTTTCCTTTTCACTTCCCTATACTAAGCACGCGTTATGTCTTCTTCATCTCTCTTGACTCTGAGGACATCGTTCGAGCTAAGTATAGGGGGGTGTTGTATATATTTCATATATACTTTAGCCATAACTCGTACTTTGTGTGAGTGTGTTAATAAATAAAAATGGCTAAAAACCTTAAAATCCATAAAATTTAAAAAATTTGCCTTGTAAATAAAATCTTTTATTGCACATACATAGCTAGTGTACAAATTTATTTTTGTAAAAATGATTGTAAAAATCTTTTGTGTAAATAGTTTGTAAATATTTTGATATCAAAATAATGTATATAGTACAAAATTTTTGTAAAATATTTTGAAAATCAAAAGTTTGCAAAAATCTTGTGTAAATATTTTGCAAAACTTGCATTCATGCATACATCCATGTTTTCAAAACATTTTTCAAAAAAATTACACATGTGTAAATATTTTGTAAATAGCATCTTTGTAAATATTGTACAGTTTTTCCTGGATCATAGTAGATATTTAAGCTAGCCTGGAATTAAATTGGAAAATGGAGCTTGGTTAAGATTTTAATCCACCTAATTCTAAGAGGAACCTTATAGGGCTTAGGGTTGAGACTTTTCAGGTCCATGGTGACTTAATTCTTTGAGTCCACTAGGCTATGATCATATGTCACCTCGATGAGCCTAAGTAGAGCACTTAACAACACACACATGACTCTTATAGACAATGGCTTTACTTGGACCAGAACTTTACACCGAGCTCTCTACGGATGAGGTGGTGAGGAGGCAGTCTTCCTTGACTTGGGGTAGCATATGAGGGTAGTACTTCTAGGCAGAACCTCTCTTCTTCTTATAGTGAAGGAAGTGCGTCTCAACTTGGTCTGGTTACCATGAGGTTTAACGACAGGAGTTGTGGGTTGCAATAATGCTTCAAAAGAGGGAGAGTCTACTGGCTCAAGAGGAAAAAACTCCTTATGTATATATGCTGCACTTTGTAGATATGTTGTAAATGTGCACATCGAAAAAAAATGCAAAAACAAAATAACTCCAAAAAAATGGTGGGTCTGATAGAAAATGATAATCCCACCGGAGCGTATATAGTGCAGTAAGCAAAGCTTGAGACTCATGTTCCATCTTATGTAGCTTGCAGCAGGGAGACTTAGCTACACTGGTTGAGCTCCCAGGGATACATGGCTACACTGGCCATGGTCCATTCTCTTCTTCCCCCTCTTCTTGAGCCGGTTGAACTGAACTTAGAAGGGAATACCCCGCTCCTCGAGGAAAGAGTGGCCAGACTAGGGCATTAGAGTTACCTTGTTGGGGAGGGTTGTCATCTGCTACTTCTGAGGTGGAAAGCTATACCTCACTTACACAGTACAAGAAAAGATTCATGGTCTTCAGGGTTTGTGTATGTAGACTTGTTCTGATCTGGATTGTTGAGGAGTCTTGACTATAGATTAGTGGAACTCAGAGGCTGTTGAGTTTTAAACCTAAGTCCAAATAAGATTCCGACACATTAATAATCCAAAGATCTGACTGAGCTCCATACTTCAATTTAATGAAGGCAAGTTTAATAATCAGCATTGATTCATCTTTCCCCTCCTTTTCTTTTTCTTTTCTTTTTCTTTTTTTACTTCTTTTTCAAACAAGTGTTTACTAAGGGACTAGCAAAAGTAAAGTATAGGGGGGTGATGAATCATCATTCATCACTCTTTATTCTTTTATTTTAGCTAAAAATCTTTGCAAAATACCATGTATATGTTTGTAAATAAAATAAATTGTCAAATTGCATGCATTGTGTAAATAGCAATAATTAGCATGTTTTTATGCAAAAATAAAATAATAAAGAAATAAAGAAAAATAGGGAAATATTTAGAATAAATATTGAGTGACCTAAACCCAAGGGAGGGCCAATCATTGGCCTGACCGCAAAATAAAATAAGTAGAGAGAGATAGGGTGACTCATCCTTGTACAAATACCCCTCTTAGTGTAAATATTTTATTTTCCAAAAATAAAAATACATATGTGTTTCTCATAGTTTGTATATATTTCTAAAAATAAAATAAAAATAGGAAAAATAAAATAACAATAAAAATAAATAATTTCTCTCTCCTCAATGTATATATATACCATGTATATAAAAAAAAGACATATTTATTTCACCCTTGTAAATAATTAATAAAAAATAATTTATATTCCAAATTTTATGGTATAATTAAATAAAATATAAAATTGGGATAATTATACATAAATAAAATAAATAAAAATAAAAATAAAAAATTCACAAGTATTTATACCTATATAATAATATACATTGTATATACCTAATTTATTTTTCAAAAAAATAAATAAAAATCACTAAAAATACTTTGTAAATAAATAAACAATTTTTATTTTGAAAATATTTTGAAATAAAGCCATTTACTACTTTTAATTTAATTTACAAATAATTTATAAATGGCGTGCTCTGATTGATCCACAGGGGATGTTGACCCCCGGTCAACTCTCCCCCGCGGACCTCCTTTTCGCGGATCTTGTTCGAGTGCTCAATTTCTCAGAATTTTCCCGATTTGGCCCGACCTCCATTTAGCCAAACCCCAGGCTCCGATTGCAGCTCCTTCATCCGCGATTCACGCCCGAGCATCTTCTCAGGGATCTGAGCCTCGCGATGCGTGCCCGACTCCCATCTTCTTGGACCTCCACTCCTATATAGCCTCGCATCCAGCCACTTTTTCCACTACCTTGGGCCACCGTCTTCGACTCCCAGGACCTCCACCTTCTTTCCTTGAGTGACAGCAAGCCGTAGGAGGTGTCGTAGCGAGGAAAGAGGCGCTCTAGCCCCTGGTCCGGTGGTCATCGCCGCCGTGCTCCGCCCATCAGCGAGCTCGAGCCTCTGGAGGCGTCGCTCCATTGAGGCGAGGATCCCAGGAGACACAACATCTCCCCCACAGACGCTTCCGATCATCATGTACCCTAGTTAGCCAGTAGCTTAGCTTCCATTCCGATCTTTAGGTTTTACGCTGCCAGCCTTCGCTGGCCAATCTACTCTGCTCCGACCATCCTTTCGATCATCTGACTATCGCATCACCTTCACGAGATCCCTCTACACCTTCTCCGCACCCTCGATCATCCTCGTTTGACCCGGAACCAGAACTTAGGTCTCCTCCGCCGTCGCCTCGTCGGAGACCCCGCTCCGCCGCACCCAATTCCCCTTTTCGCCTGCTAATGGGTCGAGGCAGTTTGCCCTCGACCCTCTTTGCTTTCTGTGCAGGTATTGAGGCCTAAGAACCTCATCTGGAGGTTCAACTGTTCAGGCACAGGTGCTCCGGCCATTCTTCGCCGCCGGGGACCCTTCAGGTCCTCTCGACCCCATCTAAGCACTCTCATCGCTGCGGATGACCTTCCTCTTCGATTCGCCCACATCCACAACACCGGAGGAGGTCCTTTGCGTGCACGTTGGGCCGGCGAAACTCGCCGACGACTTGTTCTTCCAGGATCCTCCGGAGCCGTTGATCGAGCTCACTTGCGCCAGATTCGATCACCGCCATTCGTCTGAGGGAGGCTCCTGACCGTCGATACCTCTAAGGATCAGATCCGAGCCACAGATCATCGAAGGGGTGTTGTCTGTTCTCCATCGTCGGATCTCACACGTGGACCCCCTTCAATCGTGGATTATAATAATGGGGTAATATCACTTAGGCCCATCTTCTTTTTGCATTTATAGTGTAGTCCTGTAAATATTTTAGATAGTTGTTTTTATTTTGGGTCATTTGCATATAGGACCCTGTGCCTATTTTATTTACATTTTAGTCCCTATGTATGTGGTGCACGTGCTTCGCCACGTGATTTGTGGAACATTTGCATACTTGATCCTATAGTTTTGGACTGTTACTGTTTACCTTTTAATAAATAGGAATTACATAAATGCCCTTGTTTTTGTGAATCACGTGCGTTCCTCGTGCCCACCCGGGCTTTTTGCATAATCGGCCCTGTAGTTTTAATACGTGTTAGCGTTGGGTCCTGAGACTTAATTTTTCTTGCACTTTGGTCCCTATGTGTTGTGCCCTTTTCATTGGTTGAATAAAATATCAAATAAACTCCAAATCTTGTAAAATTTGGACACGTGGCCCCTGCCACCGTGTAAAAATTTCACAAATTTTTCGGTAATTTTTATTATTGTTTGCTATTTTAAAAAATAAAAAACCCTCATTTTTGCGACTGTTTGAATTAGAAAATAAATTAAAAATAGAAAAACTCATTAAAAAATTCTAAAAAAAATTGTTTTTGTTTCTTTTAGTGTCTTTTAGCTTCAGTCCAATTTTGGTTTAATTTGGATATATAAAATCCATAAAAACTAAAAAACCATAAAAAATTATAAAAATTATAAAAAAATCTATAAAATATAAAAAAAAATGCAATTTTGTTTTCTATAGCTTAGTTTTTATTTCAAGTTTTCATAAAAAATGTCTCCAGATTTTTAGAGGCTAATTATATATTTTTAATTAGCCTTTCAAATCTGGCTGCACATTAGGTCCCTTTTTCTCCTTTTTCTATTTTTATAAAATCAATTAAAAATTATAAAATTAAGAAAAATTTAACAAAAATACTTAAAAATATATAAAACACAAAAATAATTGTATTTGAATTTTCTGAGTTGTCTTGGAGTGTTTAATAAATTATTGTTTATGTGCTTTTTGCCTTCTTTTCATATTTTCTTCATAATTAAAAATCATAAAAATAATTAAAAATTTATAAAATCCACCAAAAACTTTTTTCTTTATTTTATTTCTTTTTCGACTACTTCGTAGGCCTTCTTGGCGAACCAGTGCTCCTTGAGCTCGACCCTGGTCGCTATACCAGGTTAAATAAATAGCAAGACCGCTATTCGGATTTTTGATTGTTTTATTTCTTTTGGTGGTTTGATTTTTCTTGTTGACTAAGATTCGAGATCCGGGTCGCAATGACCCTTGTTTTTATACCTTCACTCGGATTTCGGATCGATTCTCTCGGTCATCAATGGGTAAGACCCGTTAAGGTGTAACTGGATCTTCAAGAGAAAGAGGAAACCTGATGAGAAGGTAGAGACTTTCAAAGCACTACTCGTAGCCATGAGCTACACACTGAATAGAAGACATCGCTTGCGATGAGACTTGCTCTCTAGTGACCTTGCTTAAACCCGTCAGTATATTGCTAACTATAGCTACACAAATTGACTTCGACATCTTCAAGATGGAAGTCAAGATTGCATTCCTCCATGAATATCTCTCCGAGAATATTCGCATGAAGTAGCCCCAGGGCTTCATGGTTTAGGAAAGCAAGGTGTGCAAGCTAAAGAAACTCCATCTATGGACTCGAATAAGCTTCTTGTAGTTGGAACATAAGATTTGATGAAATTATAAATGTTATGATTTCAGATAGAATTTTGATGTACCATGTGAAGCTTAGTGGGAGTGCCATTGTGTTTCATCGTGCTATATGTAGATGATAGCCTAATCATTTGGAAAGATATAAGAATAATAATAAGGGTTTTATAGACTGGCTATTCCATACATTGAGATATGATCTCAAGGATACCTCTTAGATCTTAGTTATGAAGATGTTCAGAAGCGAAGAGAAGAGGGTATTGGGACCGTCACATTAGTAGTACACCTTGGATATGTTCCATTTTCTGGAAAATTCCAAGAAAGGATTCCTTCCATTAAGATATGGTACTGATCTATCTAAAGGGATAGCACCTCAAAGAGTTGAGGAAGTGAATGCTAGAACTGCTTGCCCTTGTGCATTAGTTACGAGAAGCCGAATGTATGCTAGATGTGTACAAAAGACAGATGTATGCCATACAGTGGGAGTAGTAAATGTTACTAATCCTACTAAGGAGATAAAACACTTGATCACAGTAATAACAATATCTTCAAAGATAAAAAGATTTTTGAGATAGCGATCTCAAAAGTCTTATCTTCAAGAACTTAAGACTTTATAGATATTGATCTAAAAGGTCTTAACTATGGATACCTTAGGAGATAGAGATCTCAAGGAATAAGGGTATTCTGATAAGGATTATGGAAATATTGGTTATAATAATTGTTAAGCTATAGTGTCAAGGACACTATAACTGACAAGATTGAGTATTGGTTGCATAAGATGCAACATTCGCAATTGGATACGAGCACTGTTACTAAGGGATATGCAAGTTCCAAGGACTTGGTGTAGTCTCTCGGGAACAGAGTGACTGATCAGCTTACCTAACTATTTTCCTAAATAGCCTATGATTGTCACATGAGTGAGGGTTTAAATGATTATCCCATTAATGGCTCTTTGGGCTAGTGGGAGATTGTTGGACATGCGAGACCACGGCGAGCCATTATGCAATAAATGTTATTGTGAATATCATTCCCTGATCTGAAATGAAGAATAACTAATTTGCATAATAGGTCCCTTAGTACAATTAGGGTTATGTACCATGGCCATCTTGATGATCACACAGTTGTTGATTCAATTATTGAATCATAGAGGTTGGTGCTTGCATGAATATCTAAAGATTTAGATTGAGGACTCATCAAGCACCGTCAAATGATTGCTAAGGGATGATCTCTAGCCTGAGTAGGACATGGCAATCCTTTCTCATATAGGTTGATATCTGACTGACCTCTTGATGCAGGTCCTCTGCATAGGAATGGAGATTCAGAGGTGTCAGATTAGTTAGGTCAAAGGGTTGACTTAACGAGATCGAGATAACCAAAGTCCTACATCGTATGTTGCCGCGATATAGGCACACATCCTTTGACCGGAGATAGATGTATTGCTATATGTCTGAGTATGTACATTTGGTAGACCAATAGGTTGATGACCTAACCAAGATCTATACACCGGCGAGCTGGTGCGCATATAAGGGCATATGAGTAATATGATCTCTCAAAAGGATCATACAGGTTCACTTCTGAACCGGAAGACATGAGCTCACTCATGAGGTACTGGGACCGAACAAATTCCTTGCATGGTCGTCGTGCTTTAGAAGCATGACACGAATTTGAAGGTATGATATATGCTTTTGGAAAGCATATGATCAATATCAAATCCCAATGACCAAGATTGAGAAACTTGTTGATGAAACCCTGAAGATGACAGTTTAAAATTGATCTTTTTCTTTGGGTTGATCATAGATCTTCTAGTATGCAGGATGTACAGGTATTAGGAATACCTGAGGGTGATGTGATCAATAATCGATTGTATAACCATGACGCTTCCATTCCGAGGGAGTGATGAAACATGTCTGGATTTTAGTGACTCCTCTCAGCAGAGAAGCAATCTGATCTTGGTCCGAGTGTTGGACATTGATCTGAATGAGATTCAGATGCAACGAGAAGCTTAGATTTGCGGCCTTGATTAAATCAAGCATCTCTGGGAGGTCCGTGAGATCTGGATTTGAGATGTGATCTCAATATCCAAGTCACTATATATGGAACAATACAATTGCCCTGTCCTTATCTCCAAGTACCTACGGAGAATACACATTATTCTTGAAAGAGTTCAAGAATAATTCCAAGGTTGAATTATATCTGAGCATTGAGAAATGGATAATTAAATGTGATTTAATTATCATGAATAATGTGAATTCGATTCACATTATCTGAATGCATGAGAATGAGTATCCAATGTAATTAAGTGTGATTTAATTAATGTGAATATGGATAATGTGGATAGCACTATCCAATTATCCATGTATATTATAAATACAATTTATAATATACATTAGATAGAGACTTGTGTGATTTATTTTTGTTGATTAATGGTTGATGTAGATGGGATTCACATTGAATAATTAATTGAAAATATAATTACATTTAGTTTGGGCTGTGAACGAGATTCATAATTTTTTCAATGACTTGATTGATATTTTCCGAAAGATAATTTGGAATTATTTTTTACAAAAATTATTTTCGACAAGAGTTGTAGGAGATATCATGAGATAATGAGATCTCATGATATATTAGGAGATTGATCAAGTCCTCTAACAAGAGAGGACGGCTACAACTCTCCATGATGAGAAGAGTAGCCGTCCCCCCTTATTTAGGAGTAGACTATGGTCTTCTCATTATCCTATCTCTAGTCAAATCTGATTTAATTTTAGATTAATTGTATTGATTTATCAATATTAATTAATTTGAATTAAATCGCTTGTTGTTGTGTTTTACCAACAACATCCTAGCCGTTGAAAGTAACACAAATCAATCTCATCTGTTGATTGTGTGTTGTCTATGGATTGTGATCCATGGACTCCCAAAACCCTATATAAGAAGAGGCATGCCTTGCTCTTTGAGACACACCGACTTAACGAAGTCTCTCAACTCTCTCTCTCTCTCATTCTCTTGTGCCCTCATCCTCCTCTCTCTTGGGTGGTTGTCCACTCTACCCTAGATAGAAGAAGGCCTTCATCGTCGCCTTGCGTTGTGCTTCGACGACTCTCGGTAGTCCATCTTCTTTGGTGCTTCTTGCTCTCAAAGAAGACATACGATCTCGTGCAACGAGATCAGGAGTTCTCTTGCTTGGAAAACTACTTGGATTGCGAGATCACTGCGACTCATCCCCACGCTCGCAAGCGTCTCCTCCGAAGGTCAGACTTGAGACATGAGGCTTCTTCTCTTAGAAGCTCGGTCGCAACCACGCTACAACAGGTATTCCTATATCTACTATGTGGTTAGATGAAACGATTCATAAATGGCTTATGGATCATGTTGTTTCGTCGTTTAAAATTTTTAAATTTCTGCTGCACCGAGCAACTAGTATGACTAGTCGCATCTTGATCGTATATGATACGATCATCACGCTTCCGTAATGTGCTTGAGGATCCTACCGTATCCTTTACTCCTCTCAAAGAGAAGAAATCTGATCTTAGTCCAAATGTTGGATCTTGATCTAAATGTGATTCAGATACATTGAGAAGATTAGATTTGCGGTCTTGATTTAATCAAGCATCTATGAGAGGTCCGCAAGATCTGGATTTGAGATGTAATCTCAATATCCAAGTCACTATACATGGAATAATACAATCGTCATGTCCTTATCTCCAAGTATCCTTGGAGAAAGCGCATTATCCTTAAAAGAGTTTAGGATAATTTCATTATTGATATATGTAACCGAGCATTGAGAAAATGGATAATTAAATGTGATTTGATTATCATGAATAATATGAATTTGATTCATATTATAAGGAGATTTATCTGAGATAATTAAATGTGATTTAGTATCAAAGATGTTAATAATGTGAATGTGATTCATATTATTTGAGCACAAGAGAATAGAGATCCAAGATGATTAAATGTGATTTAATTATCATGGATATGAATAATGTGGATAGCACTATCCATATTAATCATATATATTATGAATGTGATTTATAATATATTAGAGAGCCTATTGTAATTTATATTTGTTAATTAATTATTGATGTGAATTAGATTCACATTGGATAATTAATTGAAAATATAATTTACGTTTTATTTTAAGATGTGAATGCGATTCACATTTTTTCTAATGCCATGATTGAAATATTCACAAGATAATTATGAATTATTTTTGTGAAATAATTTACAACAAGTGTTATTGTAAATCTTGGAGATATCATGAGATAATGAGATCGCATGAGATAATGAGATCTCATGACATATTGAGGAGATAGACCCATTCTCCCCCTTTTTAGGGGATATGGTTAATCTTCTCATTATCTCCAAGATTAATTAATTGATTTGATTTGAAATTAATTATAATTATTTATCGAATTATATTAATTTAAATTAAATTATTTATTATTGTGCTTTTGCAACAACATCATGACCATTGAAAGAAACATAAATCAATCTCAGCCATTGATTTTGTGTGTCCATGGATTGAGATCCATGGATCCCAAAATACTATATAAGAAGAGGCACTCATTGCTCTTCAAGTTACATCAAATCGCTCTCCCTCTCTCTATCTGCACACTAACTCTCACCCTCTCTCTCATTGTGGTCATCTCGCCACAGCATCGTCATTATGTTACTGGATCATCTACTCATGGATCTCCATGTTCTTTGGAGCGCCTTGCTCGTGAAGAAGACATTGGATGTCGTGTGATGAAATCAGTAGATTCATAGCTTGGATCATTAACATGGATTGCGAGGAGCAAACATCTCATCTCCTCCGTTGGATCAGACTTGAGAAAGGATGTCTCTATGTTTAGAGACTCGATTGCAATCACTCTTCAAGTGGTAACCTTAATACCTAATTGTGGTTTAGATGAAATGATCTGAGATGTTTTCTTGGATCATGTGGTTTCATCGATTAGAAAATTTTTAAATTCCGCTGTCTCGAGCTACTAGTGCGACTAATCATTCCCGATTGCATACGATGTTATCCTCACTCTTCCGTGATGCGCTTTAGGATTCTCCCATATCCTTCAAAGCCTTAGGTCGGAAGTTTTGGATGCGATCTATAAACTTAGGAAGACTTGGGCTCATTAGGGATTGTGAAAATTTTATTGCATTTTATTTTCGTAGCCCTATTTTGTGAATATTTTAGGCCTTGTTTAAAGTGTTTAAACACGAAATTATCACTTGTATAATGTTTCCCATTAATTAAGGAAACTATGAGATTTGCGTGATTTTGAATCCGATTGCTCAAGATATGATCATTTTAATGAACATATATCTGTTGCTTTGGGGATGGCGAATCATGACGTAATTAAAGAGTTAGTTATTGTTTTAAAACACCTAGAAATATGTGTTAATCACTTGCGTTATGTTATAAATCCAATCAACAAACTTTGGAAACTTATTTTGCTTGATTGGATTTAAATTGATTGAGATATGCTAGTTTTAGTAATTAGGGGTCACTGCTGGAAATTACATACTTGATCATGAACCTTATTATTGTTATTCAATTAATATTGAAAATTAATGGCTAATTTTTTGAGATAATTATTGAAAAATATTTTTTGAAATATTTCAATATGGTAATTATTTCCTGGGGTGATGATGAATCCATGATTCTTACTCTTTATTCTTTTATTTTGGCTCTTTTTCTTGGCAAAACATCATGTGAATACCTGTAAATATAATAAATAAGTTTTTTGCATGCTTTTTTAATATTGCATATTTAGCATGCATTTTTGGAAAAAAAGAATAAAGGAAAAGAAAAAGAATGATGTATTTAGAATAAATACAGAGTGACCTAAACCCTAAGAGAAGGTCAAGACTTGACCTGATTGCAAAATAAAAGAAGTAGAGAGAGATAAGGTCTACTATGTATTATATACATCATCTACACTTGTATATATTATTTATTTATTTATTGATAAAACCAAATTATTTTATACCCTTGTATATAGGTTAATAATATAAAATAAAATCAAAAAAATCAAAAAAATAAAAATAAAAATAAATTTCTCAATTACTTGTACAAAATACACATGTGTATATTACATTCATTATTTATTATATACCCTAAATTAATCTACAAAGATAAATAAAATAAGGGTATTTGTGCAAAAATAATACGATAAAAATTCTTGTATATAATACATGGATAAAATAAGGGTATTTGTGTAAAAATAATATGATAAAAATACTTGTATATAATACATAGATAAAATATACATGTACATAATACTATATATTGTATATACATTAATTTATTATTCATAAAAAATAAAAAAAATACAAAAAAATAGTTTGAAAAATAATAAACACTTTCTATTTTATATACTTTTTAATTTAAATTCATTTATTATTTTAAATTCATTTATCTTTATTTATTTCTCTATTTTTGTCTTCTAGCTTATTTTATCTGCATCCCCGCCCCGCTTCTGATTGGTCCACCTCTGCCATGTTGACCTCGGTCAACTTGCCCCCCCTTCATTTCTATCTCGTCAGATTAGTTTTACCTCATTTTGAAGAATTCTCCCGACCCGATACAGTTGAGTCCTCCTTTGATTAAGAGCTCTGATTAAAGAGGAAGGATCCTTAATCCACGCCCGATCTTCATCCTCCAGATCTGCACCTCTATTCGCAGGTTTCCTCTCGTACCTTCTCGAACATGTGACACCTATAAAATCCCCACGCCCTCCTGCTTTTCACGCACCTTCGACTGCTCCACCAATTCTGTTACTTCAGCCTTCCCTTTTTAGAGTGACAACCGAGAGAGGGAGTGGGTGTCAGTAGCATTTTGGAGTGTAACACCCCAAGTCCGGCAATGTCTCTTCTAGCTCTGCCAAGAGGAGTTCGCAGCCTCTGATCGTGCCACCCATCGAGGCCATCACCACCGTGGACTTTATCCACCACCCCATGTGCCAGCATCCAACTATATGTACTCTACTTAGTTACATTTCCTGTGCATTCTTCGCATCAATCCAGATTCACATCTCGCATCGTTATTCACCAAATCTCTCTTTCGCCAATCCGCTCCGCAACTCGCACAACCAAGAGACTCACACCCGCTTCTACGTCCGACTCCGCGTCCTGCCCCTTGATTCCACCATCGAGTCGGAGTCAAACCTCATGTCGATTCCCTCACCCGTCGAAGACCTAACCCATCCACCTCCCTTATTTATGATAGGTTCACACCCTAACCCTTCGTCGGAGTTCTATCTCCGAGCACTCGCGCTCCCTTGCAGGTCCACCGACTAAAGACCTCCGGTCAGGAGGATATCTTGTGCATGCACCCCTATCTGAATGCTCCAGTTCACTACACTTCGTTAGGACCCTCGCAGAAGTCTTAGCCCCTTCTGAGCACCTCCACCGCTATGGACCACCGTCATAAACATTTCCCCCATCCAAGTAGCTTGCTAGGATGCCGAACCATTACGTATTCGACGATCGAAACTCGTCAGAGGTGATTTCTTCGTCAGTTCGTCCAGACGCCATCTGAGTCGTCGAATCTGGATGTCTCCTAGTTCTAATCGCCACCGTTCAAGATCGAGGGAGCCTAGACCGATGGATCCATCTGAGGATCATGCCAGAGCCGTCCATCGTCGAAGGGACATCTCTAGATCCTAACCATCCATCCATAAGTGGAGCGCCCTCGTCCGTTAGATAGCGCCTTAATAAGGGGTACACTTCACTTAGGTCCCTTTTTGTTTTGCATTTATTTTCTAGTCATGTAAATATAAGTAATAGTTTATTTTGTTTGGATAATTTACAGTTGGACCCTAGTATCTTTTCGTATTTGCATTTGAATCATGCTGAGTCTGTGTCACATGCGTTACCACGTGCTGTTTGGGTCATTTGTATATTGTACCATGAACTCTTATGGTGTTATGCTTTGAATGCTTACTTTTAGAATTTGCAATTATGCCCCTGTGAATCTGGATCACGTACGATGTACATTTTGGCTGGTTTATTTGCATCTTTAGCCCTGAAATTTTGTACTGTGTTATTGTCTGGCCCATAAAGTTGAAATATTTGCAACGAGGTCCCTGTAAACTATGATTAATTGATTGTCTTTGATTTGGACTTAATAAATAGAAAATTAATTTGTAAAATGACCTAAAAATTGCCACTAACTCCTGTTGGCATGTAATATTTATGGTGATTTTCTTGAATTAATTAGTTGCATTTCATAATTTAAAATTTAAAAACCCTTAAAAGCATTCCTATTTAGGTTAGAAAAATCATAAAAATTTGAAAAACATTTTAAAAATTTTACAAAAATTCATGTAGTTGTCTTTGTGTGTGTTTTATTTACATATTAATTTTGTTTAAAAATTCCCAACAAAAACACTAAAAATTGCAAAACACCTAAAACCTTATAAAAATCTTATAAACTCATGGAAAAATTCAAAAATTCCATCTTTAGTTCATGTTTGTAGTTTTTATTTATATTTTTGTCATAGTATTGTTATCCAGGACTTTAAGGCATTTTAATTATTTTTATCTTTCAATTTAATCCTAGTTGTGCACCGTTTGTCTTGTTGAGCTTTCTTTGATTTTTATAAAACTCCAAAAACATTTGAAAATTCCCACAAAATTACCAAAAACAACTAAAAACATATAAAACCCAAAAATATATTTGTCTTAATTTTTTGAGCATTTTTAGCTGTAAAGAAAAATACAAAAAGACTTGTGTGTCGCCTTCTTTTATTGATTGTTGACTTCGTTTCGTTATTAAAAATAAAAAATTTGCAAAATTAAAAACCACTAAAAAATATTTTATTTTATTTCTGAGATTAGGCTACTTCGTAGATTTTTTGTGCTCCTTGTGTTCGACCATGGTGGCTATGCCAGGTAAAATAAATAGCAAACTGCTTACACATGCTTGATTGTTTGATTTTCTCTGAGTGGTTTATTTTTCATCATTGATCCCGTGCGATTGATTGGGTTGCAACAACCTTGATATTACTTGATACTTAACCCTAGTCGGTAGGACTTGTTATCATAGTGGTGTTGTTGCCGGGGAGCATAATTTAGTAGTCATTTTTCACTTTTGTTCATTTTGTATCTCTATTTAATATAGCTATTTTCTAACACTCTTTTGTTTTTCTTTTTGTGCGAGGAACCGCCCGAGGACATCTCGGCTTTCTTTCAGAGGAGATCGCACCTGAGGAGGAGTAGAGGAGCAGAAGGAAGTAGTTATATTTCATAGATTAGTTTCTATTTAGCAGAACTCTTATTATTGTAATATTTGTGGACTCAGAGACTCTCTTGTGGACTTAGACTCATCGGGGTCTGTTTCGCCGAGTACCAGTATACTTAGGGGACCTCACCGCGGTTTTCGTGTTTTGTTTTTATCGCCTTTTATTTTCTTTTGATTCTTGAGGATTTAGCCCCTAGACTTAGGACTTTTGTTGATTGTAAAGTAATTAGATAAGGCCCCACACCTAATTGCTTATTTGTTCCAATAGAACGTAATTGGACCTTGCTAATAATCAATAATAAAAAGCTAACATAATAGATTGAGAGGCCACGCGCTGCTAGAGGTTGTATACAGTGCTGGCAGAATCCGTTGTGGCAGACACCGATCGACATCTGAGACCGGACTCAGGCCCCTCTCTGTCTCTTTGATTAGTTAGCTATCTGTTCTTCACGATTAATAGAAGTTGCTCGTCTAAGGCCGATTTCTTCGTGCATCATTTAAGTAGTTTTATTTATGTCTTTACTTTAATGCGCGGATCACCCGACATGTAGAGTGCTGGAGTCAAATACACATTTCTATCTCTGCATGCATCATAGTGTTTGATCATGCTTCGGCTTTTTTGAATTCCTCACACTGTTTTATTGGACTCAAAATAATCAAGGAAATCGGAAAATTCTTTAAGCATTGTTTTATTTCAGAAAATACCTAAAAAGTGAAAATAAAATAAAATTGGGACTGCAAATGCAAACTGGACCCTAAAATAAACTTCACTCAAAAAATTTATTTTGGGGAGAGTCACCCCCTCATTGATTAATTTATCTACAACGAGAGAATGACCTGCACACTAGGCTAGAGCCACATACGAACTCCTTGCAGACTATTAGGCTTGTAGCTAATTGTTCTCCAGTGAGGATTTCACCAGGTAGCTGGTAATCGGTTCGGGACTTCCTTATCAGATTGGGTAGATCAGGTAGCTGGTAAACAGTCCGCACTCATTCTGGCTGGGAAAAATTAGTTGCGAGATTCAGGCCAGTCTCTTGGGAGCATTGGATTCCCAACAGCTCGCTTAATCGCTCTTATATCTTGATTTTTCACCTAATAAAAGTTGACCAGATTAACGGCCAATCTTTCACTGTCATCAGCTCAAGTGTTGAGTAGGTGAAAAATGGATTTGTCCTCATCTTGTTTGCATCCAGATCTCATCTTCATAAATCCCCATATCACGATGATGGGAAGGAGGTCCCTTAGACTGCCTTTGACAACACCGATTTCGAGCACTCCTTTCCATTCATCTAGGACAACTTCAGAGAGCCCATACCTACTCTCTGAACCTGAGTTCGCTACCACCCCGTTCCCCCTCGACCACCCTTCTTCCAGTCTTGAGGTGCTAGAGCAGAGGCCAACACAGTTATATGTCCATTTGACGGTACCTGAGCTGGGGTCTTTTTCCTTTGCAGAGACCCAAGAGATGGCCAGCAATAAGGGACACACCGATGAACAACCGCACGGATCAGCGTATGTACTTGACCAAGCTGCCATCGACAACACACTCTTAGCCTCCTTGGAGACGATGCATCGCCAGATTAGAGACCAAAGAGCATTCATAGCAGAGGTGCACCGAGAGCTGACAAAGATGAGAGCTGGCATAGTAGAGCCGCAGAGACCAGCCAATGGAGAGATACCAGCAGTTGGAGGAGGAGACGGACAATCCGAGGAGCCACAGAAGCCAGCCAGACCACCACTGACGATGAGACAGTTGCACAGCCCAGGTGCAAATATCACCCACCGATGGATTCAGCTTCCTGAGATCCTGGGTGACTTCGAGCTTTGTCCCTAGACTATTCAGTTATTGCCCAAGTTCCATGGGCTATCCACCGAGGAGCCGCACCTCCATCTCCAGGAGTTCGAGATGATCTGCAGTACTGTCCACAACAGATTCGTGGACGAGGACACGATTAAGATGATCGCTTTCCCATTCTCTTTAGTTGACAGAGCAGCATATTGGCTGAAGCATTTGGGGAGGTATGTCCCCACCTGGGAGCAGCTCTGCACCGAGTACTTAAACAAGTACTATCCACTTAGTTGGAACAATGCAACGCGAGCCATGATCAACAACTTCACTATGATCTCGAACGAGCAGTTTCACGAGGCTTGGAATCGATTCCGAGAGCTCATCGATCGGTGTTCACATCACGAGATATTCAAGCCAACTTAGTCCATAGTTTCTTTTGTGGGCTGATACCGGAGCTGCAGGGGCTAGTGAACGCCTCGTGTGGAGGGTCCTATTTGGCCAAGGATGAGGACCAAGTCTGGGCCATCTACGAGGTGATGGTAGAAAATTGCACAGTGATGTCCCAGACTACGGTCTACACTCAGGGGAAACCCCTCCCACAGGTCTTGTTCTACCGGTCCTTCTACATTGTCAGCAGCAACACATGCTGAGTCTCAGTGTTTGACATAGGGATCATCAACGAGAAGCTTGACCGCATCGAGATTATTGAAAAGAAGCAGTGCCGGGGCCTTACACAGATCAACCAGTTGGCATAGACACTGAATGACCTGAAGACTCAGATCAAGTGTCTCCAGGAAGCACAGACGGCTCCACACCCCGTCTTAGGTCACGGGCTGATCCCAGCAGCAGCAGCTCCACCCAACCTTCTGCCACATACCACCAGGTTCACCATATCGAGGCAGAGCTGGCCCAGAAGCTGCGGCCCTACCACCAGCCACCACCATCTCAGGACACTCAGATGGTGGTCTACCAACCGGATCAGCCCCTGGCAGTTCTTCCCCTTCACCTCTCGAGCAGGAGCCATTAATGGAAGTCAACGAGATTTGGTACGATCAGTACCAATAGCAACCCGAGATCCGTCGTGATCACCCAGATTTCCGATGGTCTACTAGAGGCACCTCGCCCTAGCAACAGGCTCCAGCTCAGGGCAAACAGAGTAGCCAGCAGCAACAACCCCATCACTCCCAGTACTAGCAGCAACACCAGAAGGGTCCTCGCCCTTCATACCAAGGACAACAGTGGAGGCCGCAGTAGTAACCTGACCAGCAATACTCCCATCCTCCCCCTCACTACCAACAGACTCAGCCTCATTTCCAGCGAGGCAACCCATCCGGTTCTCATGGCTTGTCTATGAGAACCCAACCGTTGATGACCTCGCCTGCCTACTTTCTGACTAGCAGACGTCCTTCCGACGAGAGATGGACGAGTTCTGGCAGGAGATGAGGGAGATCATCAAGGGCAAGGCCACCATACCCGCTCAGATCGAACCGAACCCAAACAACCTCAAGAGGAAATCTGAGCAGGTACAATTTACAGAGACTACCACTCCTAGTGATAACTTTGGTGATATATCTTCATATATGTTTGGTGCTGATTTTGTGACACTGAGGAGCTGTAGGATGCTAGCCGATAGCGCTTCATCTAAGCAAAAATCCCAATGGAGATTCTAGAGCACCAGATGAGGAGGATAGTAGTGCTGATACTACGCATGATGATGATGATGGTGGTGCTGAAGCCACCAAGGATGTAGATCCAGCCGACGATACAGAGGACGTCGTGATTCCAGATGCAGTCTATGGTATTGATGCCACCAATTTTCCAGTTGATGAGCCAGAGTGTGGTGCTGATGCCGCAAAGATAGATGTCGTGGGTGGTACTGATGCCACCATTTCTCCTTCAGTTGAGTTATCATCTCTTGTATCTCATGATAGAAAAACACAAAAAATAGAAAATGGAAAAGACCAAAAATCTGTATGTGTTGCATGATGATATTGGTATGGACTCTATTCCTTCACATACACAAGAGCCTATTTCTGACCCTCTCTCTAGGGAGGGTCCATCCATCCCCTTCCCTCAAGCACTCTGCCTAGCGAAGGGGAATAAACCAGAAAACCCAAAAAAGAGATACCGGCTAGAGTTCAACCAGCAAATGATTGATAAATTCCAGATTCAGCTGACTCTACAGGAGGCATTAGAGCACATCCCCCTCTTCGAGAAGAATTTGAGAGAGAAGACCACCATCTGTGAGAAGAGAAGGAACCACAATGCATAGATCCATGTGCTGACCCGTGCCACCTGCTTCACCATTCATAATCGATTGCCAGCTAAGAGACCTGATGCAGGAGCTCCATATGTCAGATGCCACATCCATGAGCAGCGGTTCGATCGTACCCTATTAGACAATTGGTCTTCTATTAACCTCCATCCGACATTCTTACTCGACCAATTTGAGTTCGACCCTCTTAGACAGAGCATGACAGTTCTTCAGTTTGCTGATAGATTTCTCAAGAGGCCAAAGGGGTTATTGAAGGACGTGGTCATCACAATTCAGGGCATGAAATTCCTCGTGGACTTTATTGTATTAGACATGGAGATCCATGAGTCTGTGATAGATACCCCCATCATACTACGATGTCCATTCTTGGCCACCGCCAAGGCGGTGTCCGACCATGATAGTAGGAAGGTATACTTTCGTGTTGAGGATGAAAGTGTACATATAGAGACGATCGAGGAGACCGCAACGAGAGATTCAGCCTGCTCCGAGCAGTCTAGCGATACAGAGCAAATGACAGATGTAGAGAGAGACGTCCACCCAGAGTGCGACTTTATGATTGCATATGATGAGGTAGTTTGGTTCGATCCCGTATCACGAGCTTTTGTTACGACATCAGAGCTGATGTTGGCAGATGAGAGTTCGGAGAGCACACTTTTGGCACCAGACACATTTGAGGCTAATGATTGTGGCCAGGTTATGAATCCCTGATTCTTACTCTTTATTCTTTTATTTTAGCAATTGGCAAAGCATCATGTAAATTCCTGTAAATAGAATAATTTAGCAATCTGCATGCCTGAGTTAATATTGCATATTTAGCATGCATTTGTGGCAAAAATAAAAGAATAAAGGAAAATAAAAAGAATGTTGTATTTAGAATAAATACGAAGTGACCCAAATCCTAAGAGAAGGTCAAGCCTTGACCCGATCGCAAAATACAATAAGTATAGAGAGATATGGCTCACTTTGTATTGTACATAGTGTCTATATTTGTGTATATTATTTATACATTTATTTTTGATAAAGTAAAGTTAATTTATTATTTTAAAACCTTGTATATAATACTAAAAATAAATATAAAATAAAATAAAAATCAGAAAATTAAATAAAAATGCAAATAAAATCCTCCACATTGTACAAAACACATGTGTACATATCACTTGTACTATTTATCAAATGCCATTAAATAATTTATAAAAATAAAATAAAAATTATTTTACACTCCTAAAATTATGTTATTATTAAATAAAATATAAATAAGGGTATTTGTGTAAAAATAAAATAATAAAAATACTTATACATAATACATATGTATATTATACATGTATATAATACAATATATTGTATATACACTAATTTATTTTTCATAAAAAATTATTAAAAATCACAGAAAAATACTTTGAAAAATAATAAACATTTTTTTATTTTATACAGTTTTTAATTTACATTCATTTATTATTTTTTATTTAATTATCTTTATTTCTTTTCCTATTTTGTCTCCTAACCTATCTTGTCCTTTTCCTCTGTTGATTCTGATAGGTCCACCTCAACGATGTTGAACACGGTCAACTGACCCCCCTGACACCTTTTTCCTCTTGGATCGGGTCTGATACATCTTCGCCGTTTTTTCTCGACCCAATCCGATCGAGTCTTGTTTCGATCAGGGGCTCCGATAAGAGAGGGTGGATCCTAGACTCATGCCTGATGCCAATCTTAGGGATCCGCTCCTCAGTTCGCATGCTCCGACTCCATCTTCCTTGAACCGACTGACCTGTAAAGACTCCTGGAGCAGTTCCTTCTTCCGCATCTTTGACCGCCACTCCTCGTCCGATGAGCTCTGTCGACCTTCCGTGAGTGACAACATGTGAGGGGCTTCGCGCAGAGAGGTGTGTGAGCCGTGTAGCCCTAGATCCTGCGCTTCCTCCGTCGTGCTTCGCCGTGAGGTGAGCCAAGCCTCTAGGCCCGTCGACCCATCGAGGCCATAACCCCCCGGAGGTCTCCGATCTCCATCCTTGACGGTTACATCCACCAAGTACCTTTGTTTCGTATGATTATCACATTTGATTCACTTTTTAGGAAAGTAGCAGAGCTCCATCGTCGAGCTCCGGTCACCTTAGCCAGAGCATCCCTTGCCATTACGAGACTTCGACCACCCTCACCAGACTTCCCTCCACCTTCTCCACCCATCCATCCATCTCACTTCGCCCTGAAAAGAGATCCCGACCCTCCTTCTCCGTCGCTTCGTCGGAGGGCCACGTAACGACCCACCAGCCATCCATTTAGTGATTTAACGGGTTGAGGCACTTTTCCCTCGACCCTCTTGTTTAGCTATGCAGGTTAGAGTGCCCAAGGACCTCATCTGGAGGTCGAACCATCCAAGCCCAGCAGCTCCAGGTCACCATGCTTCGCCAAAACCTAGTCAGCCGTCTTGGCCCCTTCTGAGACACTCCACAGTTGCGGACGGACCTCCATCAGCATTTCCCCCACCAAAGCGGCTGCGGAGGATACATATTTAGCGTGTATCAGTCGATCAAAACTTGTCGGAGGCGAGTTCTTCATCGGATCTTCCAGGATTGTCTCCACCGTCAAATCAGGTCCTTCCCCCAGTTCTAATCACCGTCGTTCAGCATCGGGGAACCCTCGACCATTGGATCCATCTAAGGATCCATCCGCAACCATCCATCGTCAAAGGGTACATGCATATCTTCACTATCCATCCGTTAGTGGATCTCCCTCGGCCGTTGGATTGTGCCTTAATAAGGGGGTAAACTTCACTTAGGCCCCTCTTTGTTCTGTATTTTCCATTTAGTCCTGTAAATATTTGTTGTCGTTCATTTATTTTAGACAGTTTGTAGTTAGACCCTTGTAGTTTCTTATATTTGCATTTAGGTCATGTTTGTGCGAACTCACGTGTAGTCCCATGTGCTTAACTGGGTTATTTGCATGATTGTGTGTTTTGGTATGATTTGTCTTCAATAGCATTTTTGTTTGAAAAAATCGTTATAAAGCCCTAAAAATTATAAAAGACTTAAAAACTTATAAAAATTCATATAAAATTCTAATAAAATCAAAAAATAACATTTCAATTCTCTTTGTATCTCTTTTTATATAGTTTTACTATAAAAATGCTCCTCGGGACTTTAAAGCATTTTAAGCATTTTTAACTTGAAATATTGTCCTGACTGTACACAGTTTGTAGTTTTAGCCATTGTTTGATTTATATAAAATCACAAAAACATCAGAATCCCTCCAGAAAATTACCAAAAATACTGTAAAATTTCAAAATCCTAAAAATATTTTTGTCTTAATTTTTGAGCATTTCTAGCCTTGAATAAAAATTCAAAAAGCTTGGTTGTGTGCCTTGTTTTCTTTTTGGATGATTTTGTCTTTTAGTTCAAAAATTAAAAATTTGCAAAACTAAAAACCACTAAAAGTTTCTGTTATTTTCTGAAATTTACTCCTTTGTAGGTTTACTCGTGATCCTTGTGTTCGACCCCGGTTGCTATACCAGGTAAAAATAATAGCGAAGACCGCTTACATTTTGTGTGCTTGATTGCTTTATCTTTTGGCCTGAGTGGTTTTTTATAATCTTTTTTTCTTGTTGATTTCACCTTGTGATCCGGGTCGTAATGACCCTTGATTATTCACTTTCCTAACCCGTGTTTCAAGACGTGTCATCAGCAGGATAGCGAAGTAGAGTATATTTAATATTCTTCTGATTCAGATCCCTCGGATTCAGGCATTGATTGGAATGATTTTGAGGATTATTTACCTTGCTTGATTCCCACAGAGCCGATAGCTAGGGCAGAGAATGAACCAGCACAGAGTACAGAGACACCAGCAGGGCCATCTTCGTCAGATTTTCACATACAGCGAGAGTTCTCCCATGCAGATCCGGTAGCCTTCACTCATACATTCCAAAAGCCATTTTTGCCAGCTCTCAATTGTCCGGAACCAAAGCCTTTGCCATAGTCGATGGAGTACAGATTCCTTACGGGTGAGCCTAAGATGTTCCGAGTCATTATCTCAGTGGTTGACTAGAGTTCAAGAATCTCATTTGATGAAGGTTCTTGAAAGAAACACAAGGCGATTGTATGGAGCGTAGCTGATCTCTAGGGGATAATTCATGACTTGTGCTCCTACCATATTTATCTCGAAGAGGACGCTAAGCCCTCACGTGAGTTCCAGCGACGGCTGAACCCAAATATTCGAGATGTGGTCATGAAGGAGATATCAAAATGGTAGAGCGCCGATTTTATCTACCCCATCTCCGACTCCAAGTGGGTAGTCCATTACATGTGGTACCTAAGAAGACGGGTGTCACTACAGTTGTGAGCGAGTCTGGAGAAGAGATAACTACCTGGGTACCCACTTCTTGGAGGATCTATGTGGACTACAGACGATTGAATCTGGCCACCAAGAAGGATCACTTCCCACTGCCATTTATTGATCAGACTATCGAGAAGCTAGCTGGAAAGAGTCATTATTGTTTCCTTGACGGGTACTTTAGCTATAACCATGTGGCCATAGTGACCGAAGAGTAGGAGAAAACGTCATTCACCTGTCCGTTTGGGACATATGCTTTCAGAAGATGCCCTTTGGTTTATGTAATGCCCCGGCAACATTCCAAAGGTGCATGTTGTCCATCATTTCAGACATGGTGGATGACTGTTTAGAGGTCTTCATGGATGAATTTCTGGTCTACGGCGATGGGTTTGATGCTTGTCTTAGATCGCCTAGACCACGTACATTAGCGCTGTATTGAGATCTATCTTGTATTATCTTGGGAGAAGAGTCACTTCATGGTGACTCAGGGGACGGTGCTTGGCCATATCATCCCAATAGGGGCATGGAGGTTGATCTGGACAAGGTGGATATCATCAGGAAACTCAATCCACCGTCCAACTTGCGGCAATTACAGTCTTTTCTGGGGCATTCAATTTTTGTCGATGATTCATTAAGGATTTCAGTCATATTGCCTGACGCTTACTGACCTGCTGATGAAAGACATATAGTTCATTGTAGATGATAAGTGTCTAGCGTCGTTGGGACTCTCAAAGGATTAGTTGTCGAGGCTCCTATCTTTCAGCCACTCGATTGGTCTCTCCCATTCGAGAATCATGATGCATGCCTTCGATTTTGCTGTAGGGGTTGTGCTAGGATAGAGGAGGGATGGATTGTCGTATGCCATTCACTACACTAGCCGAACTTTGGATGTCGCTCAGCGAATTTATACCGTGTCTGAGAAGGTGATGCTAGATGTATTCTTTGCTTTGGACAAGTTCAGATCGTATATTCTTGGATCTAAAGTGACGATATTCACAGATCACACTGCCATCCGATACCTTATGGCAAAGAAGGATTTGAAAGTCAGATTGACCCGATGGATCTTTCTAATCCAAGAGTTTGATATTGAGATTAAGGATAAGCCTGGAGTCAAGAATGTGGTGGTGGACACCACTCCCCCTTAGAGAACCTTGAGGATTCATACCAGATTGCACCTATTACAGAGACCTTCCCAAATGAGGCGATCCTTGCTATCGCCTTGCTTCCATGGTATGCTGACATTGTGCACTATCTTGTCGCCAAGAAAGTTCAACAAGGTTGGCCCAAACATCGACTTGAGACTTTCCTTGCAAAGGCCAAGTCGTACCATTGGATGGATCCCATCCTTTATCATGAAGGCGGGGATAGCGTCTGACGTCGGTGCATTCCTCAGGAGGAGCACCATAGCGTCCTCACATACTACCATAAGCTTGAGGTAGGAGGACATCATTATGGGAGGAGGACATCACTGAAAGTGCTCCAATCCAGCTTATGGTGGCCTACCCTCTTCAAGGATTCTGATGAATTCATGAAGAGGTGTACTGACTGCCAAAGGATGGGCACTTGTAGACAACATGATATGATGCCAATGTAGCATGTTCACTTCTGTGAGGTTTTTGATGCATGGAGCATTGATTTCATGGGTCCATTCCCTAAGAGTCAGGGATTCGAGTACATTCCGCTTGATGTGGATTATGTGAGTCATTGGGTTGAGGCCATCCCCGTCCGAACTGCAGATGCCAAGGCCATTTGCAGATTCTTGAGGAAGAATATCATTTCACGGTTTGGGGTACCTAGAGTTTTGATATCTGACGGGGGGACTCATTTTATATCGACAATGTAAAGGCCCTTGCTAATGAGTTCAACATTGACCATCGTGTTGACACTCCATATCACCCTCAGACCATTGGTCTTGATGAAGTATTGAACATGAACATCAAGACTATTTTACAGAAGGTTGTCGGCCGAGACTGAAAGGATTGGTCACAGCTTTTGGACTCGGTCTTGTGGGCCTATCAGACTTCCTTCAAGAAACCTTTGGGTACATCTCCGTTTCGTATCTTTTATGGCAAGCCATGCATTTACCTGTGGAGATCAAGCACAAGTCACTATGGGTAGTCACTGAGTTATTATTGGATCCCAAGAATATAGGAGATCAAAGGAAAGCAGAGTTGGCAGCCTTAGAGGAATGAGATATACAACATTTTCAAGTAGCCTACAATACAAGGAGAGAGTGAATATATAACATGATTCTCATATCAGACATAAACAGTTTGAGCCAAACCAGAGAGTATGGCTATTTGATGCTAGGTTAAGATTATTTCCAGGGAAGTTGCCAAGCAAATGGAAGGGACCATACTTGATCCGAAAGGTGCATGATAATGGGAGCATTGATATATCTGATCTGTCATATGAATCCACCTTTCGAGTTAATGGTCAGTGGTTGAAGCCTTATCTTGATCATAATCCGCTGATCGTTGTCGTTGCCCCTATTCATTTTGCATGAGATGTGGCCTTTGACTCACATCATTTGCATCTCATGCCTGATTATCACTTCTCTTCCACAGCTATATAGATCCAGTTGTCTATATTATTCATTCTTTCTGTCTAATACCTCATTTGTATCTCATGATTATGCTATACTTTGAGTGTGTTTTACCCCAAGTATAGGGGGATATCAGACTTGTGATTATTCCTTTGATTCTTTTTACCCCTATTTTGTTGCCTATACTTAGGGATATTTTACCCTAAGTATAGGGGAGGTAAACCCTGTACATCCTAACCCTTGATTTTCCCCTTGTGTACATACTTATATACTTAGGATTACTTGATCCTAAGTTTAGGGGGACACCGACCTCTATTCATTCTTTCTTTTGTCATTGTAGTATAGCATTCTTTTCACTTCCCAATACTCAGCACGAGTTATGCCTTCCTTTCACTGCTCTTTGATCACTCTGAGGACATCATTCGAGTTAAGTATAGGGGGTGTTATATATATTGCATATATACTTTTGCCATAACTTGTACTTTGGGTGAGTGTGTTAATAAAATGGCTACAAATCATAAACCTAAAAATCACAAAAAAAATTAATTTTTTTCTTATACATGCACTTGTAAATAACTCTTGTAAAAACTATTTTTGTACAAATGATTGTAAAAATTTTTTGATTGTAAAAAGTTTGTAAATATTTTTGTATCAAAACTGTGTATATAGTACAAAATTTTGAAAAATGTTTGAAAAAGAAAAGTTTGCAAAAATTTATTTGTTAATGATTGTCAATACTTTGCAAAACTTCCCCTTCTTCCTCACATTCAAACATTTTTCATAAAAATGTGCATATTGTGAAAAATTGCACAAAAAAGGATTTTGTACATATTTACATGTATATTTTTACGAATCATAATTGACATTTAAACTAGCCTGAAATTAAGATGAAAATGGAGCGTGGTTAAGACCTTAATCCACCTAACTTCAGAGGAACCTTATAGGATTTGGAGTTAAGACTTTTCAGGTCCATAGTGACTTAATTCTTTGAGTCCACTAGGCTATGTTCACATGTCATCTTGATGAGACTAAGCAAATACTTAACAATGCACACATGACTCTCATAGACAATGGCTTGACTTGGACACACACCTTACATGTAGCTCAACATGGATGAGGTGGTAAGGAGGAATAATTCCTTGGCTTGGGGTAGCATACGAGGGTAGTACTTCTAGGCGGAACCTCTCATTTTCCTTTAGGGAGGGATGTGCACCTCAACCTGGTCTAGTAGCATTGAGGTTTAAAGACAGGAGTTTGTGGGTTGCAATAATGCTTCAAAAGAATGATAGTCTACTGGCTCAAGAAGAAAAACTCCTTATGTATATGATGCACCGTGTAAATATGTTGTATATATGCACATCAAAAAAATGTGCAAAAACATGAAAAACTCCAAAAAAAGGAGACATGCCTGATTGAAAATGAATTGCCTGCCGGAGTGTATACAATGAATAAGCAAAGCTTATGTATTCCACCTTCTCATCTCATGGAAGCTTGTAGTAGGAGAGTTATCTACACTGGTTAGGCTCCCAAGGATATGTGGCTACACTAGCCACAGTCCATTCTCTTCTTTCCCCTCTTCTTGAGCTGGTTGAACTTGAGTTTAGAAGGGAATACCTCGCTCCTCGAGGAAAGTGTTGCTAGATTGGGTAATTAGAGTTACCTTGTTGAGGGATGTTGATTCCTTATCATTTCTGAGGTGGGGTTCTACATATCACTTACACGGTACAAGGAAATATGCATAGTCATTAGAGTTTGCATATGTAGACTTGTTCTGACCTGGTTTATTGAGGAGTCTTAACCATAACATTGTGGAACTTATAGGTTATTGAGTCTTAAACCTATTTCGCAATAAGGTTCCGACAAACTAATAATCCAAGGGTCTGACTGAGCTCCATATTCCAGCTTAATGAAGATAAGTTTAATACTCAACCTTGATTCTTTTTCTTTTCATTTCTTTTTGATTTTCACTTCTTTTCCGAATAAGTGTTTGCTAAGGGACTAACAAAGGTAAAGTATATGAGGGAGTGATGAATACACGATTCTCACTCTTTATTCTTTTATTTTAGCTCCTTTTATTGGCAAAACATCATGTGAATACCTGTAAATATAATAAATTAGCTTTTTGCGTGCTTTTGTTAATATTGCATATTTAGCATGCATTTTTAGCAAAAATAAAAGAATAAAGGGAAATAAAAAGAATGATCATTTAGAATAAATATAGAGTGACCCAAACCCCAAGAGAAGGCCAAGATGTGACCTGATAGCAAAATAAAATAAGTAGAGAGAGATAGGGTCTACTATGTATTATAGACATCATTTACACTTGTATATATTATTTATTTATTAATAAAACTAAATTATTTTATACCCTTGTATATAGTGTTAATAATATAAAATAAAATAAAAATCAGAAAAATAAAAATAAAAATAAAATTCTCAATTACTTGTACAAAATACATATGCATATACTACATTCATTATTTAATATATACATTTAATTAATCTATAAAAATAAAATAAAAATTATCGTATACTCCTAAAATTACGTTGTAAATAAATAAAATATAAAATAAGGGTATTTTTGTAAAAAAAATACGATAAAAATACTTGTATATAATACATATACCTGTATATAATACTATATACTAATTTTATACTATATTATTATTAATACAAAATAATTAGAAATCATAGAAAAATACTTTGAAAAATAATGAACACTTTTTATTTTATGCACTTTTTAATTTAAATTCATTTATTATTTTTAATTCAATTATCTTTATTTATTTCTCTATTTTTGTCTTCTAGCTTATTTTGTCTGCATCTTCGCCCGCTTCTGATTGGTCCACCTCTGCCTTGTTGACCTCGATCAATTGGTCCCCCCTTCATTTCTGTCTCGACGGATCAGTTTTGCCTCATTTAGATGAATTCTCCCGACCTGATCCGGTTGAGTCCTCCATCAATTATGAGCTCCGATTAAAGAGGGTGGGTACTTAATCCACGCCCGATCTTAATCCTCCAAATCCGTATCTCGATTCGCAGGATTCCTCTCATACCTTCTCGAACATGTGACACCTATAAAATCCCATGCCATCCTTCTTTTCACGCACCTTCGGCTGCTCCACCAATTCTGTTACGCCAGCCTTCCCTTTTTCAGAGTGACAACCGAGAGAGTAAGCGGGTGTGGGTAGTGTTTTGGAGCGTAACACCCCAGGTCCGGCAACGTCTGCTTGTAGCTCCGTCGTGAGGAGTTCCCAACATCTGGTTGTGCCACCCATCGAGGCCATCACCGTTGTGGACTTCGTCCACCTCCCCAGGTGCCAGCATCTACCTATAGGTACTCTACTTAGTTAAATTTCCTTTGCATTCTTCGCATCAATCCAGATTCACATCTTGCATTGTTATTCACCCAATCTCCCTTTCGCCAATCCACTCCACCACTTGTACATCCCACGTGACTCACACCCACTTCTGCGTCCGGCTCCGCATCTTGCCCCTCAATTCTTACCATCGAGTTGGAGTCAAACCTCAGGTTGATTCCCTCACTGTCAAAGACCCGACCCATCCACCTTCCCTATTTACGATAGGTTCGTGCCCTAACCCTTCATCGGAGTTCTATCTTCGAGCGCACGCGCTCCATTGCAGGTCCAGCAACCAAAGACCTCCGGTTAGGAGGATATCTCGTGCCTGCACCCCTGTCTGAATGCTCCAGTTTGCCACGCTTTTCCAGGACCCTCCAGCGGTCTTGGCCCCTAATGAGCACCTCCACCGCTGCGGACCACCATCAGAAATGTTTCCCCCATCCGAGCAGGTTGCTAGGATGCCGGACCAGCATGTATTCATCGATCGAAACTCGCCGGAGGTGAGTTCTTAGTCAGTTCGTCCAGACGCTGTCCCACACGTCAGATCCGGTCGTCTCCAAGTTCTAAGTGCCACCGTTTAAGATCAAGGGAGCCCGAACCGTTAGATCCATCTGAGGATCTTGCCAGAGCCGTCTATCGTCGAAGGCACATCTCCAAATCCTGACTATCCATCCATAAGTGGAGCGCTCTTATCCGTTGGATAGCACCTTAATAAGGGGTAAACTTCACTTAGGCCCCTTTTTGTTTTGCATTTATTTTCTAGTCCTGTAAATATAAGTAGTAGTTTATTTTGGTTTGGATAATTTGCAGTTGGACCCTCGTATCTTTTCGTATTTGCATTTGAGTCCTACCTAGTTTGTGTCATGTACGTTACCACGTGTTGTTTGGGTCATTTGCATTTTGTACCATGAACTCTTATGGTGTTATGCTTTGAATGCTTAGTTTTCAAATTTGCAATTATGCCCGTGTGAATCTGGATCACATGCGGTGCACATTTTGGCTGGTATATTTGCATCTTTAACCCTGAAGTTTTGTACTGTGTTTTTGTTTGGCCCATAAACTTGAAATATTTGCAACGAGGTCCCTATAAACTGTGATTAATTGCTTATCTTTGATTGGACTTAATAAATAGCTAATTAATTCGAAAAATGACATAAAAATTACCACTAACTCCTTTTTACGTGTAATATTTATGGCGATTTTCTTGGATTAATTTAGTTGCATTTTATAATTTTAAAAATTCAAAAACCTTTAAAAATATCCTTGTTTAGTTTATAAAAATCATAAAAATTTGGAAAACACTTTTAAAATTCTACAAAAATTCCTGTAGTTGTCTTTGTGTGTGTTTTATTTATATATTAATTTTGTTTAAAAATTCCCCACAAAAACCCTTAAACTTGCAAAACACCTAAACCCTTATAAAAATCATATAAAATTACAAAAAGATCCTAAAATTCCATTTTCAGTTCGTGTTTATAAGTTTTTATTTGTATTTTGTCATAAAATTGCTATCCAGGATGTTAAGGCATTTTAATTATTTTAGACTTGCAATTTAGTCTTGGTTGTGCATTGTTTGTCTTGTTAAGTTTCTTTGATTTTTATAAAACTCCAAAAACATCTGAAAATTGCCACAAAATTACCAAAAATAACTAAAAACATATAAAACCCAAAATTATTTTTGTCTTAATTTTTCAAGCATTTTTAGCTGTAAAAAATCCAAAAAGACTTGTGTGTTGCCTTATTTTTTTATTGTTGATTTCGTTTCCTTATTAAAAATAAAAAAATTGCAAAATTAAAAATCACTAAAAAATCTCACATAAGTTACATCCATGGTCTCCCATCAAGGAAAAAGTTTTCATCGTTAGGGATTTTATGTAGGAGACACATGCCCGAAGTGACAACTCCTGCATACAAGCGCATCTGGATCGAGCTCTTTGCTTCTCGAAAGAGTAAGGACGTTTGCGTAGTGACCCCAATATGGAGTCCTCATATTATTGGAGCCATATTGGATTGTGCATAGCGAGTTGTATTCCTGTTGACGGTTGGTTCAATTAATGATGGATCAACATCACCTTAGGGGTGGTGGGCCCATGTGTTAAAGAACGAATTGGGAATGCAAGTTGGACTTGCAAAGCAGAATGAGTTCCTGCTTCTTTTTATCCGAGTTGCAAGTTATCATATTATTGGGATGTGACAAAGATAAGAAAGGAGAACCCAGATCTTGCTTGAGATATAATGGTAACTATATCTCTTACATTTAAAGCGATTAAGGGAATGAACTTTCAGTGTTGACAAGGAAAGGCAACTTTGATATAAAAAATTCCTAAATCAAAGTAAAATATGTATATATATTTATATACATTTATGCAAATTTCTTATTTTAGATAATCCTTCATTAAACCCACTCAATACTATACTCAATAATAACCATTAAAATATCATGGATTGGATCCATGATCAAGATATTGTACTTGCAGTTGGAAACATATTGTATGTGGTTGCAATGTGCAAGTATCTTCACAATAATTAGGAATGACAATTAAATAGACAATAGGAATACAACCCTAGGGTTTGTATGTATTTATAGTCTTTATTTCTTCTCGAATGTACTTTGGAAGTGACATATTGATATAGATTGTAGTTGTCAGTTAATCCTTATAAAATCTAAGAATATGTTTTGGCATTCACATGTGCATTCGACATTTAATCATGAATGACATGGTTCACTGCATTATGCTTAATGGTAGATCTATAAGAGATGATTTATTCAAAAAATGTTTGAGTACACACCTAAACATATGTCTTTAAGAGTTAAGATGCATGTATATATGATGAGTGTCATCATTCTACTATCTACACTCTAGTCATTCATGAAACTTCATAATATTCATATTGTATGAATTGAATGAAGCATGCATAAGTGTTGAAATACTCTTATATTGAAGCTTTTGAGTTCAACATAAGACAATGATTGTTTATAGATGAAAGGAGCGCAGTGGAAGCATGGGTCAGATCCAAGTTAGAAGGAAAGTCAAAGAGTTGATTGTACTTCTATGGCTTCCATACATATGACTCCAAAGAGTTGGATAAATGCCAATACTGCAATAAGCTGATGTACTGATAGTGTGACTATCTAGTCTATTTAGTATCCTTAGAGAAGGACTCAGATAGTGCATCATAATAATCTACATTTAATCATTAAAATTGACTTTCTTATTTGATAAGATCAAAGTCTAATCTATGTATCTCATTCTTCTAATAAACTTGCAATTAGTTGCATATGTTTTAGAAGACTAGAAAATTTGATCTTAAGGTTTAATAGTTATCCGCATGGATATTGATGCAATTGTTGCAACAATCTCTATTGGATAAATAGACTTCATATTTTCAGTGGGAGAGCCCTATCTTAGAGAATGTCTCTATGCCCTAGATATTAGAACACACTCTTTGTTTATTTCTAAATGTTGGAAATAAACATGAATTCTGAAAAATACCTATCACAAAGAGTTATGATGGATATATTTCAGATAGTATTATGACATCTAGTGGACTCTACTAAAATTAGAAAAATTAATGAATGGTTCATTAACATTTCTAATACTGAAAATTAAACCTTTAGAGATCAATAGGAGGATGAAGATCATTTTACAATGATTTGGCATCAAGCCTTGGACATTAGTCTACTGTTGAGATCAATAGACTAGTAAGAGATGAAACTTTAGAATGTCTGAAATTTCATATCTTACATACTTGTGAATATTCTATTCAAAGTAAAATTGTCTAAGACACCCTTCTTTGGAAATGATGCAAGATGCCAAGGTATTCAAGATCTCATACATATTTATGTATGTGGATCATTTGTATCATGATAAACATTGCTGATATGTGATATCATTCGATGATTATTTGTGATATAAGATTTCTTTCCTTCACCCCAGAAACCTTTGAAATGTTGAAAGATTTCACGATTTTGGTTTAGAACCAAAGTTTGAAGGAAGATGAAATGAATTTGATCATATCAAGGTAGATTGTACCTATTAGATGAATTCAAGGAATACCTTATGGATATAGGAATATCATTCCTATCTCACTCCTTCTGATACACCTAAACTCAAGGGAGTTATAGGGAGATACACTTGAATCATGTGTGACATGATTTGATCAATGATGAATCTTATCATAATTATCTCTTAGTTTCCAAGGTATATATGTAGTAGAGACTGCAATATATATCCTTAAAAGATTCCATGTAAATCTAAACCTTAACATCCTCATTAGCTTTGGTTTGGAACCTAGCCTAGTGTTGGACACTTGAGGATTTAGGGTTGCTTAGTCCATAACTTTGTCACGGATGCAAGTAATCTAGAATCTTGCACCATAGAGTGCTACTTCATTAGGAAAATAAAGGATGGTACTGGATACCTACTTTATGACCTTGCGATTTTTAAAAGATCTCATCTCTAAGTATATGATTCTTAGATGATGACTCTCTTCAGAATCAAGATGAAAATGAATTGAAGGAACTCATTTAGTCTTGAGAAGATGACGAGGCTCCTAAAATCGGAAACTAAAAGGACAATTAAAGACGAAATACTAATACCTCTTCAAATGAGTTTGAGGATGGATTCCATGTGTTAGTTAAGTCTGACAATGATCTGACTTCATGTGATGAAGCTTTTGAAGATCATGACATGGAAAGATGGATGTTAGGAATAAAAGTCTAAGGAAGACTTCATATACAAGTGTTGTACATGGACCCTCGAGGATCCACCTATAAGGGTAAACATGTTATGTGTAAATGGATTTTCAAGAGAATGACGGAACCTGATGAGAAGGTGGAGACCTTCATAGCATAGCTCGTATACTCAAGATGTACACAGAAAGAACACATCGCTTGCGATGAGACTTGCTTTCCAGTGGCCATGCTTAAACTCATCAGATTATTGCTAACTATATCTACATAACTTGACTTTGACATCTATGAGATGTGAGTCAAGATTGCATTCCTCTATGAATACCTCTCCGAGGATATTCATATGAAGTAGCCCCATGACTTCATGTTGAGGAAAGTAGGGTGTGAAAGCTAAAAAACTCCATCTAGGGACTCAAATAAGATTCTTATAGTTGGAACATCAGATTTGATGAAATTATAAATGTTATGATTTCAGAAAGAATCTTGATGAATTCTGTGAAGCTTAGTGTGGAGTGCCATTGTGTTCATCGTGCTAAATGTAGATGATATGCTATTCATTTGGAATGATATAAGGATGATGATAATAAGTATTTTATAGTATGGCTATTCCATACCTTGAGATATGATCTCAAAGATGCCTTTTGGAGTTCTGAAGTTATTCAGAAGCAAAGAAAAGAGGGTATTGGTATCATTACATTAGTGGTTTACCTTGGACATTTCCATTTTCTGGAAAATTCCAAGAAATTCTTCTTTTCCTCAAGATATGGTTCTAACCTATCTAAAGGGATAGAACCTCAAAGAGTTGAGGATGTGAATGCCAAAGCTGCATGACCTAGTCATTAGCTATGGAAGCTCTGTGTATGCTAGATGTGTAAGAAAGCCAGATGTCTGCCATGTAGTGGGAGTAGTAAACTGTTACTAATCCTACTATGGAGATAAAACACTTGATTGTAGTAATAACAATATCTTCAAAGATGACAAGACTTTAGAGATATTGATCTTTAAGTCTTATCTTCAAGAGCTAAAGACTTTATATATAGAGATCTGAAAGGTCTTAACTGCAAATACCTTAGGAGATAGAGATCTCCAGGAATAAGGGCATTCTGATAACGATAATGGAAATGGTGGTTATAATAATTATTGAGTTGTAGTGTCAAGGACACTTTAACTAACAAGATTGAGTATTGGTTTCATAAGATGCAACATTCCCATTGGATGCTAGAACTGTTACTAGGAGATATGCAAGTGTTGTAAAGGACATGATGTAGTCTCTCAGTAACAGAGTGACTGATCAGCTTACCTAGCTATTTTTATAAATAGCGTATGATTGCTACATGAGTGAGGGTTTAAAGATTAGCCCATTAATGGCTCTTTGGGCTAGTAGGAGATTGTTGGACATGCGAGCCCACGGCGAGCCATTATGCAATAAATGTTATTGAAAATACCATTCCCTGATCTGAAATGAAGAATAACTAATTTACATAATAGGCCCCTTAGTAAAATTAGGATTATGTACCATGGCCATCTTAATGATCATACAGTTGTTGATTCAATTATTGAATCATAGAGGATGATGCTTGGATGAATATCTAAAGAGTTAGATTGGGGACTCATTAAGTACCGTTAAATGATTATTAAGAGATGATCTCTAGACTGAGAAGGAGATGTCAATCCTTTCTCTAAAGGCTGATATCTAACTGACCTCTTGATGCAGGTCCTCTGCATAGGAATAGAGTTACGGAGGTGTTAGATAAGTTAGGTAAAAGAGTTTACTTAACAAGATCGAGATAACTAAAGACCTATGTCATATAGTGTCACGATATAGGCACGCATCCTATGACCGGAGACATATGTATTACTATGTGTCTGAGTGTGTACATTTGGCAGACTAATAGGTTGATAACCTAACCAAGGTCTATACACTAGGTCGCTAGTGTGCATGCAAGGGCATATGAGTAATACGATCTCTCAAAGGGGTCATACAGGTTCATTATTGAACCGAAAGATATTAGCTCACTCATGAGATATTGGGAAGAATCGAATTCTATGCACAATTATCTTGCTTTGGAAGCTTAACTGAATTTGTAGGTTTGATATATACTTTTGGAAAGTATATGATCAACACCTGGGTATGATATGTGTGTTTGGAAAGTATATGATCAATACCAACTCCCAATAGTCAAATGAGAAACTTAATGATAAATCCCTGAAGTCGATAGTGTAAAATTGATCTAAAACTTTGGGTTTATTCTAGGTCTTCCAGTATGCAGGATGTACATGTATTAGGAATACCTGAGGGTGATGCGATCATAAACGATTGTATAACCATGATGCTTCCACTCCAAGGGAGTGATGAAACATGTCTGGATTTTAGTGACTCCTCTCATAGAGAAGAAACCTGATCTTAGTCCAGATGTTGGATCTTGATCTGAATGTCATTTAGATACAATAAGAAGATCGGATTTGCGGTCTTGATTTAATCAATCATCTATTAGAGGTCTGTAAGATCTGGATTTGAGATGTGATCTCAATATCCAAGTCGCTATACGAGGAACAATACAATCACTCTATCCTTATCTATAAATATCTGTGGAGAAAGTGCATTATCCTTGAAAGAGTTCAGGATAATTTTATTGTTGATATATGCACCCGAGCATTGAGAAAATGGATAATTAAATGTGATTTGATTATCATGAATAATATGAATTTGATTCATATTATAAGGAGAGTTATCTCAGATAATCAAATGTGATTTATTTATCAAAGATGTGAATAATGTGGATGTGATTCATATTATTTGGGCACAAGAGAATAGAGATCTAAGATGATTAAATGTGATTTAATTATCAAGGATATGAATAATGTGGATAGCACTATCATATATATTTAATTTATAATATATTAGAGAGTTTATTGTAATTTATGTTCGTTGATTAATTATTGACACGATTTGGATTCACATTGGATAATTAATTGAAAATGTAATTCACATTTTATTTTAGGATGTTGTGATTCACATTTTTTATAATGGCATGATTGCAATATTAACAAGATAATTATGAATTATTTTTGTGAAATAATTTACAATAAGTGTTGTTGTAAATCTTGGAGATATCATGAGATAATGAGATCTCATGAGATAATGAGATCTCATGAGATATTGAGGAGATAGACCCATTCTCTCCATTTTTAGGGGATACAGTCAATCTTCTCATTATCTCTAAGATTACTTAATTTTATTTGAAATTAATTATATTGATTTATCGATATATATTAAAATTAAATTAATTATTGTTGTATTTTTATAACAACATTATGACCACCGAAAGAAACACAAATCAATCTCATCCATTGATTTTAATTGTCCATGGATTGAGATCCATGGATCCCAAAATACTATATAAGAAGAGGCACCCCTTGCTCTTCAAGTTCATCAAATTGCTCTCCCTCTCTCTATCTACATGCCAACTCTCCCTCTCTCTCATTGTGGCCATCCACCATGGAGCCCAAGAGAGAGTCGTCATCGTAACAACATCGTCGTTATGCTGCTGGATCATCTATTTATGGATCTCCATCTCCTTCGTAGTGCCTCGCTCGTGAAGAAGACATCGTATCTCGTGTGATAAGATCAGGAGATTCATAACTTGGATCATCAACATAGATTGCGAGGATCACATGTCTCATCAATGCACTCGCAAGCATCTCCTCCGTTGGATCAGACTTGAGACATGAGGTCTCTTCGTTTAGAGACTCGATCGTAACCACGCTTCAAGAGGTAACCTTATTAACTAATTGTGGTTTAGATGAAATGATCCGAGAAGTGTTCTTGGATCATGTGATTTCATCGATTAGAAAATTTTTAAACTCTGCTGCTTCGAGCAACTAGTGCGACTAGTTGCTCCCGATCACATACGATGCAATCCTAACGCTTCCATGATGTGCTTAAGGATCTTCCCATATCCTTCATCCAGAACATTCTAAATGTATATGATGTGGTGTACGGTGAGCGATGATCCGTACGTGGTACAGAACTGGTGCTAGTGGATCTGGATCATCGTTGCAACGAAGCGAGAGAGAGAGAGTTGGAGAGAGAGCTGTGAGATGTCAAGATGCAGATGTCCGCACAGGAAGAGGAGATGGCTAGGATGCATTCTGACATGGTGAAGATGTCCGCACAGGATGATGAGATTGCCAAGATGTGTTCTAACATGGCAAACGTCATAGCTTACATTCATCATCTCTAGAGTGAGACCGACCGACCGATAACACCTACACGACTCGATGATGATTAGGGCTGCAAATCGAACTGAACTGTAACGAACGGACCTATGTTCGAGTTCGGTTCGATAAGGATGTTCGAAAGTTCAAGTTCGATTTGAAAAATGTTCGATAGGATATGTTCGAGTTCGAGTTCGTTTAGAAAACAAACATTCGAGTTTGATTCAATAATAGTTCGTTAACAATTTAATTTAACTATTTTTTTATATGAACAAGTTTGAAACTAGGGTTCGATAACAACATTCTAAAAGCATTAAAAATAAGAAATTATACAAATTAAAGTGGTGCAAAGCCTAATAAATACCACAATTTCTTTAACCTCGAAATTTATCAAGTGTAGACATACGAAGTTACACATAGAAATACATGCACATATACATATATTGAACTCAAACTTTTATCGAAGGAACATGTGTTATGTTGGTTCGTTAAGCTATCGAACTAAAATTTGAAGTTCATATTTAGTTTGTTTAGAAATGAACGAACATTTTTCAAACTATTATCAAAAGAACTCTAATCGAATACAAACATGTTCAGTTCGATTAGCAGCCCTTGCGACGATTGGATGGGAGCGATGAGGAGAGCAAGGAGTAGTAGATTAGTTTTTAGAATTTTTGTTTATATTTACACTTAATGTAAACACCTAGTCTAGTTTGCTATTTATATTTTATGTAAAACATCTTTAAATTTATGCATGAAGTACTTTGATATATTGTTGAGATGAGATATTTTTTATTGCAGTTTTTTTGTTGCGAATTTATTGCAACAACAAGGCACCGTATCCAGTGTAGCACATATTTTTTCTTTATGAAGCCCAGAGGGGACGGTTAACAACCGTCCCATCGAATTTTTATATAGGGGACGGTCACGATCGTCCTCTCCAGTCGAGTGTGGGCTTATGATGAATATGCAATTCATCATCTTTGTTCATTTATTTTAGCTTAAAATCCCTCATAAAACACCTGCATATAACACTAACTCCATATTATTACTAAATTGCATCTGTGTAAATATTGTAGACTTCTTACTAATTTTAACCTAAAATAAATAAAGAAAGAAAGAAAGGAAAAATAAAGAAAAGAAAATAAAAAAAGGGGAAAATCAAGAAAAGAAAATAAAAAAGGAAGACTATATACAGGCTGACCCGAACCCCGAGAGAAGGTTAAGACTTGACCTGATCGATCAGGAATAAAGTAGGGGGAGATAGGGTCCTTAAAAAGAAAATCCAAAAAAATGTGTGTGTATTGTTGTAAATACTTCTCACTTATTTTGTATATACATGTATAAAACTGACACTAATTTTTTTATGCCTTAACTGAACTCAAATCAAATAACTTTCCAAAACTAAAGTTGTAAATAAAAATGTGTCATAATTAAGAAAAATAATTGCACAATTAAATCATGTACAGAATAAAAGTAGCAACACTTGGAAAAAGCCACTAAGCACTAATTGAAAGACCAATTCCGACTCCATATGAGTACAAATTGAATCAATCTCACTTTCATTGGATTATAAATTAAATTATCTTTAAAATGGCTGTGATTTCATAATTTTTGGAGTTACGAGTAAAAAGTTGATTTTCTGGGGTGGTTTGTGCAATTTTCCCATGTATTTTGTGCATATTATATTTGTATATATATATTTGTAAATTATTCCCACTAATTATTTAAAATAAAAATAAAAAATAATTTTTTTAAAATAAAAAACGACTAATTTCCTCCTTTACCCTTGTATAGAATGTCATATATGTATATAGTATATGTATATAGTTGTTATTTTTAATTAAACACCATAAAAAAATAAAAACAATATTTTTTAATTCAAATAAATAAAATGATGAAAATTCCCAAAAAAAATAGTTAATTTTGTAAATAATTTTATCTCTCTTTTATTTTATCTCATTTCTCGTTTCATCTCTCTTATCTCTTCCACTAAAAAATTCAAAATTTCAATTCAATTTTCATCTCTCTTATCTCTTTATCCAAAAAAATTAAAAATTCAAATTTCATTCCATCTTTTCTATTTATATGGCTCCTTCCCCCTTATTTCAACTTGATCAATCTTTAGAGAGAGGAGCCCGATCTCCGAGAGAAAATTTCGTCGAGGAAGTTGCCTAGTCTCCAAGCCGTCTGGTGACGGCGAGTCGGCCTTGTCGCGGCGATCACGGTCCATTTCCGCTCCTAAGGTGCGATCTACATTTTTCTTCTTATTTTTATCTAGGTTAATCGTACTTTATTTCTCGCATTTTTATCTCGTTGTCATTTTTTGTTTATCTAGATCTTAAAATCCGTCACGATTTATTCCGCCACCAACTTGATTTTTCATCTCATTTTCTCGATCTCCACGCGTTCTATTTCTATCGTCCACAATCTCTCAACTCTGGTCGCGTACGGTGGCCGGAGATCGGATTCGATTCTTCCATTTTTCTACGGATCCCCATTCATTTTCCGATTTGTAAATAAATAAAAAAATTTTCTTTTTTCTCTAACGTTTGTTTTTTAGGATCATTAAAAAAATAAAAAATAAAAAAATTTAAAAAACTCTATATCCTTTTTTATTCCTATTTTCGGATTTAAAAAAAATTAATATAAAAAAATTCTTTTTTTATTATTGTTTACATCACAAACAAAAAAATTAAAAAAGATGGTAGCAGGGCCACCACCTCCTGCCACCGTTGCTGTCATCCTCGACCAGTGCGCCCTCAGCCGCCCACAGCCTCGGCAGCCCACCGCGTGCGGCCACATGCTCCCACCAGTCGCACCCTCCTCTGCCTTTGGCCACCTGCAAGCGACAGTGCCATGCCCAGCCCGCACCGGCTCGACACCGCAACTCTCTCTTCCAATCGTTGATGAATCTCGGATTCACCACTCTAAGTCTCATTAATTAAGCTCAAGTCCCTCAAAATCAACTGCATTTCTGCATTTATTTCGCATAATTAGCATTTGTGCATGATTTCATAATAATTGTATTTTAGCATTAAATTCTGCATAAAATAAGAAGCCAGATATCCAAGCCAAAAATGACCTGTAAATAGCCTAACTTCCCCTTTTTTAACTCCTCCATGCTAACACCGCATGACACAAAACCACCTCCACTGTGTACATATCACTAACAAGAATAAATAAAAAAATACAAAAAAAATCATTAACCCAAGTAAGTGGATAAAAATCCCAAACCCTAGTTTCAGGATTTTCAGACTAAAAGCCCCATGTCTTCCCCATCCAATGTCCGATTTGATCCTACTCACTTTTGAACTAATGCACATTCAATTACCTTCAAAACAAGACCAAGTTCAAGTGAATCGGAGCTCGTATGTGAAAGTTGGGTTTTGGGCCTCTTTTGTACATTGTATATTTTAGCGGTTTTCTGACCTTTATTTTATTTACTTATTTTCTTAATTTATAAAAATCCAAAAAAATAGATTTAGATGTCTTCTATTTATCATTGATTTTTCCATATTTTTTCGGATTTTTATCGTGTTTAAAAATGACAAAAAAAATAGATTTCCAAAAATCAAGGTATTCTATGTACATGGGATACCCCAAAAATTCACTTTTTACATTTGACCGATTTTGGCTTTGATGTCTTCATGAACGTTGTAGATCTCATCGAGACGAGCATTTTTCGTGAAGAAACTTTTTCGATCCGAGGTCATTTGCTATTTCTTTTTGATTTTACAAAAGATTTGTTCTTTGATTTTTCTGGTGCTGACACGTGGCAGCCCCAGAGGCCCCCACGTGTCATCGATTTTTGGCCCTTTTAAATTCCGTTTTTAAAAAAAATTAAAAAAAAAGTCGTCGACGCGCGGCAGCACGCCAACCCCACGCCCCCGAGCTCCGCTGTACATCGCCCTCGAAGCCTCCCCTCCAGCAACTCCGCGCGGCAGCCCGCCGCCGTACTCCCACCTCCTCGACACTACAGCTCAGCCCGTGCCCCACGCGCTCCCTCCGCCCGCCTCCACGCACGGACCGCCAGCATCCAGCACACGACCGCCCGCAAGCCTCCGCCATGGAGAAGAAGAGGGGGCGGCGTCCCTACTTGTCCCTTTCCCCTTGGCTTTTGAAGATACAAAGCAAACCCCTCTTAGGGTTTTGATTTTTTAAAAAAAATTGGAGAATTTACAGTTGCACCCCCTAACATTTCAGAAATTACAAAAAGGGCCACCCATCAGCTCTATTACGTACGCATCACGAGCATACTGGGTAAATTGCAATTTTTTTCTCTTTGTTTATTCTCATTATTTATTTGCTGCAAAAAGATTGAACTATTTGCAAACTAGTCCATGAATTCCAGAACTTGAATTTTGCTTATGCTTTTAATTGAAATAAATGTTTTTATTAGTCCAAAAATTCTGAGAAAAATATGTTATGCTCCTGATGTGATTATCTTCTTAGCATAAAATTTCATTGCATTTTGCCTTCATTTATTATTATTAAAAAATCATAAACATATCATTTTTCCCTGTTTGAAATTCCAAAATTCATAAAAATTCAAATATTGTTCCAAAAATTCCAAAAAATTAGAGTAGTTATATTTCATTGTATTTTAATTTCTGACCAATTTTAACGCATTATTTCTTTATAAAACCCCAAAAAATTGAAAAAAAAAAACAAAAATCTTCTAAAAATCATAGAAATATTTGTCAGGAGTTTTGGGCACTTAAAATATTATTAAATTGTAAATTACTCCTGGCTGTGCACATTTTCTCACTGTTTAATTTTTAGAAAAATACAAAAACATCCGAAAATTTACAACAATTCTCAAAAACATTTCAAAACTTTTAAAACCCCAAAATATTTTCTCTGGATTTTTCTGAGTATTTTTGATAAATTGAAAAATTATAAAAAGAGTTGGTGTGCGTATTTTTGACCTTGTGAATATTGCTTCGTGTTATTTTTGAAAACTAAAAGAATGCAAAAATAAAATCACTAAAAATTTGAAAGCCAGAAAATATTAAAAAAATAGAAATAAAAAAATAAAAAAATAAAAAGATTAAAAAAATCACAAAAACCAAGGATAGTTGTCCTTTGAGATTCATGTTTTCTCTTAATTGATTTTTGATTAATTGAATAGCCCTCAGGAATTGTAGCCTCCCTGCGTTCGACCCTGTCCGCTATACAGGTTAATAAGTAGCAAAAATTAAAAGAAAAAAATATTTTTTATTTGTCACAAGATTTTGGGAACAACGACGACCATATAATTTTCCATCATTTATTCCGACCGCACAAATTTCTTGTGACAAGAAAATGGTGTTGTTGCCGGGGAGGCACGGCGAGGGTAGTTAGGTTTCTCTTTTGATCTGCTATTCTTGGTTGTATAATTTTTTTCATTCACTTCATTGTTTATATCCACTGCATTCATTTCATCTTTTTCTCTCTTTTCTCATATTTGATAATTGTTTTTCTTACACATTCTCTTTTCTTTTTCTTGCGAGGGCCCGCGGAGTGAAGGAGGCAATCCTAGGAGAGCCGAAGCATCCAAGCGACGTGGAGGCAGCTTGATTCTGCACCAAGCCACATGATAGCGTGAGAAGAGGAGAAGAAGAAGTGAAGGAGACGAAAAAAAGATTTAAAAAGAGAGAGAGAGAGAGAGTTTTCCTTTTCTATTTGAACTTTGTAAAAGGACATTTATTTGTTGCGGGGTCTGTTTTGCCAAGTGCCGGTGCACTTGGGCGACCTCACCGGTTTTATTTTCATTGCCTTTATTTTTCTGTTTCCCACGGATTTCGTGAGCTACCTCTTGATTACTTTAATTAATTTGCTTGAGCCAAGTAATTAATTAGGTCCAAACACCATAAACAAGACATTTCTGTGCCTATAGAGTAGAGCATAATTTGGACTTAGTCAAATTAACTTGTTCTTTTCCATTAATAGAAGCTATCATCTAGGATGGTTCACTTGCATTTGCATATAGGATAGTTTATTTTAATTATGCGTGGATCACTTGCATGTAGAGTGCTGGCGACAAGGTACGCATCTCTAACCCCTGCATGCATTATTGTTTTTAATCGCGCATTGGCATTTCCGATCTCCTTCCTTGTTTTCACTCACATAAGTTAAAAAGGAAATTGGACACTCGGTAGGCATTTTTTTGAAAATATTTTAACCGAGTGATAACTGCCTAAAATCGGGACTGCTAAAGAAAACTCGACCCTAAAAAATACAAGGAAAAAACATTGTTTTGGGGAGAGTAACCCCCTTATTGTTTGGTTTGCTTGAGCGAGAGAGAGACCCACACACTAGGATAGAGTCACGCCCAAACTCTTTTCAGACTACTATCTCGGGTTAGTCGTTCTCCAGTAGGGATCTCTCCGGTAGCCGGTAAAGCGTCCCGTGACGTCCTTAACAGATTGAATTGATCGGGTAGCCGGTAAACGATCCGCAATTCATACTTCCTAACAGCTCACTTTAACCACTCTGATAGATTGTATTATCAATAACTCTAAAATTAACAAGATAATTGACCGAACCTTCACGGTCTCCTCATTGAGTTGAGTTGGTGAATTGGGGGTTTGTATTGTGTTCTCTTGCTAGCAGTAAAGATCCTTCTGTGCAATTTACGCCTTCATTAACTTTCACTCTTGCATTGACCCCCGTGTTCTCGCATCCTGCCTATTGATTTCGAAGATGTCGGACCGGAGTATTTCTCGTTCGGACTCTACGAACTCATTCTACACTCCGAGCCGTTCACCTTCTATTCGGGGAGACTTACTTCCCGAATATTCCTCTTCCTCCACTTTACCGTTCACAACATCCATCCATCCACTTTTTGAGATTGGCTTTAATCTCAAATTAATATCCCAGACTCCATCAATTCTGAGTACTAATCGAGTATCATGCACATTTTCATAGTCAGACACTGAACACGTGATGCCACCAAAGGGAAAGAGAACCATGTTGGAGCAGAGCGAGATCAACAGCATCATATTAGCCTCCATCCAGACAATTCAAGCCCAGATAGCAGAGCAGACTAACTTTCAGAATGCATTGAGGGACATGATTCTAGAGTTGAGACAGGAAAGAGAAGATAGGAGAGAGGGGGATAACCGAAACCCCGGAGGTGGGAATGGAGAAGAACCTCATACAGAACCTAAGCCTACACTAAAAGATGCTTATAATCTAGGGGAAGGACAGACAAATTCTTGGACACAAATCCTTGCGGTTCATGGGCATTTTGAGCTTAAGCCTACTATTTTGCCTCTTCTCCCAATATTCCATGGAAATATTAATGAAGAACCTTATATACACCTCCAGCAGTTCGATCGCATTTGTGGAACAGTACACTACCCAAATATCCCATTAGAGGTAGTATAGATGATTGCCTTTCCATTCAGTCTGATGAGCAAAGCTTTGTATTGGCTAAATCACTTGGGGAAGGTTGTCACTACTTGGGAAGAGTTGAGGTCCGCATTTCTGAACAAGTATTATCCACTCGGATGACTCAACCAAATGCGATCCTTAATTGCTAATTTCTCCCAGATGCCCCAAGATCCTATTCACGAGGCATGGGAAAGATTCAAAGATCTGATAGAGAAATGCCCCCATCATGATATTCCAAAGACCAGCCAGGTACAAAATTTCTTTGGGGGTTTAAGCATTGAGAACCAATAACTGGTAGATGCCGCTTGTGGGGGAAGTCACTTCAATAAGGATGAGGATGTCCTTTACCAAATTTTTGACGAGATGGCGGAAAGTTCAGCAGCTCTTTCTTCTTCACGTGCTTTTCAGAAGCACCCCGTCACCACCCTTGTAGTACCCCACAAGGATGTCAATATGACGTCAACAAAAGAAGTGGATAAGATGGATAGCACTGATCTGGCCATCATTGGAAACCACCTATCCAGAGTGGACATTATTGAAAAGCGATCCCAGGAACTTGATAAGCTTCATGTGATCGAGCAGATGACAAAGAACCTGGATAAGCTGGATGAGATAACAAAGTATCTGGAACTTCTTGTCAATTTGATCAGCGCAGTCTACAGTACGAATGCAGCATCCAATACCTCTACTAGGGAGCAAACTTCTTCCACCAAGCAGAGTAGCGGAGGACCATCCACAGTTCAGCATGTCTACTACGTGCAGATGCCTGATAAGGTTCAGCAGCATTCACATCAGATAGTTTCGTATCAACAAGAAGTTTCCTACATTTCTGAGTAACAATCTCCACCTCCACTTGGTATTCAGGAGGTGAATGGTATCTGGTTCGACCGTGAGCGAAACCAGCCCCGTCCGTCAGGGCAAGGCCAGTTGGGTTCACAGCAGGGTCAAAGACCCGCCCACCAGTTTCAGGGAGGCAGACAACAGTAGTACCGGTACCAGCATCAGAAATTCCAGCCTCAGTATCAGTCTCCACCTCAGTTCCAAAACTGGAGACAAGGCCATCCTCAACAGTAGTCTATGTATTTTCCTCATCCTAACCAGCAGCAGAATGCATATTATGGACAGTATTCTCCCCCTCCTACTTCTTATTATCAGAATCCGTAAGGGTACCAACAGCCTCCGTACTATCAGCCTCAGCGACATCCAGTCAATGAGCAACCTGAGGCCCCTTCAGTCAATCCAGTACTAGACCAACTTATACTGCTTATGAAGAACATGAATGAACTGACTCAACGGATTTACGACCTGACCACCACCAAGACACTAATTCCAGTATAGGTTGAAGCCAACCCCAACAACTTCAGATGCAAGGAGCGGGTAGCCAATGACCCACCCACCCCTGAGATAGGTATGTCCCTTGATTTTACATGTTTATTTAAGGCCATTCATCTCAGGAGCGGTAGGAGATTGCAGCCACCTATGCAATAGTTGGGGTTGGGACATAGATCCACTGAGAGAGCATCATCTTCTACATCATCTCCTTCACCAGCAGTCGAGAGGCCCAGTATAGCAACACCCACATCTGGAGTTTCACTGCCTTCACCACCACCTTCACCAGGCAGATGCAGATCACCATCAGCAAGGGAGAATATACCAGTCGCAGATTCTTCGTATTCACTAGCAACAGCATCTCATTCTGTTTTAGATTCTGTTTTTCCTTCACCTAGATTAGACAACATTATACAGACTGATTCTAGTTGTCCTCTTGTACATGATGATTCTACTTTGAATAAAGGAAATGAACGTTTGCGTGTTTCTTCTGATTCTGTACCATTTCCTTCTGCTCTCAAAGCTAAAAAAAATCAAAAATTAAAAACATCACTATCCGATCCTGGAGTGGTTGAGATCTTACAGAACATATTTTTAAAGATGCCACTCCTTAAGGCCATGGAATACATGCCTACAGTAAAAAAGGGAATGAAAGAGGCATGTACCAAAAAGCATCAACCAAGGAAGAACAGACGAAAGGAAACAGAGAAACACATCTTGACCATGGACATATTAACCTTCCTCCTAAAAAAAGACAAGGGAGCACCTCACATCCGTTGCCATATCTTTGATCAAGAATTTGATCATACTCTTCTCGATAGTGGTTCCTCTATTAATCTCATGCCTTCCTCTTTATTAACTGAATTCCAGTTAGGGCCTCTTAAAACAACCAGAATGATCCTTCAGTTTGCTGATAGATCGATTAAGAGGCAGGGAGGTATTTTAGAGGACGTTATAGTAACGGTGCAGGGAATGAAATTCCCTGTTGATTTTGTTGTCATGGATACGGACACACCTGCACCGTTACTCCGTACCCCGATCATACTAGGTCGACCGTTCCTCCGAATGGTCGAAGCAGCAGTTGATTATGGTACTGGAGAGATCATCTTTCACTATCGTAGTGAAAAGGTGAAAAATGAGACGATCTCTGATCCTAGACCATCACCTTCACCAGCAGCAGATGATACAGAGAAAGTTATATCAGAGCCAGATGAGTGTGATTTTCTTGCTGAATTAAGAGAGATAGATCTTTTCACGGATTTTATAGATACCCAGGAGTTCCTTTCCCAAAAGGACTCTCTGGAAAGCACAGTAGACATGAGTTCCCTTGGTGGTCCAATTGAGACAGTTGCCGATGAGCAGTTTGAGCAGAGTTTTAAGGTCCAGATATCTGAGCCATTCGTTGAATTTTCCTTATTTATGCATAGATGAGAGGCATCTTTCTGAGATTATTGCTGAGATATCTGAGCCGTTCATTGATAAGAATATTAAACATCCTGATGAGCCATTCCTTTCTGAGCAGAGATCATTCCTTACAGATCTATCAGATATTCTACTTGCTGAGCCGTCAATAGCCAAGGTGGATAGTCTACAGAGCATATATCACATACCGTCTACTAGTACAATAGGAGAGGTTATCGCAGAACCGATTCAGACCACACCTGAGCTCAAAGTTTTACCATCAACATTGAAATATGCCTTACTTATGTCCCCCCCCCCAAATGTTTCTGGTCTTCCTCAGCTCGCAGTTGACCGCTGAATAAGAATCTCGCGTGCTAGAGGTTCTTGAGAGAAACCGCAAGGCCATCAGATGGAATATCTCGGATCTCCGTGGGATCAATCCAGCGTTGTGCTCGCATCATATCTACCTAGAGGATGACTGTAAACCCTCCTGTGAATGTCAACGCCATCTAAATCCAAACCTAAGGGAGGTTCTCATGAAGGAGATCAAGAAATGGTGTGATGCTGGCTTTATATATCTCATTTCGATTTCCAAATGGGTCAGCCCTTTACATGTGGTCCCAAAGAAATCTGGGATTATGATCGTAAAGAATGACCGCGGTGAGGAGATTCCGACCCGAGTACCTACTTCATGGTGTGTATGTGTAGATTACCGACGCCTGAACTCAGCTACCAAGAAGGATCACTTTCTACTGCCTTTTATTGATCAGATTATTGAGAGGTTGGTAGGGAAAGAGTTCTTTTGCTTCTTGGATGGGTACTCGGGATACAACCAAGTTGTTATCACTCCTGAGGATCAGGAGAAAACTACTTTCACTTGTCCGTTTGGCACTTACGCCTTTAGACGAATGCCCTTTGGATTGTGTAACACCCCCGCTACATTTCAAAGGTGTATGTTGGCTGTTTTTGCCGACATGGTGGGTAATTTTCTTGAAGTCTTCATGGACGATTTCTCGGTCTACGGGATAGTTTTGACACATGTCTTGCTCATTTAGACCGAGTTCTTCAATGTTGCTATGAGGTAAACCTAGTGCTCTCGTGGGAGAAGATTCACTTTATGGTGACTAATGGGATTTTATTGGGACATGTCATCTCCAAACATGGTATGTAGGTTGACCCGGCTAAGATTGATGTGATTTCCAAGTTAGAGCCACCACAGAATTTCAAGCAGTTGAGGTCATTTTTGGGGCACGTAGGATTATATAGGTGATTCATAAAGGACTTCAGCAAAATCGTCAGACCTTTGACTGAGCTTCTATGTATGGAGACTGATTTTGTTGTCGATGAGAAAGTTCTCATTACATTTAATCAGATGAAAGAAATGTTTACTAGTGCCCCTATCTTACAGCCACTTGATTGGTCTCTTCTCTTTGAGATCATGATGGATGCATCGGATTTCGCAGTTGGAGCAGTTTTAGGACAGAGAAGGGATGGGATACCATTTGCTATACACTATGCTAGCAAGACTCTGGATGAAACACAATGAGACTATACAGTTACATAGAAGGAGATGTTAGCAGTTGTGTTTGGGCAAGAAAAGTTCAGATTTTACCTCACTGGTTCACACGTTATTGTGTACACGGATCACACAGCATACGATACTTACAGGCAAAGAAGGATGCCAAACCACGCCTTATAAGATGGATCCTTCTTCTCCAGGAATTTGAGTTAGAGATTAGAGATAAACCTGGAGTGAAAAATGTTGTGGCAGATCACCTTTCCTGTATCACAGACACAGAGACCTCTGAGCATAACATGATTCCTATTTCCGAAACCTTTCCAAATGAGGCCATTTTGTCTGTGGACTCACTCCCATGGTATGTTGATATTGTGAACTATCTTGTCTTCAAGAAAATTCCACAAGATTGGCCGAAGTACAAGTTAGACAGATTTCTATCAGAGATTCATTATTACTAGTGGGAGGATCCGTACCTATTTTACGAGGGTGCGGATTGTATCTGGAGAAGGTGCATTCCTCAGGAGGAACACACCAGTGTACTTGAGCATTGTCACAAACTAGAATCTGGTGGGCATCATTCGGGGAAACGTACGGCAGCAAAGGCTTTACAGAGTGGCCTATGGTGGCCCACATTGTTTAACGATGCTACAAAGTATGTTCGAGGTTGTACTGATTGTTAGAAAATGGGAGGAACTGTTGGTTCCAAAGATACCATATCCTTAAGATATATACAGATTTCTGATGCTTTTTATGCTTGGAGTATAGACTTCATGGGCCCATTTCCTCTCAGTCAGGGATTTCAGTACATCCTGCTCGTCGTGGATTATGTTAGTCGATGGGTGGAAGCTATCTCCACCCGAGCCACAGATAGTCTTACAGTGTGTTCCTTTCTCAAGGACCATATCATTGCGTGGTTCGGTATTCCCAAAATACTGATTTCAGATGGGGGAAGCCATTTCATTAATAGAGAAGCAAAGAAACTTATGAAGGAGTACGCCATTGAGCACATAGTTGTGTCTCCTTACCACCCTCAGACTAATAGCTTGGCAGAAATTTCAAATAGGGAGATCAAGATGATATTGCAGAAACTTGTACGTCCAGATAGGAAGAACTAGTCCCAGATGCTTGATTCAAATCTATGGGCTTATCGGACAACGTACAAATCTCCTTTGGGTATGTCTCCCTGCAGATTGGTATATGGAAAGCCTTGCCACCTGCCAGTGGAATTAATTCACAAATCTTTATGGGCGCTCTGTGTATGCAATTTAGATTATGAGAAAGCAGGAAAGAACAAGAAGTTGGATTTGAACAAATTACTGGAATTCCGAGACTTTGCATATGATAACTCACTTATGTATAAGGAGAAAGTCAAGTGCTGGCATGATAAACACATTCGAAGAAAGACTTTCTCCCCTGATCAAAAAGTTTGGTTATTTGATGCTAAGTTGAAGTTGTTTCTAGGAAAATTGAAAAGCAAGTGGCCAGGACCGTTCATCGTGAGAGCTGTGTGTGACAAAGGGAGTATTGTCATATCTGTGTTGTCATCTAACGCACAACCATTTGTTGTGAACGGACAGTTGCTGAAGCCATATCTACATCATGATACATTCTTGTCCGTTGTTGATTTGATATCTATGGTATCAGATGATGATCTCTTGATTCCATCTTCTGCGTCTGATTCATGATCATCCACTCCTCTTGTATATCCTTTCGTTTCACTCTTTCTTCTCCCATTTTATCGTTCACCCCTTTTCCGTGTGTGTGTATATATGCTATACATAGGATGTGCTTTATTCTAAGTATAGTAGGGGAGAATGATTTGTGTTTTTCATATTCAACCTATTCATCACTCTTGTTGTTGCCTATATTTAGGGATACTCTACCTACGTATGGGGGGGTGATGTCATTCATATCGTGTCTTTTTATTTTTTAGTCTGTACATTCTCTTCATCGGTTTTCCCCTTTTGTACACTCCACTATACTTAGGATTACTTGATCCTAAGTATAGGGGGGATCACCAACTTCTCTTCTTTTTATCCTTTCTTTGAGTCGTTGTAGCATAGGAATCTTTGACTTTTCTATACTTAGTACGAGTTATGTCTTCATTTTTCGCTCTCTAATCACTATGAGGACATAGTTCGAGCTAAGCATAGGGGGGTTTCGTATATATTGTATATATACTTTAGACATAACTCGTACTTTCAAATATGTTTATTTGGGGGGTTATGTGTATAATTTTGTAAAATCCACGTATGTAAAAAAACAACAACAAAACAAAACAAAAAAAAACAAACAAATAAAGAAACAAAACAAAAACAAACAAAAAGAAAACAAAAAGAAAACACAAAAAATCACAAAAAAATCAAAAAAACAAAAAGAAAACACAAACACAAAACAAAAAAATAAAAAAAACAAAACAAAAACAAAAAAATGTGTATACTTGTATATATTTTACTAACCCTTTTTCCCTAAAAAAACTACAAAACCAAAAATCTATAAAAATTTGCATAATTAAAACAAAACCTTTCTTTCACATCTGCATTTTTCCTCCAAAAATCCATAAAAAATTCAAAATTATAAAATTGTTTAAAAAATGTTCTTTTCACATGAGCATCATTTCTTTTCAAAAAAAACTCTTTGTATTGTTCATGTTTTGCATTTGCATGTGCATTTTTTAGGATAGTATTGACATTTAAACTATGTCTGGAATAAAATTGAAGAATGGAGCTTAGGTGGACCTTAATCCACCTAATTCTCAGAGGAAATTCACCGAGAAATAGGATTTTAGAAGCTTCAGATTTTTTGACTTAATTCTTTGAGTTCCACATGACAGTGTGCAGCGTTTGACTCTTTGAGTTCCACATGACAGTGTGCAGCGTTGACTTAATTCTTCATTCTGGGTATAACTCTGGAATAGGGAATCAATTTGTACTCTCGCACTATGCACTTAGCTCAACTTAGACGGGATGTTGGAAGACTGCGTGAGTTTATTTTCTGATAGCGTGGAAATCTAAAGATCGGAGTACGAGTTGAAATAAAGCTTCAGAAAAGGGATGGACGGCTGGGCACAATTTTTTCTAAGACCCCAAAAAATGTACAGAAACAAAAAGATTATATATCCGTAGGAGCACAACAAGATCCAAGCAGAACCACCAAAAATCCAAATACAAAGAAGCCACTACCAAATAAATATATGACCAAAAAAAGGTCCAAGCTTCAATAAAACCTGCAGATCTTGGTGGAGACTCGGCTACACTGGCCAGCTTCACAAGGAGAGGTGACTACACTGGCCACCCTCCAGTTCTTTTCTCCTTCTTCTAACTTCTCCCCCTATTCGATTATGAACACAACGCGACAGACCTTAGAAGGAAATACCTGACTCCCCAAGGACGAGTTACTTGAGAGGGGATTTGCATGGTAGTCCGGCATTTTGGATGGGAAGAGCTAAAACCTTTCACACACATGAGTTGATTGTTCAATGTTTATAGGGTGTGCTTTGGGAAGAGGATTGATCTAAGATGACTTCTGAGCCGAAACTGTCACAATGATGTGTAGAACTTGAAGGCTGTCGATTTTAAAATTTTAAGTCTCACAGAAGTTCCGACATACTAATAATCCAAAGGTCTGACAAGAGCTCCAAACTAAAATTTTATGAAGATAAGTTTTATACTCAATATTGTCCTACTTCCTTTATTTTCCCTTTCTTCTTCTTTTTCTTTTTCTTCACTTATTCTTTCAAATAAGTGTTTGCTAAGGGACTCACAAAGGTAAATCATAGGGATATGATAAATCTATGATTCGTCATCTTTTTTTAGCTTAAAATCCCTTATAAAACACCTACATATAACACTAACTCCATATTCTTACTAACTTGCATATGTGTAAATATTGTACACTTCTTACTAATTTTAACCTAAAATAAATAAATAAAGAAATAAAGGAAAAATAAAGAAAAGAAAATAAAAAATGGGGGAAAATAAAGAAAAGAAAATAATAAAAAAGGAAGATTGTATACAGGTTGACCCGAACCTCGAGAGAAGGTCAAGACTTGACCTGATCGATCAGGAATAAAGTAGGGGGAGATAGGGTCCTTAAACAGAAATCCAAAAAAATATGTGTATTGTTGTAAATACTTCTCACTTATCTTGTATATATATATGTATAAAACTGACACTAATTTATTTGTTCCTTAATTGAACTCAAATCAAATAACTTTTCAAAATCAAAGTTGTAAATAAAAATGTGTCCTAATTAATAAAAATAATTGTACAATTAAATCATGTACAGAATAAAAGTAGCCACACTTGGAAAAAGCCACTAAGCACTAAATGAAACACCAATTCCGGCTCCATATGAGTTCAAATTGAATCAATCTCACTTCTATTGGATTCTAAATTAAATTATCTTCAAAATGATTGTGATTTCATAATTTTTGGAGTTACGAGTAAAAAGATGATTTTCTGGGGTTGTTTGTGCAATTTTCCCATGTATTTTGTGCATATTGTATTTGTATATATATTTGTATATTATTTCCACTAATGATTTAAAATAAAAATAAAAAAATAAATTTGTTTAAAATAAAAAACGGTTAATTTCCTCCTTTACCCTTATATATAATGTCATATATGTATATAGTATATGTATATAGTTGCTATTTTTAATTAATCACCATAAAAAATAAAAAATAACGTTTTTTCATTCAAATAAATAACGTGACGAAAACTCCAAAAAATTTTAGTTAATTTTGTAAATAATTTTATCTCTCTATTATTTTATCTCGTTTCTCATTTCATCTCTCTTATCTCTTCCACCAAAAAAATCAAAAATTCATTTCAATTTTCATCTCTCTTATCTTTTTATCCAAAAAAATTAAAAATTCAAATTCCATTCCATGTTTTCTATTTATATGGCTCCTTCTCCCTCATTTCAACTTGATCAATCTTTAGAGAGAGGAGCCCGATCTCCGAGAGGAAATTTCGTCGAGGAAGTTGCCTAGTCTCCAAGCCATCCGGTGACAGCGAGTCGGCCTTGTCGAGATGATCATGGTCCATTTCCGCTCCTAAGGTGAGATCCATATTTTTCTTCTTATTTTTATCTAGGTTAATCATAGTTTATTTCTCGCATTTTTATCTCGTTGTCATTTTTTATTTATCTAGATCTTAAAATCCGCCACGATTTATTCTGCCACCGACTCGATTTTTCATCTCATTTTCTCGATCTCCACGCGTTCTATTTCTATCGTCTACAATCTCTCAACTCCAGCCGCATACGGTGGTCGGAGATCAGATTCGATTGTTCCATTTTTTCTACGGATCCCCATTCATTTTCCGATTTGTAAATAAATAAAAAAATCTTTTTTTCTCTAACATTTGTTTTGCAGGATCATTAAAAAAACAAAAAATAAAAAAAAACTAAAATATTCTATATCATTTTTTATTCCTAATTTCGGATTTTAAAAAAATAATATAATTTTTTTCTTTTTTTATTACTGTTTACATCACAAACAAAAAACTACAAAAAAATTAAAAAAGACGGTAACAGGGCCGCCACCTCCTGCCACCGCTGCAGTCATCCTCGACCAACGCACTCTCAGCCACCCCCAGCCTCGGCAGCCCAACGCGCGCGGCCACATGCTCCCACCAGCCACACCCTCCTCCGCCTTTGGCCACCTGCAAGCGGCAGCGCCACGCCCAGCTCGCACCGCCTCGGCACCGCAGCTCTCCCTTCCAGCCGTCGACACGCGGCAGCGCGCTAACCGTGCGCCCCCAAGCTCTGGTGTACATCGCCCCCGAAGCCTCCCCTCCAGCAACTTCGTACAGCAGCCCGCCGCTATCCTCCCACCGCCTCGACACCGCAGCTCAGCCCGCGCCCCACGCGCTCCCTCCGCCCGACTCCACCTGCGGATCTCCAGCATCCAGCAACCGACCGTCCGCACGCCTTCACCTTGGAGAAGAAGAGGGGGGAGACGACCCTACTTGCCCCTTTCTCCTTGGCTTTTAAAGACACGAAGCAAACCCTTCTTAGGGTTTTGATTTATTAAAAAAACTTTTGGAAAATTTACAGTTGCACCCCCTGACATTTCAGAAATTACAAAAAGGGCCACACATCAGCTCTATCACGTGCGCAGTACGAGCATATTGGGTAAATTATAATTTTCTCTCTCTGTTTATTCTTATTATTTATTTGCTGCAAAAACATTGAACTATTTGCAAACTAGTCCCTGAATTCCAGAACTTGAATTTGTTGGTGCTTTTAATTGAAATAAATGTTTTTATTAGTCCAAAAATTCTGAGAAAATTGTGTTATGCTCCTGATGTGATTATCTTCTTAGCATAAAATTTTCATTGCATATTGCCTTCATTTATTATTATTAAAAAAATCAAAAACATGTCATTTTTCCCTGTTTGAAATTCCAAAATTCATAAAAATTCAAATATTATTCCAAAAATTCCAATAAAAATAGGGTAGTTTTATTTCATTGTCTTTTAATTTCTGGCTAATTTTAACATATTATTTCTTTATAAAACCCCAAAAAATTGAAAAACATCATAAATCTTCTAAAAATCATAGAAAACTCTACAAAAATCCAAAAATTATGATTTCAGTTCCTCTTTGTAGATATTTATCTGTAGTTTGTCGTAAAAATAATTGTCAGGAGTTTTAGTTAACTAAAATATTTTAAAGTTGTAAATTACTCCAGGCTATGCACATTTTCATATTTTCGTACTGTTTGATTTTTAGAAAAATATAAAAACATCCAAAATTCCACAAAAATTCTCAAAAATATTTCAAAACTTTTAAAACCCAAAAATATTTTCTCTGAATTTTTCTGAGCATTTTTTATAAATTGAAAAATTGCAAAAAGAGTTGGTGTGCATATTTTTGACGTTGTGAATATTGCTTCGTGTTATTTTTGAAAATTAAAAAAAATGCAAAATAAAAATCACTAAAAATTTGAAAATCAGAAAACATTAAAAAAATAGAACTAAAAAAGAAAAAAATTAAAAAGATTAAAAAATCACAAAAACCAAGGATAGTTGTCCTTTGAGATTCATGTTTTCTCTTAATTGATTTTTGATTAATTGTATAACCCTCGGGAATTGTAGCCTCCCTGAGTTCGACCCTGTCCGCTATACAGGTTAATAAGTGGTAAAAATTAAAAGAAAAAATATTTTTTGTTTGTCACGGGATTTTGGGAACAACGTCGACCATATAATTTTCCATCATTTTTTCCGATCCCACAAATTTTCGTGACAACAGCTTACTGGTCCATTTTTAGGGGTGAGGGGATAGGAGGATGGTTAAAACTGTCTGTAGAGAAGTTTTGTGTCCATCCCTATATCCTGATACCTTGGGGAGAACTAGAAGGGATGGTAAACAACCGTCCTTCTAATTGTTATAGGGGTCGGGTGCGGTTGTCCCCTTTGGTCGAGTGTGGTCTTACTGGTCTATTTTTAGGAGGCACGGGGACTTGGGGGACAGTTAAGACCGTCCCTATAGGGCTTCTGTGCCCGTCCTTGTAACCCGAGAACTGGAGGAGATGGTCAACAACTGTCTCCATAACTCTTCTCATCGGGGCTATCCCCATACCAATGGGAACGGTTTGGGATCATCCCACCTACGATGTTTAGCAGGTACCCTCCTTGACCGTCTCGTCCATTGTAAACATAAGGGGTGGACCATCTCATCCTTCTATGAATAGGGGACACTACGTTTTTGTGTCCCCTTTGGTCAAAGGAGACACAGTTATCGGGGATGCTTCGACAACCATCCCCTTTGAGCATAGGAGATGTTTGTTTTAGCACATGGGATTGTTGTTGACTATCATAAAAGATCTACCTAGATGAGTGTTACGGTGTACCTCAATAAGAGGGTCTTCCAGAAGATAGATATGAAACACAATAAGGGTGCATGGTCTTAAAAGTAACTCTAAAGATTGCATCAACAAAAAAATACTTTATTGTTTCTATCATGTACCTAAACACTAAGGTACGAAGTTCAAGACGTAGTTCACTTTATTCATGTTTGGGCTGAAGTGTTAAAATCAGGAAGAGCTTCAAAACGAGAGGTACCATTATTGAAAGTAAAATGTGACAACAGAAAAATGTCATGCTTCGCGTTGAGTTTTTTTTTCAAATAGTGAATTTGTGGAGTATTGTTGTATTTGGACGTTAATTGACTCTTTTTGGGATGCTAATTAATTATTTAAATTATATTTTCTCAATCTAAAACAAGGAGGAATTAAGGGGGTATAAGTTTAGCAGCATATTACTTAATTTTAAACTTTTGATGGGCATATATATGAGTTCTGTCCCTAAGCTCTTTTAAGAAGGGTCGGAAGGCCATGCATGTATGTGCTCTGCATTAGCTCGGTTCGGGAGAGTCAATTTGAATCTCGAATCTTGACATTTTTTATGGGTTTCATTTAACGTTTTGGATAAATTTATCTACCTGATTAATTTGAGATCTGAACATTGGAATTCTGATCGGGCCGCTTAAATTTCTTGATCTGATATTAACAATGGGAGTCCAACGAATGCCATAATTCGGTGGTTAAGGATCCAAGTGGTTTTCCACAGCATTCACTTCTTCCCCAACATGGCCACATTTTTCATACGCAAGTTCTCCCCTAGGAGTGAATCGCCAAATCCTACACATCGGTAGTATGTGAGCGACATCCTCTCTAAAGATAGTTCTTTACGAGAACTTCGATCACCTTTGAACCAATCGATTTTCTTACTTGTTTGTAGCAATTGATTTATTTTGATGCTCTTCCGGACCTTGCATGTTATTATTCCAATTTTTAAATTAAATGGTTTCTATATAATACAATGCTCGTGGTTTGATTATCTAAAGGATAAGTCAGTTACACCATAAAATTAGATCATGTTGATCATAAATATATGGCTAACTTCATTTTTAATGTTATCAATGTTTTATTTAAAAGGATGTAATTAGGTTTTAATTGGAAAATATATGCAATTACAATAGGAGTCAATTTGGCCTCACTTGGGAAACCAATTGACTTGGAGGGAAAGTTGAAAATTCCCAAATTTGAAACATGGAATAGCTTGGTTAGAAGTTTAGCACCACATCTACTATTTCTAAACTTTTGGTGGGCTTATATGACTTCACATCCCAAGATCTTGTAGCAATAGTAGAGAGGAGGAATGGAGGACCACACATGCGCGTGCGCGCGCGCTCTGCTCCGGCTCGGGAGAGTCAATTCGGATCTCGGATCTTGATACTTTTGCTGCGGATTTCATTTGGCAGGTCGATTAAATTATCCACACAGATTAATTTGGATTCGACTGAAATGAGAATTTAACTCGACCCAAATGGCTCGTTGTGGTAGTGGTTTCGGAATTCGAAAAGACATACTCATTTCGGAAAATGAAAAGTACCACGTGCTAGGGCACGCAACACCTTTTTATACGCATCCCCCAATGTCATTTTTCTCTGCCCTCGCAAGAAAAACTTTCACGCTGTTTCTTTTGCTTTCTGTTCTCCTACCGCATCTGCGACCTATTCTTCTCGGCTGCAAGTTGTCGGAGGTACTTTGAGGACGGTCTCGTCGTATTCTGGGAGAGGATTGCCAATACCCTACGCACCAGTATTGTGGGAGCGATAAACTCTCTAAGGACAGTCAATTTCATGGATGCTTCGGTGATTTCTAATCTAATCTTTCATTCATTTTGTTTGTCTGTACTTTACCTTTCCTGGATCTTGCCCTAATTTATGTTTCCGTTTAATGAATCGGTTCCTACTTGCATTATGTAATCAGACAATGAATGGGAAACATGTGATTATCATGATGTTAATCGTTAATGTTTCTCTATTAATTCATTTGGATCCATTAAATTACTGTTTAAAATATGCCTTGCTGATCCTGATTACAACAATCTTAGAGAGGATATCCAGAACTGATTTTAAAAATATGTCAGAAACAATGTTCAAATCAAAGGTGGATATGACGGGTATGCCTGAAAATTTTGGTGGCCAAAACTTCAAGCGTTGGCAACAACACATGAAGATCTGGTTAACACCATAAGATTAATCTCTGTACTTGAAACTGGTTCTCCTAGAGTGGAAAACGAAAATCCCTCACCCGATAGCCAGAAGGCATAATCTGTGTGGAAGGAACGCGATCGTATATATCATGGTTGCACTTTGTTGGTTCTGTCCATCATGTTGTTTGACATATACTGTTCATCCACGCAGACTACGAAGGGGCTATGGGAAGATTTGGATCGGAAGTATAATACTGAAGATCTCGATATTGATAAATACTCAGTCGCCAAGTTCTTAAAGTTTTCCATGGCCAAAAGGGAAGTCGGTTTCTGAACATGCACACGAGTTTTTACTCCTGCTTCATGGTTTAGAAGATGCTGAAATGAAACTTCAGAGAAGTTTCAGGTCATATACATCATAGAAAAATTCCCCAAGTCTTGGAAAGACTTCGGTATGACTCTGAAACACAGGAAGGCACAATTTTCTTTGTATGAGTTGATGGTGGTAATTGCCATGGAGGAGGAACACAGGAAACAAAAGCATGTGGTTGCTGTTGATATTCAAGCTAAGGCCAATTTCATGACCTCGAAGGGTAAAGATAAGAAGGGAAAGGGTAATAACAACAATAAAGTGAAACCAATGGGTAAGATCCAAAAAAGGCAAAGAATAAACCATGCAGGCACTGTAATCAGGTTGGCATTGGAAGAAGGACTGCCCGTCCTTAAAGGCTCAACCTAAGGCTGCAGACGGGAGTCCACAAGTGAATATGATCACTATGGGACTTGGGGCTAGCGAGGGGTATATCTCTGTAAAACCTAAACTATACCATATTCATGATCCAAATGAGTGGCTCGTGGATACATGGGCCAATGTAAATATTTGTTCTGACAGAACTTTATTTTCTTCTTAACAGACCTACATTGGTGGGACTATGAAGATGGGGAATGATTCTGCAACCAGGGTGCTAGGGTCGGGACAAGTCAACTTGAGGTTCTCCTTTGGACGTGTCTGGACATTGTACAGGGTGTTGCATGTTCCTGACATCAAAAAGAATATTTTATCTGGCTATATCTTAGTTCAAAATGGTTTTGAATCGAACTTTAAATGTAATAAAGTTGTCATTCTAAGACATGGCATTTTTATGGAAAAGGCTATTGGGCAAATTTTGATTTGTTGTTTAGAATTAGATGTGATTCAGTAAACATTGATGTAATAAATGTTTTAAGTTCTGAATGTTCTAATTATGCGTCTCATATAGTTAATAATCTAGAATCTTGTGATTTGTGGCATGGTAGATTGGGACATGTTAACTTAAATTCAATTAAAAGAATGATAAATTTAGAGTTGATCCCTAAACACGCTATTGATAAAAACTCAAAAATGTGAAATTTGTGTCCAAGCTAAGTCACCTAGGAAGTCTTTTCAGTCTGTCTCTAGAGATAGTGAGATCTTGGATCTAGTGTACATGGATATCTGTGAGTTTAATGGTCTGTTGGCCCTAGACAATAAGAAATACTTTATCACCTTTATAGATGATGGCAGTAGATATTGTTATGTATATCTAATGAAAACCAAGGATGAAGCTTTAGAGAAATTTCTTATATTTAAAAATGAGGCTGAGATACAAATAAGAAAAGTGCTTAAACGCCTTAGGTCAGATAGAGGATGTGAATATACCTCTAACTTGTTTGATGAACAATGCAAATCGTTTGGCATAGTTCATGAGGTTACTGCTCCATATTCACCACAATCCATTGAGATAGCAGAATGGAAAAATAGGACCTTAACTGACATGATCAATGCTCTCCTATAGAGTTCTGGACTTCCAACATATATGTGAGAGAAGCCTTGAATACGTCTTGCCATATTCTAAATAGGGTTCCTCCAAGGCATATGGAAAGGTGTCCTTTTGAATTTTGGAGAAATAGAAAACCGAGCTTAAGATATCTCAAAGTGTGGGGCTGTCTCACTAAGGTTTTAGTCCCAGAACACAAGAGAAAGAAGATAGGTCTTAAAACTGTTGATGCAGTCTTCTTAGGTTACTTGGAAAATATCTATGCATATAGGTTCTTGGTAATTCAGTCCGAGATACCAGTCATAGATGTCAACACAATTATTGAACTCTGCGATGCTACCTTCTTTGATGATGTCTTCCCTATGAAGACTGAGATCCCTCAAAATTTGACCATTGAGAGTGCCACCACATTAGGATCTATTCCAAATCAAGTGGAAAGGATAACGAATGTGGGGGTTGAGACTCAACCTGAACCCAATGATCTTTCAGAAGAAATTGAGCCAAGGAGGAGTAAAAGACCTCGGATAGCCAAGGATATGGGTAGAGACTTTTTTCTGCCAGATCGAGGGTGATCCATCAAGTTACAAGGAAGCCATGGCTTCATTTGAAGCAAAACAATGAAAGGAAGCCAATAAATCTGAGATGGATTCCATTATGGCTAATAGAACTTGGGAGTTGGTCGATCCAAAGGGTGCTCTACCATTGGGTGCAAGTGGGTGTTTAAGAGAAAGCTTAGGCCTGGCATATCAATTGAAAAGTATAAAGCCATATTAGTTGCTAAGGGCTTTAGGCAAAAGAAAGGTATCGATTATTTTGATACATATTCCCCTAAAACAAGGATGACCACAATCTGGATGCTCATAGCATTGGCATCTGTATATGATCTCTCTATTCACCAGATAGATGTTAAGACCATCTTCTTACATGGCAATCTTGAAGAGGAGATCTATATGGATTAATCTGATGGACTCGTGACTATTGGGAATGAGGGAAAGATTTGTTGGACATGCGAGCCCACGACGATCCATTATGCAATAAATGCTATTGCGAATATCATTCCCTAATCTGAAATGAAGAATAAATAATATGCATAATAGGTCCCTTAGTACAATTAGGGTTATGTACCATGGGCATCTTGATGATCATACAGCCGTTGATTCAAGTATTGAATCATAGAGGCTGGTGATTGGATGAATATCCAAAGAGTTAGATTGAGGACTCATCGAGCAACGTCAAATGATTACTAAGATATGATCTCCAGTCTAAGAAGGAGATGGCAATCCTTTCTCTAAAGGTTGATATCTAACTGACCCCTTGATGCAGGTCCTCTGCATAGGAATAGAGATTCAGAGGTGCTAGATAAGTTATCTTAAAGAGTTGACTTAACAAGATAGAGATAACCAAAGTCCAATGTTGTATACTTTCATGATATATGTACGCATCCTCTGACCGGAGACAGATGTGTTACTATATGTCTGAGTTTGTACATTTGGCAGACCAATAGGTTGATGACCTAATCAAGGTCTATACACCGGCGAGCTGGTGTGCATATAAGGGCATATGAGCAATACGGTCTCTCAAAGGGATCATACATGTTCATTACTGAATCGGAAGACATGAGCTCACTCATGAGATGTTGGGAAGATCAAATTCCGTGCACGGTCGTCTCGCTTTGGAAGCTTGACTGAATTTGTAGGTTTGATATATACTTTTGGAAAGTATATGATCAACATCTAGGTATGATATATGCTTTTGGAAAGTATATGATCGATACCAACTCCCAATGATCGAATGAGAAACTTAATGATAAATCCCTAAAGTAGACAGTGTAAAATTGATCTTATACTTCGGGATTATTCTAGGTCTTCCAGTATGCAGGATGTACAGGTATTGGGAATACCTGAGGGTGATGTGATCATAAACGGTTGTATAACCATGATGCTTCCATTCCTAGGGAGTGATGAAACGGGTCTGGATTTTAGTGACTCCTCTCAGTAGAGAAAGTAATCTGATCTTAGTCCAAATGTTGGACATTGATCTGAATGTGATTCATATTCAATGAGAAGATTAGATTTGCGGTCTTGATTTAATCAAGCATCTATGGGAGGTCTGAGATCTGGATTTGAGATGTGATCTCAATATCCAAGTCACTATACGTGGAACAATACAATCGCCCTGTCCTTATCTCCAAGTATTCGCGGAGAAAGCGCATTATCCTTGAAAGAGTTCGGGATAATTTCATATATGTATCTAAGCATTGAGTAAATTGGTAATTAAATGTGATTTAATTATCATGATTAATATGAATTTGATACATATTATAAAGAAAATTATCTTATATAATTAAATATGATTTGATTATCGAAGATATGAATAATATGAATGTGATTCATATTATTTGAAAACAAGAGAATAGATATCCAAGATGATTAAATGTGATTTAATTATCATGGATTTGAATAATATGGATAGCAATATCCATATTAGTCATATATATTATAAATGTGATTTATAATATATAAGAGAGAGGTATTTGTAATTTATATTTATTAATTAAATGTTAATGTGAATTGGATTCACATTGGACATTGAATTGAAATTGTAATTTACATTTTATTTTGGGTTGTGAATATGATTCACAAAGTTTTCAATGGCAAGATTGCAATGTCTACAAAATAATTGTAAATTTTTTTTGTAGAATAATTTGCAACAAAAGTTGTTGCAAAATCTTGGAGATTACAATATAGAGATGAGAGCCACCTTCCATATATATGGAGTGGACGGCCACCACTCCTATTAGGAATGTGTGGCCATCCCCTCCTTCCAACATGGAAGGAGGCACTCTCTCTCCTATGATCTTCAAGAGATCTTGATTTATTTTGGTGATTGAATTATATTGATTTATCAATATATATTTAATCTAAATTAAATTGATTGTTGTTGGTTTTTACCAACACAAATCTTAGCCATTAAAAGAAACACAATCAATGAGAGCTATTGGATTTGTGTTGCCCATGGATTGAGATCCATGGATCCCAAAATATTATAAATAGAAGGGCACCCCTTTGCTCTTCTCTACACAACACACCAAGAGAACATAAGTCTCCCTCTCTCTCTCTCTACACGCCTACTCTCTCTCTCCCTCTCATGGTCGTCCACCATGGATGCCCTAGAGAGGTTCTCCATCGCCGAAGCGTCGTCGTTATGCTACCCGATCGTCTGCTCGTGGATCTTCGTCTCCTTTGGTACGCATCGCTCGTGAAGAAGACATCGGATCTCGTGTGTCGAGATCAGGAAATCCACTGCTTGAATCATCAACATGGATTGCGAGAAGCACGCGCTTCATCCCCGCGCTCGCAAGCGTCTCCTCCGTCGGATCGGACTTGAGACAGGAGGTCTCTTCGTTTAGAGACTCGATCGCAACCACGCTTCAAGAGGTAATCCTATTACTTGTTTGTGGTTTAGACGAAACGATCTGAGAAGTGTTCTTGGATCATGTGGTTTCGTCGCATGAAAATTTTTTAAATTCCGCTGAATAGAACAACTAGTGCGACTAGTCATTCCTCGTCGTATTCGATACGACGATCACGCTTCCGTGATGCGCTTGAGTATTATCTCATATCCTTCAAGTGGTATCAGAGCCTTAGGTCGAAGGTTTTGGATACGATCCATAAAATCGAAGGCGACTTGGGTTCGTTAGGGTTGTGAAAGTTTTATCGTATTTCATTTTCGCATCTCTGTTTAGTGATTATTTTCGACCCTGTTTAAATTGTTTAAACATGAAATAAATTGTATTTTGTTCTCCATTAAATAAGGAAACCATAGGATCTGAGTTTACATAATTTGGATTCCATTTGCTCGAGATATGTTTGTTTTAGTGAACATGTATACACTGTTGCGGGAACTGCGAATCTTAACGTGATTAATGAGTTAATTATTATTTTGATTCACCTTGAAATGCATATAAATCACATAGATTCTGTTGTAAATCAAATTATCAAACTTTGGAAACTTACTTTGCTTAATTTGGATTTAAATTGTTGAGATATGCTAATCTTTGTAAGTAGGAGTCACTGCTGAAATTACTTTCCTAATCAAGAACCATGTGATTGTCAATTAGTGAAATTAATTGTTAATTTCATGAAATAATTATGTAAAATATTTGAGAAATATTTAATGATGATTATTTCCTTAATTTACTTGGCCTCAACCAATAAATTTATTAGATTTGATATAGATCATAATTGGAAACTTAATCAACAAACTCCTTGCTTGAATAGGAGTGGGAATTTGTCTAGCAAATTTTCTTATAATCAAAAATATTTTGATTATTACTATATGGTATAATTTCGGTTGAAAAACCAATGATCATCTCAAGTACAAAGTGATTGGCTTGGCATTATTTTTTCTCGAGGCGGATATGGTGTCTAGTCGGGGATCGCTGGGGTAGCGGGTTGCAGCGGATGCGGTCTGTCCCACTCCCGCCGGTACTGGCCATGACAGCGGGTAGGGAACGAATGATGCCTGAGAGATCATGATGTATTTTCTAATTTTTAAAATTCGAATTAATACATATTTTGAGATAATACCATATATTCAAGTAAAATCAAGTTTGTTGATTGAATTGGATTGAAAATTAATTTAATATGATTAAGTTAATTATATCCAATTAAAAACACTCTATTATAAATAGAATTGTTATTTTCCTTGGAAGAATTAATCATAATGAATATGATTCATAATGATTAATTAGAATTTGAATATGATATGGAGGATCACATAAGTGGCATCCATGGTCTCTCGTCATGGCGAAGGGTTCCATCGCCAGATATTGTATGTAGGAGACGCATGTCCAAAGTGACAACTCCTGCATATGATCCATTTGGATCGGGCTCGTCGCTCCTCGAAAGAGTAAGGATGTATATGTAGTGACCCCAATATCAGGTCCTCATATTATTGGGGCGATATTGGATTGCGCATAGCGAGTTGTATTCCTGTTGGTGGTTGGTTCAATTATTGATGGGTCAACATCACCTTAGGAGTGGTGGGCCCGGGTGTTAAAGACCGAATTGGGAGATGCAAGTTGGACTTGCAAGGCGGAATGTGTTCCCACTTTTTTTTATCCGAGTTACAGGTTCTCATATTATTGGGATGTAACAAAGATAAGGAAGGAGATCCCTGATCTTGCTTGAGATATAATGGTAAGTATATCTCTTACATTGAAAGTGATTAAGGAAATGAACTTTCATTATTGACATGGCAAGACAACTTTGATATAAAAATTCCTAAATCAAAGTTAATTATATATTTATATATGTTTATGCAAATTTCTTATTTCAGATAATCCTTCTTTAATCCCACTCAATGTTATACTCAAGAATAACCAGTAGAATATCATGGATTGGACCTATGATCCAGATATTGTACTTGCAATTGGACACATAATGTATGTGGTTGCAATATGCAAGTTTCCTCATAATAATGAGGAATGATAATTAAATAGACAATAGGACTAAAACCCTAGAGTTTGTATGTCTCTATAAGTCTTGATCTCATCGAATGTACTTTTAAAGTGACATGTCGATAACGATCGTAATTATCAAATAATCCTTATAAAATCTAAGAAGATGTTCTGGCATACATATGTGCTCTCGACATATAATCATGAATACATAGTTCTCTACATTTCAAAATTGTTTGAGTACCTACCTAAACCTAAGTTTTAAGAGTTTAAATGGATGTAGATACGATGAATGTCATCATTCTACTATCTATACTCTAATCATTCATGAAGCTTCACAATATTCATATTGTATGAATTGAATGAAGTATGTACTCTTATATTAAAATTTTTAATTTTAACATAAGAGATCCTTGGTCTTGAGCAATGGTTGCTTATAGATAAAGGGAGCGTAGTGGAAGCATGGGTTGGACCCAAGTAAGAAGTGTAGTCAAAGAGTTGACTGTACTTCTGTGACTTCCATATGACATCCAAAGAGTTAGATGAATTGCCAATACTGCAATAAGTTGATGTGTTGATAGTATGACTATCAAATCTATCTAGAATTCTTAGAGAAGGAATTGGATAGTACATCAGAATAATCTACATATAATCATTGATATTGACTTACTTATTTGATAAGATAAAGTTTAATAATTGTATCTCAATCTTCTAATGACACTTACAATTGGTTGCATCTGTATTAGAATATTAGAAATTTGATTTTAAGGTTTAATGGTCATCCATGTTGGAAGTGATGCAATTGTTGCAACCATTTCCATTGGATGAATATACTTCATATTTTTAGTGGGAGAGCCCTTAGTCTTAGAGAATGTCTCTACGACCTAGATATTAGAATACAATCATTGTTTATTTCTAAATGTTGGGAATAAACATGAAATCTGGAATAAACCTATCATAAAAGTTATGATGGGGATATTTCAGATAGTAAACATCTAGTGGACTCCACTAAATTAGAAAATTAATGAATGGTTCATTAAGATTTCTAACAACTGAAAAACTAAACCTTTAAAGATCAATAGGAGGATATAGATCATTTGACAATGATCTGGCATCATGTTTTGGACATATGTCTGTTGATAAGATCAATGGACAAGTAAGAGATGAAACTTTAGAATGTCTAAAATTTCAAAACTTGCATACTTATGAATATTGTATTCAAAGTAAAAATGTCCAATGCACCTTTCTTTTGGAATGGTGTAAGATGTTAAGGTATTTAAGATCTCATACATATTGATGTATATGAATCATCTATATCAGAATAAACATTATGGATATGTGATATATATTAATAATTATTTGTGATATGAAATTTCTTCTCTTCACTTAAAAAACTTTTAAATGTTCAAAGATTTCAAAATTTTGGTTTTGAACCAAACTCTGAAGGAATACGAAATGAATTTGATCTAACCTAGGTAGCTTGTACCTATTAGATGAATTCATGGAATACCTTATAGAGATAAGAATATTGTTTTTCTATCTCACTCCTCCTTATAAACCTAAACTCAATAAGTGTTGTAGGGAGATACAATTGGATCATGTGTGACATGATATGATCAATGATGAATATTAGCATAATTATCTATTAGTTTCCAAGGTATATATGTAGTAGAGACTGCAATATATATCCTTAATAAGGTTCCATGCAAGTAATCTGGAATCTGGCACTGGAGAGTGCTACTTCATTAGGAAAATAAAGGATGGTATTGTATACCTACTTTATGACCTTGAGATTCTTAAAAGATCTCATCTTTGAGAATATGATTCTTATAGGATGACTCTCTTGAGAATCAAGACGAAAATGAAGAAAAGGAACTCATTTAATCTTGAGAAGATAATAAGGCTCCTTAAATCGGAAACTAAATAGACAATTAAAGATGAAACATTAATACCTCTTCAAATAAGTTTGAGGATGGATTCCATGTGTCAGTTGAATCTGACAATGATCTGACTTCATGTGATGATGCTCCTGAGGATCATGACATGGAAAGATGGATGTTATCAATAAAAGTCTAATGTAGACTTCATATACAAGTGTTGTATATGGACCCTCGAGGATCCACCTATAAGGGTTAGACCCATTAAGGAGTAAATGGATCTTCAGAAGAAAGAGGGAACCCGATGAGAAGGTAGATACCTTAAAAGCACGGTTCGTAGCCATGAGCTGCAAACCGAAGAGAAGACATCTCTTGCGATGAGACTTGCTCTTCAGTGACCATGTTTAAACCCATCAGAATATTGCTAACCATAGCTACACAACTTGACTATGACATCTTCATGATGTGAGTCAAGATTGCATTCCTCTATGAATACCTCTCTGAGGATATTCATATGAAGTAGCCCCATGGCTTCATGATTGAGGAAAGCAAGGTATGCAAGCAAAAGAACTCTGTCTTTGGACTCAAATAAGCTTCTTGTAGTTGGAACATAAGATTTGATGAAATTATAAATGTTATGATTTCAGATAAAAATCTTGATGAACCATGTGAAGCTTAGTGGGAGTGCCATTGTGTTCATCATGCTAAATGTAGATATTATTCTAATCATTTGAAATGATCTAAGGATAATAATAATAAGTGTTTTATAATCTGGTTATCTCATACCTTGAGATATGATCTCAAGGATACCTCTTAGATCTTAGTTTTGAAGTTGTTCAGAAGTAAAGAGAAAAGGATATTGGGACCATCACATTAGTAGTACACCTTGGACTTATTCCATTTTCTGGAAAATTCCAAGAAAGGCTTCCTTCCCTTAAGATATGGTAGTGACCTATCTAAAGGGATAGCACCTCATAGAGTTGAGGAAGTGAATTCTAGAACTGCTTGCAGTTGTGCATCAGTTATGAGAAGCTGAATGTATGCTAGATGTGTACAAGAACCAGATGTCCACCATGTAGTGGGAGTAGTAAACTGTTACTAATCCTACTATGGAACAAAACACTTGATTGCAGTAATAACAATATCTTCATAGATGATGAAAACTTAGAGATAGTGATATCAAAGTCTTATCTTCAAAAATTTAAGACCTTGTAGATGGTGATCTATGAGGGTCTGAACTATAGATACCTTAGGAGATAGAGATCACTAGGAATAAAGGTATTCTGATAAGGATTATGGGCATACTGGTTATAATAATTATCAAGCTATAGTGTCAAAGACACTATAACAATATTGAGTATTGGTTGCATAAGATGCAACATTCGCATTGGATGTGAGCACTGTAACTAGGAGATATGTGAATACCGTAAAAGGACTTGGCATAGTCTCTCAGGAACAGAGTGACTGGCCAGCTTACCTAGCTATTTTCTAAATAGCCTATGAATGTCACATGAGTGAGGGTTTAAATGATTAGCCCATTAATGGCTCTTTGGGTTAGTGGGAGATTGTTGGACATGCGAGCCCACGACGAGCCATTATGCAATAAATGCTATTGCGAATATCATTCCCTAATATGAAATAAAGAATAAATAATTTGCATAATAGGTCCCTTAGTACAATTAGGGTTATATACCATGGCCATCTTGATGATCATACAGTTGTTGATTCAAGTATTGAATCATAGAGGCTGGTGCTTGGATGAATATCCAAAGAGTTAGATTGAGGACTCATTGAGCACCGTCAAATGATTATTAAGAGATGATCTCCAGTCTGAGAAGGAGATGGCAATCCTTTCTCTAAAGGCTGAAATCTAACTGACCTCTTGATGCAGGTCCTTTGCATAGGAATTGAGATTCAGAGGTGTTAGATAAGTTAGGTTAAAGAGTTGACATAACGAGATTGAGATAACCAAAATCCTATGTCGTATGCTGTCATGATATAGGCACGCATCCCCTGACCGGAGATAGATGTGTTACTATATGTTTGTTTTTGTACTTTTGATAGACCAATAGGTTGATGACCTAATCAAGGTCTATACACCGGCGAGCTGGTGTGCATATAAGGGCATATGAGTAATACGATCTCTCAAAGGGATCATACATGTTCATTACTGAACCGGAAGACATGAGCTCACTCATGAGATGTTGGGAAGATCAAATTCCGTGCGCGATCGTCTCGCTTTGGAAGCTTGACTGAATTTTTAGGTTTGATATATACTTTTGGAAAGTATATGATCAACACCTGGGTAGGATATATGCTTTTGGAAAGTATATGATCGATACCAACTCCCAATGATCGAATGAGAAACTTAATGACAAATCCCTAAAGTAGACAGTGTAAAATTGATTTTATACTTTGGGATTATTCTAGGTCTTCCAGTATGCAGGATGTACAGGTATTGGGAATACCTGAGCGTGATGTGATCATAAACGATTGTATAACCATGACGCTTCCATTCCTATGGAGTGATGAAATGGGTCTGGATTTTAGTGACTCCTCTCAGTAGAGAAAGTAATCTAATCTTAGTCCAAATGTTGGACATTGATCTGAATGTGATTCATATTCAATGAGAAGATTAGATTTGCGGTCTTGATTTAATCAAGCATCTATGTGAGGCTTGAGATCTGGATTTGAGATGTGATCTCAATATCCAAGTCACTATACATGGAACAATACAATCGATCTGTCCTTATCTCCAAGTATTCGTGGAGAAAGCGCATTATCCTTGAAAGAGTTTGGGATAATTTCATATATGTATCCAAGCATTGAGTAAATTGGTAATTAAATGTGATTTAATTATCATGATTAATATGAATTTGATTAATATTATAAAGAGAGTTATCGTAGATAATTAAATATGATTTGATTATCGAAGATATGAATAATATGAATGTGATTCATACTATTTGAAAATAAGAGAATAGAGATCCAAGATGATTAAATGCGATTTAATTATCATGGATATGAATAATGTGGATAGCAATATCCATATTAGTCATATATATTATAAATGTGATTTATAATATATAAGAGAGAGCTATTTGTAATTTACATTTATTAATTAAATGTTAATGTGAATTGGATTCACATTGGACTTTGAATTGAAATTGTAATTTACATTTTATTTTGGGTTGTGAATATGATTCACAAATTTTTCAATGGCAAGAATGCAATGTCTACAAAATAATTGTGATTTTTTTTTGTAGAATAATTTGCAACAGAAGTTGTTGCATAATCTTGGAGATTACAATATAGAGATGAGAGCCACCTTCCATATATATGGAGTGAACGGCCACCGCTCCCATTAAGAATGTGTGGTCGTCTCCTCCTTCCGACATGGAAGGAGGCACTCTCTCTCCTATGATCTCTAAGAGATCTTGATTTAATTTGGTGATTGAATTATATTGATTTATCAATATATATTTAATCTAAATTAAATTGATTGTTGTTGGTTTTTACCAACACAAATCTTAGCCATTAAAAGAAACACAATCAATGAGAGCCATTGGATTTGTGTTGCCCATCAATTGAGATCCATGGATCCTAAAATATTATAAATAGAAGGGCACCCCTTTGCTCTTATCTACACAACACACCAAGAGAACATAAGTCTCCCTCTCTCTCTCTACAAGCCTACTCTCTCTCTCCCTCTCATGGCCGTCCACCGTGGATGCCCTAGAGAGGTTCTCCATTGTCGCAGCGTCGTTGTTATGCTGCCTGATCGTCTGCTCGTGGATCTCCTTCTCCTTCGGTGCGCCTCGCTCGTGAAGAAGACATCGGATCTCTTGTGTCGAGATCAGGAGATCCACCGCTTGGATCATCAATATGGATTGCGAGAAGCACGCGATTCATCCCCACGCTCGCAAGCGTCTCCTCCGTCGGATCGGACTTGAGACAGGAGGTCTCTTCGTTTAGAGACTCGATCGCAACCACGCTTCACGATGTAATCCTATTACTTATTTGTGGTTTAGATGAAACGATCCGAGAAGTGTTCTTCGATCATGTGGTTTCGTCGCATGAAAATTTTTTAAATTCCACCACATAGAACAACTAGTGCGACTAGTCGTTCCTCGTCGTATTCGATATGACGCTCACGCTTCTGTGATGCGCTTGAGGATTATCACATATCCTTCAAGATTTGCAAGCTTGTTAAATCTCTTTACGAATAGAAACAAGCACCAAAGCAGTGGCATGAAAAATTTGACAAAACTATTTTGTCATGTAGCTTTAACGTTCATGAATCCGATAAGTGTATCTATTCCAAGGTGTAAGGTGATGAGTGTATTGTCTTATGCATGTATGTTGATGACATATTGTTGTTTAGATCACATATGAGGATTATTAATGAGACTAAAGTATTCTTAAGTAGCAAGTTTAGATGAAGGACATGGGTGTTGCTGATGTGATCTTGGGTCTCAAACTGACAAGGTCAGTTGATGGGATTGTAGTTTCTCAATCTCACTATGTTGAGAAGGTACTTGATAAATTTGGATATCAAGATTTCAAAGCTGTAAGCACTCCTTTTGATTCATCCAAAACAACATTTAAGAATAAAAGCGGAGTACATGTAGCTCAGCTAAGGTATTTACAAGTAATATGAAGTTTAATGTATCTTGCAAATTTTATGAGACCTGATATTTCATTCTCGATTGCAAAGCTGAGTAGATACACTATCTGTTCTTATCGTACTCACTGGGAGGCTCTGGATCGAGTACTGAAGTACTTGAAGGAAACTAGTTCTCTTAGTTTGCATTATGGTAGATATTCATTTGTACTGGAAGGATATAGTGATGCAAGATGGATAGGGAAAATAGAGGAGTTAGGGAGTAATGGTGTTACTGGCTATGTCTTCACCCTTGGAGGCGGTGCAGTCTTCGAGAGGTCTATGAAGCAGACCATTCTAGCTCGGTCTACCTTTGAGGCCGAGATGTGTGCTTTGGACACAACTGGAATTAAAGTTGAATGGCTATGGGAACTTCTTTCTGAAATTCCCATGGTGGGTCAACCAGTTCCTGCGATCTTGGTGCATTGTGACAACATGAACACAATTGTCAAGATCAAGAGCTCAAAGATCAATCAGAAAACAAGGAGACACATACAAATCAGACTTCAGACGTTAAGAGATTTGGTGTTTCGAGGAGTGTTGGCTGTGGATTTGTTGGATCCAAAGACAACAAGACAGATCTGTTGACTAAGGGACTTGATAGATCTTTAGTCCTAAAGTCTAGGCTTGGGATGGGACTGAGACCCATCGAGAGTTCTCTACAGTAGCAACCCAACCTATCTGAGTGGAGATCCCACAAAGTAGATTCAATGTAGTAATAACAAGATATTTGGAGAACTGGTTGGCACTCTTAATTCTAATGCTTATGCATGAGTCTCTTATCCCTAGAAGCCTTAGTGTCATACAAACTGCAAGTTTAGGAAGAGTGTAGGCTTCGAATGGGTTCAAGCCTGAGGGCAGGATGTTAGCAGTGCATCCTCGAAGAATGCCACCAATGTGATTGTTATTGTGGGTCGCAATTAAAGGAAGAGGTTCTTTCTTGAACACACTCATGAAACATGATAAGGGTGCATAGCCTTTAAGAGCACCAACCCTAAAGATTTTATCAAGAACAATGCTTTGTTGTTTCTATTGTATACTTTAACACCAATGTCTGAAGTTCAAGATGTAGTTCACTTCGATCCTGTTAAAGTGAAAGTAGTAAACTCGGGTAGAGGTTCAAACTGGAAGGTACCTTTACTAAAAGCAAAGTGTGACAGCCGAAAGATGTATTTTAACTCTCTTTGAGTATCTTTTTCAAATTGGTGATTTCGTGGGGGATTGTTATATTTAAAAGGATGTAATTATGTTTTAATTGGAAAACCTATGCAATTACAATAGGAGTCAATTTGGTCTCAATTGGGAAACCAATTGACTTGGAAGGAAAGTTAGGAATTTCCAAATTGGAAACATGGAATAGCTTGGCTAGAAGTTTAGTGTCACATCTACTATTTATAAACTTTTGGTGGGATTATATATGAGTTCACATACCAAGCTTTTGTAGCAATAGTAGAGAGGAGGAATGGAGGACTACACAAGCGCGCGCGCTCTGCTCCGCTCCGGCTCCGGCTCGGGCTCAGGCTCGGGAGTGTCAATTCAGATCTCGAATCTTAATACTTTTGTTGTGGATTTCATTTGGCATGTCGATTAAATCAGTCACACAGATTTATTTGGATTGGACTGAAATGAGAATTCAACTCGACCCCAAACGGTTCGTTGTGGCCGTGGTTACGAAATTCGAAAAGACACGCTAATTGAGGGGCATTTTCAGAAAATGAAAAGTCTCACGCTAGGGCACGCAACACCTTTTTATACGCATCCCCCGATGCCGTTAATTTATGCACTCACAAGAAAAACTCTCATGTCGTCGCTTTTGCTCTCTCTTCTCCCACCGCATCTGCGACCTGTTCTTCTCGGCTTCAAGTTATCAGAGGTACTTTCGAGGACAGTCTTGTTGGTGTGTGCGGACGAAGACTGTGTACCATCGTATCCTGGGAGCGGATCGCCAGTATCCTATGCACTTGTATTGTGGAGGCGATATCCTCTATAAGGACAGTCCATTTCGTGGACGCTTCGGTGATTTCTAACCTAATCATTCTTTCATTTACCGTAAATTGTTTATTATTTTACCTTTCTTGGATCTCGCCTTAATTTATGTTTCTGTTTAATGAATCGGTTCCTGCTTGCATTATGTAATCGGATAATGAATGAGAAATGAGTGATTATCATGATGTTAATCGTTATTGTTTCTCTGTTAATTCATTTGGATCCGTTGAATTATTGTTTAAAATATGTCTTGCTGATCATGATTACAAAATCAACACATACATCTAAGATAAAATATAACTATTTTATATTTTTTATAAATAAAATAAATCTCGATAACATATTGTGGTCTATTTCTTCTTCATGCTCTTCTATGCAAGGTATGCTTTTGTCTCCACATCCTCCTTTTACTTTGGGATTTCAAAGAGTACATTTGTTATTAAAATAAAAATAATGGCAATAACAAATAGTCCATCAGACATTACCCACGAGCAAGTAGATCATTTTCGTAAGAGTACTTTTGTAATTTTGTTAAAAGTAGAACATAATTGATAAATTTATATAATTATTGATGAGCATCGGATCAGACCAGATCAAACTCTTTTGGATCCAAATGACATGACCCACGAGCTATTTACTTTGATTGATTTTTTAACCATGACTCGCAATTTCTTATTATAATCGATGACGACCGAGTCGACCCCTTGAACATGGACTCAGATTCGTGTTAGGACATCATTTAGTTTTTAGAACTGGGAGTATGGAGGCGAAAAAAGAGCAATTAAAGGCGCAAGAGAAGGGGACAAATAGAAAATTGTGGAGTATAGGTATAAGAAGCACATATTTGAAGCCGACTATACACAGATGGAAAAAAGAGCAGAATATGTTGGAAACACATAGGAGGAATAAGGAGAAGAGTGATAGTTGTCATGTAGTGAGAATGCGCTGAAGATGCGACGAATTTTTCTTCCACCACTGGTTTGTTAGTGCAACACTAAGTGTATGTGTGTAGCATAAATCGTTGGAGAATCTAAGAATTACAATAATATTATTATACCGAATGGTAGGGTGTTTTTCGTACTAGGGAGGATTGCTGCAGAGGTGTTGTAATCCTCTCTAATTCATTTTTGTGATTTAGATTTCAAAATCCAACCTTATAGATTGAATCTTGAATTAATGCTCTAAATATCCTCCAAATTTCGCTTAAATCCAAAATTATTTAATATTTTATCTTAATGGTCAAATATTTGGTCAAGAACTAAGCAACTTAAATTCCATTTAAAAAGGATTTGAATCTTCAACCATTAAGATAAAATAGCAAATAATTTCATATTTAGTGAAATTTGAATGATATTTAGAGCATTAATCTATGATTCAATCTATAAGGTTGAAATTTGGAATCTAAATCACAAAAAAGAATTAGAGAAGATTACAATACCTCTGCTGCAATCCTCCCTACAGCAGAGGATCCTCTCAGCTGCAATCCTCCCTACAGCAGAGGATCCTCTTCCTCTCATTAGAGCATTATATAAGTCAGATCGACGTAATAGTGGATTTGGATCATCGTACTCGTCCATTTATTTATGGCACATCACAAATAGAGTTTGAATTGCTCATCCCTAATAATAATAATAATAATAATATCAAAAATCGAACTCCATATATCTCATGTTTCTTCATTGACCTTTATTTAATATTTATCCTCGACTTCGGATAATTTTATGCAATTTACCCATTTTTTTCATAAATTTAACTCGCCAACAACAAAGAGAGCATCTTTGTAAGGAGAATAAATCGATTGTCCTCACGTGAGAACAAAGTTGTCCTCTTCTTGTCGTTGTATTTTATCAAGGAGGGAATCCAAAGGACGAATCTCATCTCCCAAAACTATAGCAACTTGAAATCTATTTTTGGCGGGAAAGACGAAATCTTGGTGGGGGAAATTACTTCGACGTTATTTATTCAAAGTATCATCTCTACTAATTACGTAACTCATATCCCATGAGGTTTCCTCTCATTGGAGAGATCCTCTGCTATGGTGTTGTACCTGCTGTAGTCGTGTGAATTGTTCGATCTTAATCGAGCGGTTCACACAATTCTGCATGGTACGAACACACAAAAAGTGCAAAATCGTGTGAATGGCTTGATCGAGATCGAGCGGTTACCATTGCCAGAGCAAACTCTGTTGCATTTTGGCCCACAGCAGACGATCCAGTTCCTCCTCTCATAATGAAAGGGATCACTCGATTTGGGGTATTATTTATTTGCAAGTTGTAACTACCCAAAAAGGCTTGGGCACTTCTCGAGGATCTTTTGATGCAATGCAATCATTTCTATAAAAAAAATTATTGTATTTACTTACACATGGCCTTATTAAATTTCCCCAAATGCACATGCATTCCTATTTAAATTCACATCCCTACTTATACCCACATAAATGCACTTCATTTTGTGTCGTATGTCACTTCTATTAGGTCCAAGGACCTATGTAAAAAGCCCTATATATTAATGCCTAGTAAGAAAAATTTCATGAATACATACACAATTTGGGGAACAATCACTTCAACAAATTGAACATAAGATAATGAATAGTTTGAACATTTGTTGTCATATATTCCGATCTTAAAGATATAACAATGAATATTATTCGTTGTCAAATCATCTTTTATACTTATAATTAGCAATGAATAACATATCCCATGTTAATGGTTCATATAATGATGATTTTCCATTGAATTATTCATTAAAATTCATATTGAACATTGTTAAATTTAGAAATGATTAGAAGGAAAAGTCAACAAATAACCATTATTATATGATTCGTCACTACAAAAAAGGCAGGAATGGCAAGCACAAAGTATCGAGAGATGGACGAGCACATGTGTTCGCCCACGAGCGAGCGAACACAACATATGTGCTCGCCCATTTCCTCACCTATTTGAAATTGGTATCCTTTTGTTGTTGGCTCTTCATCGGAATTATGGGCGAGCTCATCGACTGCATGTGTGCATACTCTCATGTGCTTGACCATTTGAATTCCAACTTGTTCGGCATACGGCGTGATGATATTGGCGAGCAATCACATGGATGTGCACTTGGCGTGCACATGATGTGCTCACACGCATCTATAAACAGAACATCTAGGGCATTCCTTTCTCATTCCACATGATTCAAGCCCCGATTCCCTTGCTCCAACGACCCATCCTCCGTGTGTCCACCCTCTAATGACCACCGGTTGCAACATCCGACCATGCACCCACCGTTCTTTAGGCATTTGGCTATATACTATCCCTCTTCTTTTTCATTATTTTGTTGTATATGATGTTATATATTCATGTTTAGGATTTCTGGATTCTTTATACAATATTTATTTTTCTTTATATTTTTAATGCTTCAAGTTATTGTTTTGGTATCATATGTAGTAGATTGATATCTATTTGTTATTGTATTTGTTGACTGTAGTCTAGTGTACATGAAATTGTATGTGTGGAAGATGTATGATGAAGTGCCACATTCAGTTACATATTTAGATTTGTATAAGAAGTTTTAAAATTAAATAGATGTGCCAATTTTAGTGCTCGTTAGGATACCTTGATGATGAATACAGGTAATTAAACCTAGAAGATAATAATTTCATGTCATAATTGTGCTTTATTATGCATAAATAACTTAGGGTATAACTTCTTAGAATGAAAACATGGCTTTGTCAATGATACTTTAGAATGTAAGAATGATATACATGGCTTGGATTACATTTGTTACTTACCAACTAGGATTAGTTCACTTGATAAGGGTTGTATATGAGAGAGGGAGTATATATGTCTTGGTCTCAAAAGCATGGTAAGTGGTATATTTGTATGTATGATGAAGAGAGGGGTATATGTGTGTGGGTATGTTGAAGAGAGGGTGCATATGAGAGAGTATATATATGGGAAGGGGTGTTTATATGCATTGAGGGGGTGGTTGAATAGTGGGGTGTGTTACATATGTAATTACATTTTTGTGAAAACCATATACATTTAGTTAAAAATTAAGATATACTTTCTATTATGAAAATAATAAACTATAATAATAAGTTTATATTATCAAAAATAAATTCATTCCTTATTTTTAAGTAATAAAAATATTTGATAAAATTTAGTTAAACATAGGCATTTACTTCCACTATAGTTATATTCACAATACCACTAATTAATTTCAAAAATGACAACAAAAACCTTTAAAATAAGTACATTATATCAAAGAAATAACAACAATGTAAATTTTTAGGTATACATTTAATGTACAATCAAATAAACTCACTTTGAATAAAAAATAGATTCCATTTATTTAATAAATTATTAAAACATATTATTCATTTAAGTTCCGAAATTATCCATTTCTTTTATTTAATTAAATAGTGAAAACATTAAAATATAAAATAATAATAAAAAATGCAGTTCATAAATGTGTACATTAAACTATTAAAAACATTTCATAACATTATTTTTAAATTTTACAATGAATGTAAAATTAACTAAATGACTTTAAAATAAAAAAGAAGTACACTTATCTTAGTAAAGATTATTTATGTAAATATGAAATCTGAATTTATATAGTTCATAATTTTTTACATTAAATTAATAAGAACATTACGAAAAACATATAATGTGGACATGTATACCTTTTTCCTATTAGGGAACATTGTGTATTCGATTGAGTTGGAAGTTCTATATGAGCAGCAATGGAAGCGAGACGGGATCTCATCTGGAGTCAGAGATTCCCGAGCGAAGAGAATGCTGCAAAGCCTTGAATGACGCGCCTCGACATCCTCGATCTCATTTTGCAATCTCTCTCTCTATAGTCCTCACAGCTACTGGGAATGGGGGCTCTCTTCATTTCCAGTAAGCTGATTATTGCACCCGCAATCAGAGGTTCAGATCGAAGGACTCATACATCCGAGAATGAGGCGTGCCATCTTGCCTCTACTTTTTTTAGAAATAGCCCTCTTGTAATTATTTATCACATTAAAGTTTAATTAATATGGACATGTGCGCCATATTAATTTGTAGTTATGTAGTAAATAAGGTTTAAACACTAATTAATTATTAAATGGTACAAAACAGTACACATATTACGCATCCCTCCACACCGGGTGGTATGTGGCCCTGTACAAATGGTGTTGTGTGCAATACATTGTAATATTTCATCACTTTCAAATTATTATATTTTTATTTTTTTCTCAATACTATTGGACTCCCTTTGGGATGAGATATCCCAGTCCAATGATTATGGATTTTGATGTCCACAGGTGGAAGACATCTTTTTTACAGGTACACTCCCAATAATATAATATTAAATAATTTATTAGGTATAATTTTAGGATCACATAGCTCCATATCCCAATCGTTAACTAGCCAAATCTCGGTAAATACCTGGTCAACATAAATGTACATAATTTAATGATATCTTAAAGTCCCCATATGTAGCACGTACATATGAGAGACACAAGGTATCCGTATAATATAACATTTATGTTGTCTTTCCTTTGTTCAGAGCTCCCAAAATAAGGATGTTCTTGAGGATTCAAACACTGAATTAAGACTATCCGTGCTACATGCATGTTAGAGTTTATTTTTTAGTATTCTTTTCGGTAATATAACCCCATTTCTCTTCAATATACCGGATTAATCTTAATAGACTTTAACTATTATTACTTCGGTGACAATTATAAAGGCTATTAAGCTTAATTTATAGGTATATTGAAGGGTTGTAGGGTTATGTTGTTGAAATCTTCTCAATATACCGGATTAATCTTAATAGACTTTAACTAACATGCATGTGGTGACGATAGTCTTTTCAGTGTTTCAATCATTAAGGATGGGCACAACATATAATATTATTAAAAAAAGTTCTTCTCTTATCTCCTAGATTAAATGATAGAAATTAGGCCAACATTACAAGTACTTTGATTTAACATCGGAAATCTCTTTTTTATGGTTAGGATGATGATCAATAGAGAGTGGATGTACAATCGTGTCCAAGACAGACATTTATTAGAGATATTTCAACGTGTCGTAGAGGAGTTTGTTGTATTTGCTTTCTCCAACGATTCTTCTGTTGTTGATTCATACTTCACCATCATATGTCCATGTCACAAGTGTTGTTTACTAAGAAGAAGACTAAAGATAAAGTACAATTACACCTCTATATGAAAGCTTTCATGGAGGAATATTATACGTTATGGATACATTGTGAAATCATCTCATCTTCGGTGAATGATAAGGAAGTAAATAAAAATTTATTTACTACACATCACAGAAAATGCAGAATATTTATCAAACAATATGCCAAAATAATGTTAGTTCATCGCATGAACTAGAAAATGTAGCACAATGATTTGTGCATCTAGAAATCAAATATGTAAGGAAACGATTTTCTTTATGTTTTCTAATATTCATGATGAATAAGAGAGGTAGATTAACGTTACCTTTGAAGCTTGAGTTTCTATGAATGAAACCTCTCGAATCAAGTCTAATCTACAGACTTGTCTCTCGTGGGCGTGGAGATGAGTCACGTTGCTTCCCACAAACCCGGACATCATCTAGGGCAACAAGAAGAGAGTTGTATGGGTTGAAGACTCTCAAGACTCTTTCTCTCTCAAGGGCGCATGGAATTTAGAGGAGTACTTGCTCTTATAATTATTGTGAAAAGGAGGAGGCCTTGCCCTACTGTTATACTTAAAGCACACGTCCAACATGTGCCTTAGTATCCCATAGATCAAGGGCTGAGACCAAGTCCTAATTCAATAAGGATTATCTCCTTATTATCTCCAATAAATATTAATTAATTAATTAAAATAAAATAAGCAACAACTTTAGAGTCCTAATTCAATTAGAACTCAGCAATACAGAGCAATGTGTACATCATATGTACACGCCACATCACCTTCCATATATGAAAGTTATTATTGCAAATTTTATTTATTAATTCACTTGATAATCATATTATCAATATTGGAGAAATTATAAAGTTAATCCTTAAAGATTTTGAATCATATTTATGAGATAAAAATTAAATATAAATCGAATTTACATCGACAAAATAATGTGAATCAGATTTACAAAATCTCATGCCTTGGAAAAATAATGTAAATCGTATTTACATAAATATTTATATGAAGCACATCCATATAAATATTAATTATGATGAATCACTATTCACATAAATTAATGATTTATGCTTGTGAATCTGATTCACAAAATTACTCTTATCAATAATATGTAATAATCATAATTACTACAACATTGTCATTAACATGTATGAGTCCTAATCCAATTAGGACTCATGAGATAGGAATGCAGATACTTGGAGCCAATGTCGGGGAGATCATACTATCCATGTATAGTGACTTGAAATGTGGATAACTATCCAATTTCAGGGTTTATACCATTTTTTGCAAAAAAAATCAATCACCTACGAATGTTGAGCTTGAGTAGTAACACTTTAAAGTCTCAGTGAGCTCAATGAAACGCGTCACACTCTCCATGAGCTAGACAAAGTGCTAGTGAGTTGAATCCAGTTTCCTTGACTATTTCTAATCATAGTGCAAACTATTTGGAGATAAGAAATGAGCTCAACGAGCTTGTATACTTCCATTTCCATGACCATTTCTGTTTTCAACACTTGAACATTGAAATTGGAATTTGGATTCAAATGAGTTGTGATTTAATCTAATTAAATCATAAATCATCTAGCTCCACTAAAATCTATCTTATTTCATCACTCCCTCAGAATGGAAGTGTCATGGTAGATGATCGATTACAATATATGCAACCCTAAGTATTCCCAATACTCATCCATCTTTCATACTAGAAGATGTTGATAAATTCGAAGTTCAAACCATGGTTTGACTGTCTTCTTCAGAATGTATCAATAAATTTCTCATTTGATAATTGGGTGACAATATTGATCATATGCTTTCCAAAAGAATATATTAATATTTCGAATTCCTGTCTTATTTCATAAATAAGACGACCATGCATGGAATTCATTTTGACCCCAACATCTCATGAGTGAGCTCTATCTCCCGGTTCATCAAGTATGAGTATGTATGATTCCTTCGAGAGATCATACATCTCAAACAACTTCATGTGCACACCAACGCAGTCCGTATATGGACCTTAGCTAGGTCACCAACTTATTGGTCTATCAAATGTGCATACTCAGACATATAGATGCATATCTGTCTCAGGTTAAAGGATGTGTACCTGATCGTGATAATTATGATTCAAGTCTTGGTTTATCTCGACTTCATCAAGTCAACTCTTTGAATTGTTTATTCCAGCACTTTCTAATCTCCATTCCTATGTAGAGGACTTGCATCAAGAAGTCAGTTGGAAATTAGTCTTTAAAGAAATATTGTCATCTCTTTCTCAGACTAAAGATCTTAATTGAATATCACATGTTTGAAGTCAGTTGTATCCTCCCAGCTGCATGGTTTCACTATATCCATGGTACATAATCCTAATTAAACAAAGGGACCTTAATAGTAAAGTACATTCATTCATTTATTCATTTCATTTCAGATGGACATGATAAACCAATAACTTTTATTGCATTAATGGGTCGCTAGGGGCTTACAAGTCTAACAAATGAATCAAATGATATACTTGAAGAGAATCCATTTTGTTGAAACGGTGATGGATGTAGATGGACCTGAATTCAATAACAAAATATTTGATGATGAGGAACCACATGGAGAGTCTGTAGAATTTTACGAGCTCTTGGAAAGGCGAAAGAACCATTATGATCAGGTTGCAAGACACAAAACAGACTCTCAGCAGTTTTAGAACTTCTAACTATGAAAATGGAATATAATATATATGGTAGATAAGAATTTTGATGCGATATTTATTATTGAAGAAAATGTTACCTTAAGATCATGAATTACCAGGAAACTACTATAAAAAAATGATGAGGAAGATGGGTTTAAAAGAGGTGAAGATTGCTTCTTTGTATAATTCATCATGTATTGTATTATAGTGGAAATTAGAATATTGCCTATTGTCCATAACATAAGAGCCTAGATATCAGGACTCCGGTAAAAGCAGAAAAAAAGTTGGATGGGAAATTTGTCACTTTTTGCTAACACCTCGATTAAAAATATTTTATTATTGTAAGGAAACAATAAAGGAGATGTTATAGCATGCAGATCATACTCGGCAAGAGTATATGGAACATCTATCAGATTCAGAGAGATGGAAAACAATGATGATTGCTTTTCCATCATTTGCAAGCAAAAAAAGGAATTGACTTATTGGATTGTGTACATACAGATTCATTCCACATAGTAGAAGCAAAGACTATCCATGTTGACCAGTAATGACAACTCCTTATAATCTATCGATACCGTTGTGTAATAAGCAATAATTTATATTTTTATCACTCCTAGTACCTGGACCAACTCATAGTGGGAAATACATTGACATGTATTTACGTAGTCTTATAGATGAGTTGAAAATTTTATGGATAAACGGAGTTGATACGTACGAACGATGCCAATAAATGTCATACATTTAACATAAAAGCGATGTTACTTTGGATGATAAATGACTTCCCACCATATGGAATGTTGTCTAGATGGAATACTCATGGATGAAAGAGCTGTTTTTATTGTATGTAGAGTACAAAACTGTTGATGAATCTTAGATACATCATGTTAAAATCCATTTATTATTCTCCTATCTTAAACAATTCAATAAAAATCACAATCAAACCACTAATATTAAGTTGTATTATTATATTATATTATAAATATTCTACACTAATTTTGTAACCCTAATTATTGTATTTAATTACTAACCATTTTTATTTTCTATTTTATTAAAAAACCTTAAAAATAGATTAAATATTGTATATATTTATTTGGCTTTTAAAAAACTAAAAAGATAAAAAATATCAAAATCTTTAAAATAAAGTGTTTTTAAGTCACTAAAATACTCCCCAAAATTCTTTGCTATACAAATGACTTCTTTTGGCTTTTTGATCAACAAGAAACTTGTAGATCTCATCGAGATCTATAACTTTCATGTTTTGACTTTTTGTTAAATAAACCTCCTACTATTTCTTTTTTATGTTTCTTTATTTTCTTATTTATTGATATTTTTGGAGAAGCCACATGGCGTCCTCTGGGCTGCCCACGTGGCCCGTTCTTCTTCGCGCCAGCCAGTTTTACTCTCTGCCCTTAGATCGCCTTTCCCCACCATTAGATCTTGCTCCTAAGCTCCATCCAAGATGTCACTTTCTGCTCTCCTTCCAGTCGTTCGATCTTCACCTCCGCGCGCATATGGACTGTTCCCTCTCTTTCACCTCCCATCCACTCGATCAGAGCTTATAGATCAAATCCAAACCGCTCCTTTGCGCCTCAATCTCAGCCATTGGATCTGGTGATCCAATGGCCATCGCACCATTTCCTACCTTCAGCGCCTCCTTCCACAGGCATTACACATGATTTTCCACCCGCCCCCTTCCATTTCTGGCCACCGCTCCGATTACCCTCTCCACAACCTAACAACTCCTCCACATAGCTCCGAGATCCACCTTCCTCGCGTAACCCCACCCCCCCTTAAATCCCAATCTTCTTGGGCCATTAATCGAACATTTAAACATATGCCACCTCCATCGTAACGGCCGGAGCTCTTCCTACAAATACCCCTGCACCGCCCTCTTTCCACCTCGTCCACCAATCTACAGCCTAAGCCCTAGTCCCTCTCCACCTCCCTATGACAGATGGAGGTCAGATGAGGGGCCATAATGGGCCCTCCAACCTGGTTTTGACCCATGGTAAACTTGGCCATGTCACGGCAACCTCGCTGCCATTAAGCTCCCCGTTGTGGCTGTGCGGGTCTGAGCGACGACCAGAGGACCAATTTGGCCTTTATCCCAAGCCACTTCGTCCGCCTTCTTCATCTCTGATTTCAATGTAACCTCTTCCTTATTTTTCTTTTGGTTTCACCATTTTAATTGCACAGGTACACCCACCTTCACCATCATTTTGATTCGCCTCTACCTTCACCAACCATCCCGATCTTCACGCCTCCCTTCGATCATTACATTTCTCCGTCAAAATCTCCAGCCACATCGCCACTTTCCTCTTCACCTTGTCGGAGAGGAACCCACCAGGGCCATCGCTTTCTTCACCTCTTAGCCCTCCGCTCCACTCACCTCACTCCTCTTGCACTCACACATGTCTCGGCTATGCAACTAACCCTTTTGCAGGTAAATGGCTAGAGTTCATATGCCTACATTGATCTCGAGTAACAGCATCGGTGGAGCGTCGTCGACAACTGTCTACAACTATCCTCGCAGCTTCGTCTCTGGTTCGCCATCTTCGCCAGATGATCACGGTGCTCCGGTGAGTCTCAAGGAGCACGAAGGAGCTCTGACAGCCTCACCGAAACTCCATTTACGTTGTCGCTCCTCTTTCTGGGGAAGAAGCGCAGGAACCATTCGATGGTGCATCCTCAATGATCGTCCAATGACCCAAATGGAGCCATGTCGCAAACTTCGGACCTACAGGCTCAGGCATCCCAAGCCATTCCCCGAGCCATCATCAGATGCCACTTGCCGTCGAGCCTCTGCCCACCCCCGAACCTAGTCCCCTCACGTACCATGCACGTGAGGGGTTGTGTTATTTGCAGATGAAACCATGGACTCCTTCATAATTGCATAAAAGTCCCTAAGAACGTGCCTCACATGCACTCCTATGGTAAATTACATAGAGGCCCCACCAACATCTGATAATTACAAAAATACCTATGCACTTTATGATAAATTACATTTGGGCCCCTCCAATATCCATTTATTGCAAATATGCCTCTCCAGGGGAATTTTTGTGATTATTTATCTTTTATTTCCATGCATTTTTATTGTGTTTATGTCCCTGCATTATTTTTAGCATATCTTGAGCATACGAACTCCGTTTTAATTGATTTCAGTTTCATCGTGATGTTTATTTTATTCTCTATCTAATGGCATAGTTTAAATAATGATTTAACACTAAATTAAATTTGTTAATATTTGAATATATATTAATATATATAGTGTCCTCTTCTCATGATTTACGTGCCATTTATTATCCTTATTTATTCTGACTCTGAAATTTATCCTCATTTTATTTCTCATTAATTTGATATATGTAGGGCATGTTTGCACATATTTATAGTGCATGCTTGTCTTTTGCATCTCGTCATATATTGTGATAAGTGCATCTCATTTAATTGCACTTTAAAATCAGACGAAAATTGCATGCATCATTCTACTTTGTTCTTCATTTTATCTGCATATTGTTTCACATTTTCTTGAATACCTATAATTAGAAGATACTTACTCATCAATTAAGCAATAATTTTTGAAAAATAGATGAAGAGGCTCGTGTCCCTATGTTATACTTGCCAAGTAAAATAACTTCCATATATTCGAAAGTGTGGTTTTTGCTGAATCATTTTTACCACCTATAGTATGATAAAATACGATTATTAATGTGGTGAAAATGTGCTTCATCAAATGAGACACGACTCATCTTTATTTATTTGTTGAATTTTATTGTATTTTTGATGTTGGATATTTTTAAATTTTAGGTCTTCTCATTATGTTGTTTTTTGCATCATCTGTTGATTATTTTTCTTGATATTTTTTTTGACTATTTCTTTTGTGCCAGGGCTCATGGAGACCTAGGAAGCTCAATCTACATGGAGGCATGGAGTTGGGATCTCCCATTGCAAGGAGCGCAAAAGAAATCAAGAAGGATTCAAGGAAGATTTTCATGCATTTTGTTGTTAAAAAATATGTATCATATGCATTTCTAGCAGTCCTCGTTCGAGGGCTCGCGTTGTAAAAAAAAGAGAAAAAAATATATAGATCACTTGATGATCTATCCCCCCCTCATACACACACATCCATATTTGTATAGTCACTCATCCCCCTCATCCTTCCATAGATGTATATTTACATACACCCCCCGCTCCCTCGCACATCCATCACAGTGTATACACCCCCCAATCTCCTTCATATTCAATTGTAAAAATTCACCCCCATCTCCATGATATTCATCTGTGTAAGTACACCCCCTAACCCTAACCAATCACAGGCCCCCAACCCAATTTCCAGATCCATTACTTGGGCTATTTTCAGCCTAAGTATAGGGGGGATCCGACTCAATCAACCTTCCCTCCATTTGTCTTTTTATACTTGGGTCATTTTTGACCTAAGTATAGGGAAACCTTCCGAGTCAGTTTTGCTATATCTTGCTATATTTGACCAGAGCTATGGCTTCATATCACTTGTGCTATGAGGACTTAACAAAGGTTAAGTATAGGGGGCTATACCGTATATTACTGTATACATACTTTAGCCATAGCTCGTATGTTAAATTTTTTTTGGAAAACTTTTTGGGCTAGGGTTTAAGTTGACCTATGAACTGATTTTTGTAAAAGTTTTGTAAAAATATTTTAAAAATTGAGGGATTAAGTTTTTGTAAATAAAATTACCTTTTTTAAAATTTCCCATAAAAATCTGAAAAAATTTAAAAATTTCTTTTGTAGAGACTCTGACTACTAGACTTAAAAATTAATAGTTATTCTTCAGTAAGAGAACTACGGTCTCCCTTAGCAAAGTGGGTTGTTTATAAGACATTGTCTATGGCTCCGTCCTTAAGTAACACGGGTAGCTGTCTAACGGTCCGTACTTACACCCATACTGGCTGGAAGTAGATGCAACTATTCATATGAGCTTGGGCCAATCATCATCTCTCTCTTAAGAATTTAAAATAAATAAATTCATAAAAATTTGTAAAAGATAAAAATCACAAAAATTCACTAACTCTGGAGTACGTGTATTTCTGACACATTCACTATCACTCACGTCTTGAGTATTTGAAGACACTGGATTTCTGAGATCTTGAGAGACTGAGTTAACCAGCCTTAGTCACTAGGGTTTTTTTTGAAACTTCATAATCCACACCTCCCTAGTTTGAAAGAATTGAGCACTATATTGTACTCTTCATCTCTACTTTCTAAAGAATATGATAAGCACATGGCTTTCACAACTGCATGATTGATGAGATGAGTTGAGTTATCACTTGAGGAACTAGGACTGAAGATTTGATTCTAGACCTGATTTAAGGATACTCGAGGACGGGATAAAGTTAATGAAGGCTTTAAGAAACATGAGTGTCGGAAAATCCTAGCCAGTATGTGAACAAGTTCGCATAATATTGTTTGATATTGACTTATGCGCCAGCGAGTGAAGAAACATAATTTAATTGTTGATCAGTGTGCGCTAACTTTTGGTAAAAGAAATGGAGCTAGCTAAAAAGAAAAGAAAGAGTATTGAAAGAAAAGAGCTCTCAAACACAAAGTCAAATTACAAAGATCTTCCACCAAAGGTGAGCGCTCCCAACCATTTCAAAGTGCTCACTTTAACCAAACGATATTAGGACTAAGGAGTCAGGCTAGCACCAAAAAAGGGCTCTACATAGTATAGTGATACAAGTCTGGGTGTCGAAGGTATCTTAGATACTCAAAAGAGACACACCCCTGTGTACTCTCTGGAAAACGAGTGCAGACGACTCTAAATTCTCTTGATGGACACATTGATCAACAAACAAAAATTTGCATGTGTTGAGTAATAAGGCACTCGAGAGGCCCCTTGTCCAATGTGTGAGAGAGAAAAATATGCACAATCCTATGCCCTCCATCATTTGGCCATCCATCTACACATTCAAGTTTGACAAACTAATGAGACGGTTGATTTAAGCAAGAACCGACTTATTCCCTAGTGTTGAGGATTAGGTCTAGAAGAGAGTCTCTTGGACTGGGACCTTGGGTGACATCTCGACTTGACTCTCATGATTGCAGTGCACTAATTTTCATATCCTCATATTTTATGTACAAATAGAGAGTTTGATAATTAGAGAAGTTGGATTCCTTTTGATTAGAGCATTATTGAGCACATAATTTTAGGATCACTCAAATTGAGGGTCTTCGATGAATTGGGCCTTGAAAAATTCACATGTACTGTCAGGAATTAATCTAACTCCTTCATTCTTTAGATGCTCGAGGTCGAGCACATAATAAGTATTGGGTATGATGAATCTCAAATATATCATGTTCAAATACATTTGTTATTCTCCTGTCTTAAACAATTTAATAAAAATAACAATCAAATCACTAGTATTAACTTGTATTATATTACAAAAAATCGACACTAATTTATAACCCTAATTATTATATTTAAATACTAACCCTTTTTTTATTTTCTATTTTATTAAAACCCTTAACAATTTGATTAAATATTGTATATATTTATTTTAGCTTTTAAAAGAATTAAAAAGACAAAAAATATCAAAACCTTTAAAATAAAGTGTTTTAAGTCAGTAAAAATACTCCCAAAAATTCTTCCTTGTACAAATGACTTCTTTTGGCTTTTTGACGAACACGGAACTTGTAGATCTCAATGAGATCTACAATTTTCATGTTTAAACTTTTTGTTTATTCAGCCTCCTACTATTTCTTTTCAATATCTATTTATTTTCTTATTTATTAATTTTTCTGGAGCAGCCACGTGGCGCCCTCTGGGCCGCCCACGGGGCATGTTCCTCTTCACGCCATCCCAGCTCTCCACCCTTAGATCACCTTTCCCCACCATCAGATCTTACTCCTAAGCTCCATCCAAGCCGTCACTTTCCGCTCGCCATCCAGTCGTTCGATCTTCACCTTTGTGCGCATCTGGATTGCTCACTCTCTTTCACCTCCTATCCGCTCGATCAAACCTTATAGATCAAATCCAAACTGCTCCTTCGCACCTCAATCTCAGTTGTTGATCTGGTGATCCAATGGCCATCACTTCATCTCCTACCTCCAACGCCTCCTTCCCCAAGCGTTATGCCTGATTTTCCACCCGCCCCCTTCCATTTATGGCCATCGCTCTGATCACCCTCCACAACCTAATGACTCTTCCACATAGCTCCGAGATCCACCTTCCTCGCGTAAACTCCCCCATCCTTCAATATCGATCTTCTAGTACCATTAATCAGGCACTTAAACCTAGGCCACCTCCACTGAAATAGCCAGAGTTCTGCCTAGAAATACCCCTGCTCCGCCCTCTTCCCACCTCATCCACCAATCTACAGCCTAAACCCTAGCCCCTCTCCACCTCCCCGTGACAGACGGAGGTCGGACGAGGAGACATAATGGGCCTCCGACCTGGTGTTGACCCATGGTCAACATGGCCATGTCACGGCAGCCTCGCTGCCGTTAAGCTCCTCGTTGTGACTATGCAAGTTTGAGTGATGACCAGAGGACCAATTTAGCCCTCAGCCCAAGCCACTTATCCTCCTTCATCTCCGATCTCCAGCTAACCTCTTCCTTATTTTTCTTTTGATTTCTCCATTTTAATTGCACATGTACATCCACTTTCACTATCGTTTGAAGTTGCCCCCACCTTCACCAGACCACCCTGATCTTCGCGCCTCCCTTCGATCACTCCCTCTCTCCGTCAGAACCTCCAGTCACCCTGCCCTTTTCCTCTTCGCCTCGCCAGAGAGGAACCTGCTAGGGTCATCTCCTTCTTCATCCCTTATCCCTTTGCTCTACCTCACCTCACTCCTCTTGCACTCACACACACCTCGCTTATGCAACTAACACCTTTTAGAGGTAAATGGCTGGAGATCGCATGCCTACGCTTGTTGAAGAGGATTTTGCAGAGGTCTAGAAATCTTACAAGGCGAGAATTCAAGTCGATGCATTGACCTCACACGAAACCCAACTTCCAACAAAAATTAACCCATAATTCAGAATCAAGCAATAATGATAATTGTGCAGAGTTAAAATTTATTATAAATTTAGTACAAAGATGTGTATAGGTGCAAGTATGTGTAGAGTGTAGAACACAGGGAACAAGCAGGATAGATCAGGGCAAAAATTCTCAAAAAAGTGAATGTGATGTATTTGTCCATATATGCGCTCTTTTTGTGGGGTTTTAATTTTTTTACTTTTTTAATTTATTTTTAATTTTATATTTTTATTATTTGATTTTTAATTTTCTATTTTTTTGTATTTTCTTTTTATATTTTATATTTTATATTTTCTTTTCCTTTTAATATATAATAAGCAATGTATATAGGTTATATATACAATGTAAGCTAGGGTTAATATAAAAATTAACAAAAATGTTCAAAAATAAGAAAATAAAATATTTTTGGGTCTTTAGATTTTTGTAATGTTTTTTTAATTTTTTAAGAATTTTTGCTTTTTATAAAGTAAAAATACCCAAAATAGGGTTCAAGTCATCTCTGAAATTAAAATGGAGATGAAAAATATAAAACAATAGCAAAAATTCTCCAAATTAATTTTTATATATAGATAATAATATAAAGAAACCTAAGAAACAAAAAATAGAATTTTTGGATTTTTTTGGATTTTATATTTTTTTAAAAAGGTTTTCAGTGTTTTTCTATTTTTTGAGTTTATTTTATAATTTGTAGTGATTTTTGATCTGAAGGTCAAAAAATAAAAATAAACAAAATATATTTTTTTCTGGAATGTTTCAAAAAGTTTTAAATTTTTATGTATTTTTTAGTGCAAACAAGGACAAAAAGCACGTCTTTGATTTTTTTATAAATAATAAATAGCTTCAAAAATGAGAAATAAAAATATGGCATGAAAGAGCAATGCAACAGGAAGCTATGTCTATTTTTGGGATTTTTCAAGTTAATTTTCTATTTAAAACAAATGGAGATAACAAAAGGAAAATGCAATACAAGAAGGGGTATTTTTGTAAATATCAAAAAGATCAGGGGCTTGTATGCAACTCTCACAAAAATATGTAAATGGATCTAAAATTTATGGGAATAAGATAAAATATGCAAAGCCCCAAGGACCTTGCTGCAAAAACACCTAACTCACGTGTAGAAACACGTGAGCCACATTGATAGGGGTCAAAATGCAATATCCAAAAAGTTATCGGTGGAACTGCAATTTTCACCAAATATATTATACTGAATATTCAAAATGTTAGACCAAATGCAGCATAACTAAACCCACGAGGGTTTTGCTACAAAATAACCAATGTTGGTCGGCCGAGCTGGTAGTGAGCTGGAATGCAAATACGATAAATGTCAGGGTCTTGTTTGCAAATATTACAAATACAAATAAATGGAAATCTAAAGTTTAACTACTATTAAGGAAATACAAAAATCGTAGGGCTAAGAACACTAAATACCCAGATGTAGGCACGATCGAACGGAGGGATTTCTCCAACTTGGACACGTGGCAGTCATCCAATGATGGATACTACTTCGTCTTCGACGGCCATGATTAGATGATCCCTAGTTGATCTGACGACTGACATGCAGGGGATCCGACGGTCGCTGCTATTCCTGGAGCTCTTCGTCGATCAGATGGAGGGGAGCGAGGAAGGAAGAACAGGGAAGAACATCAGGTCCGACAGACTTCGATTCCCTCCCCCTCGCATCCCAGGCGATGGATGGCGTAGCGGCGATGCGCAAAATGCTCCTGGAGAGGCTCTTTATCTGATGGCGGCTTCAAAAGAAGACAAAGAACATCAGAGCTCCTCCACCACGTCGGGGACGGAGGTGAGCTTCAGGTACTTGACCTGGTTGTAAAAACAACCCCACAAGGGGTCCTTGGGCTCCCAGGGCCTCCAAGGAAAGTTCACACAAAGAAACGAGGTGTCTTGGGCGTCCTATTAGCATATGTGAGTGTGGAATGGAAGGGGGCGGCTTTGCTCCAGCGAGGCGAGGAAGAGGAGCACTGTGAGGCTAGATCGGGGGCCGATTTAGGTGGATGAAGGGTGGACTAGGATGCAGAAACGTAGGGAAGAGATATGAGGTGGTAGCGAGGCGGTGGAACAATCAGGATCAGCGCATGAAGGTGGTTGCCGGAGCGGAGCTCCAACGAGGGGTTAGGATTTTAATCTAGGCTAAAGCATCGATCAAACACGTAATAAAAACTACAGAACTAAAGCCAAGTCCTACAGCTAGCTGAAGAGCGAAGAAAACCATACCTCGATGGCCGGGAAACCAGAGGTAACCTCACAGCGGCAGGGGCTCATCGGAGATGATGGAAGCACGCTAAAGACTCGTCTGACGCCGCCCCAATCAGCTGGAGGTGGTGCTGTTACCACCACCAGTCTAGAGCGCAAGAAAGGAGGAGCAAACGAGTCAAAAAGGTGTTCCAAGAGGAGAGGGAAAATCAGGGGGGTGTTTTGTACAAGAGGTGATGGGGCTCGAAGAATGAGCGTCGAGCGTATCCGCGATCCGAAAATAAAAATAAATGTGTGGGCGTGTATCCTCGATCTAAGAGGAGAAAAGTCAAGAAGAATTTATCGTGAAATGATGCAAGGAAACGCCTCGAAAAATTCGCAAAATCAGACAAAAACAAGGTCTAACATTGAATAGACCTCTGTCAGAGAGTTGACCGAGGTCAATGAACGAGATGATCTGGTTGGTCCACGTGGAACAACTAGAAAAAATCCTGTAAAAAATATTTTTAAATTCGATTTAAAATAATAAATGATTTTATTAATTTTAGGTTATAAAATGAAAAATATTTATTATTTTTTAAAGTATTTTATTATGATTTTTATTTATTTTTTAGAAGTATATAATTACAAGTTAATTCTTAAGGTCTATATATATATGTATATTTATCTATATATTTTAATATTTTATTTTTTTTTCTATTTTTAATTTTATTAATTCAGTTTAGTATTTTATGTATTTATAACTTATTTTTATATACTCTAATATATTTTTATTTATTTTTCTGATATATTATATACAATTGAAAAAATAGATGTATTTATTCTATAGGTATACTTATAGGTATTATACCTCTATATTTTATACACGTACTTTATTTTAATGATTTATTGATGTTTTTATTCCAGTTTTAATATGAAAATATATTATAAATAATATTTACAAAATTATAAAAATATAAAATTACAAAAATAATGAATAATAAATAAAATGAATATTTTAATCAGGTAAAGTATATAATAGGGGTCCGAAACCTAACTTTCACACCGTAACTCCAAAAAATATGAAACTATCTTCATTAAATAGCTTATTAAAATTTATATACAATTAGAGGGAATTTTGATATATTTTGAGTTTTTATTTGAGAGATATGGGTTTGGGAAGTTGGGGTTTTGGAATTTTATCTAGACCATAAATTTTTATATAAATATTATTTTTGTATGAAATTAATTTTGTATTTTTCTATATTTTATTTTTTACAACTTTCATGTTCAAAGTTTCTTTCTTTGAAGTATAAAAAGCGGAACTAAAAATAGGTACTAAAAATGAATAAAAATGAATTAAATGAAAGGGATTTTTATTGGATTTTGGCCCTTATCTCCCCCTACTTTATTCCTTGTCGACCTAGTCATCTAGATGCCTAGGTCTCGGGGTCTCAAGTCATAAAATATTTTCAATATTTTATTATTTTTCTTTTCTTTTCTTTATTCTATAATTTTGGCATTAAAAATAGTATTTTATACACTATTTACACAGCAATGCTTGGATGCTAAAATGCCTAAATTAAGGGCATTTACAAGCATTTACTAGGGATTTTAAGGCCAAAATGATAGAATAAAGGTGATGAAATGGAGATTCATCAATGCCAATCTTGAGCAGCAGATCTGGTGCATGATCATCGACAACCGTCTGTAGATATCCGCATGGCTTCATCTCCAGTTGGCCATCTTTGCTGGATGATCACGGTGCTCCGATGAGCCTCAAGGAGCAATGGGGAGCATGGTGGAGATTTGGCAACCTCACCGGAGCTCCATTTAGCCATCGCTCCTCTGACTGGGGATGAAGCGCTGGTGTCACTGGATGGTGCCTCCTCAGCGGCCATCAATGGCCTAGGTGGAACCACATCGCGAACTCCAGATCTGCAGGCACGGGCAGCCCAAGCCATTCCCTGAGCCATCATCAGATGCCTCGTGCTGCCAAGCCTCCGCCCACCCCCGAGCCTAGCCCCCTCACGTGCCATGGACGTGAGGGGCTGGGTTATTTGCAGATGAACCCCTGGGCTCCTTCACAATTGTAGAAAAGTCCCTAGGCATGTGCCTTACATGCACACCTAGGGTAAATTACATAGAGGCCCACCGACTTCTAATAATTACAAAATATCCTTGCGCTTCATGACACAATACATTTGGGCCCCTCTAGCTTTCATTTATTGCAAAAATGCTCCTCCAGGGGTATTTTTGTTATTATTCATCCTATATTTCCATGCATTTTTATAATATTTATACTCCTACATTATTTTTAGCATATCTTGAGCATACGGACCCCATTTCAGTTGATTTTAGTTTCGTTGTGTTGCTTATTTTATTCTCTGTCTATTGGCATACTTCAATTCATGATTTGACACTTAATTAAATGTGATAATATTTGATGATATATAGTATCTTCTTCTCATGATTTACGTGCCATTATCTATCCTTATTGCTCATTCTTACTCTGAAATTGATCCTCATTTTCTTGCTCATTAATTTGACATACGTAGGGCATATTTATACATATTTATAGTGCATGCTTGTCTTTTACATCTCGTCAAACATTATGATCATTGCTTCTCATTTAATTGTACTTTAAAATCAAACAAAAAATGCATGCATCATTCTACTTTGTTCTTGCATCATTTTATCTGCATATTATTTCACATCTGCTTGAAGACTTAGGAGTATAATATACTCATTAATTAAGCAATAATTTTCGATAAATAGACAAAGTGGCTCGTGTCCCTATTTTGGTATACTTGCCAAGTAAAATAACTTCAACATATATGAAACTTTGTTTTTTGGGAATCATTTTTTGCCTCATATACTATTATAAAATATGATTATTAATGTGGTGAAAATGCGCTTCCTCACTGTTCCAACTTCAACATGGCGGATAACCTTATTTTTCTGATTGTTATAGACATTTTCTACCAAAAGATCCTTGTACATGAGACAACAGCAAGCATTCAAAAGTAATACAATTGAATTATTTGATCCTTCAATAATGAAGTCCGGTGACATGTTATCAGAGCTCGAAAAATTGGACAATTCTACACTCGGTAATGTAGAAACACTCAACCATCACCAGATTTCGGTGAAATGAATAATTGAACAAAGAAAATCATTTTTTGTGTTTGGATTACGGTTTTGATTTAGCATAACTTAGTTGTTATGCATATCGAGAAAATTTTTTGATAACATATTTTTATATAATTATGAATGTTATCAGACAAACCAATGATACAATTAATTCTCAATGTGATTCAAAAATAATATGGTATCAGCTAGAGTTGTATATTAAAGAGTTCAATAGTAGAAGGATCGAATATTCAAATGCAAAGTATACTTTGGATAGGGCTCAAGTGAAAAGTTGATGCAAATGAGCAATAAATTAAAATTTCCAGATTGCTCTACAGTGAATTTTTCAAATCTTGTTGATTCGAAAAAGTCTAGTTTTAAAGCGATGAAGAGTCACGACTGCCATATCTTTATGGAAAGCCTGCTACCAATAGCATTTAAAGGATTATTATCAAAAAATATTATGAATATTCTATCGGATATCAATAGATTTTTTAGATTATATGATCTACGTGGATCCATGTTGATGAGATGAGTTATCTCAAAAAGAATATTCTTTCTATAATGTGAAATATGGAGAAGATATTCCCACCTGTATTTTTTGATTCAATGAAGCATCTCATGATTCTTCTACCATACAATGCTAAACTTGGTGGGATCATTAAATATAGATGGTATTAGCCATGTGAGCCCAAGGCGAACATTTCTGCAATAAATGTTATTGCATTCTTTGATATATCAATAACCGTTATTAATTTATTTCACTCCATGTCTATAAATATTTTCTTGATATGCATAACATCTAAGTTATGCTAAATCAAACTCGTACTCCAATACGACAACACGCGAAAAATGATTTTCTTTGTTCAATTATTTGTTTCACCGAAATCTGGTAATGGTTGAGTGTCTTCTACAGTATCGAGTGTAGAATTGTCAAATTCTTCGAGCTCTGATAACATGTCACCAGTCTTCATTATTGAAGGATCAAATAATTCAATTATAATACTTTTGAATGATTGTTTCTGTCTCCTATAGAAGGATCCTTGGGTAGTAAATGTCCATGACAATAAAAAATAAGGTTTTCTACCATGTTGAAGTTGGAATAGTGAGGAAGCACATTTTCACCACATTAATAATCATGTTTTATCATAGTATATGTGATAAAAATAATTTAGCAAAAAGCACACTTTCGAATATGTGGAAGTTATTTTACTTGGAAAGTATACCAAGGTCGAACACAAAGACACGAGCCTCTTCATCTACTTATCGAAAATTATTGCCTAATTAAAGAGTGAGTATCTTCTAATCCTAGGTCTTCAAGCAAATGTGAAATTAATATGCAGTTAAAATGATGCAAGAACAAAGTAGAATGATGCATGCAATTTTTGTTTTATTTTGCAGTGCAATTAAATGAGATGCAATGATCATAATGTATGACGAGATTTAAAAGAAGGGCATGCACTATAAATATGTACAAATATGCCCTACAGATGTCAAATTAATGAGCAAGAAATGAGGATCAATTTCAGAGTCAGAATGAGCAATAAGGATAAATAATGACACGTAAATCATGAGAATAAGACAATATATATCATCAAATATTAGCACATTTAATTAAGTGGCAAATCATGAATTAAACTATGCAATAGATAGAGAATAAAATAAGCAACACAATGAAACTTAAATCAACTGAAATAGGGTATGTATGCTCAAGATATACTAAAAATAATAAAGGGGTATAAATGTAATAAAGAGATAAATAATCACAAAAATACCCCTAGAGGATATTTTTGTAATAAATGAAAGCCAGAGGTACCCAGATCTAATTTGTCATGAAGCGCCGGGGCATTTTGTAATTATCAGAAGTCGGCGAGGCCTCTATGTAATTTACCCTAGGTGCACAAGTAAGGCATGTGCCTAGGGACTTTTATGCAATTATGAAGGAGCATTGGGGTTCATATGCAAATAACCCATCCCCCACATGCATGGAAAGCGAGGGGGCTTGGCTCAGGGGCGGGCGGAGGCTCGGCGACACATGGCATCTGATGATGGCTTGAGGAATGGCTTGGGCAGCCCGTGCCTACAGGTATGGAGTTTGCAACATGGCTCCATCTAGACTATTGGATGGTCGCCGAGGAGGCACCCTCCAAAAACACCAGGGCTTCATCCCCAACCGAAGAAGCGGTGGCTAAATGGAGCTTCGGTGAGGCTGCCAGAGCTCCTCCATGCTCCCATGTGCTCCTTGAGACTCGTCGGAGCATCGTGATCGTCTGACGAAGATGGCCAATCGAATACGAAGCCATGTGGATATCCGTAGATGGTTGTTGACGATGCTCCACCAGAGCTACAACTCGAGATCGGTGTAGGCATGAGATCTTCGGCCATTTACGTGCAAAAGGGGTTAGTTGCATAGCTGAGGCGTGTGTGAGTGTGAGATGAGTGAGGGGAAGTGGAACAGAGGGATAAGAGGTGAAGAAGGCGATGACCCTAGTGCGTTGATCTCCAACGAGGCGAAGAGGAAAGGGGTGGGGTGGCTGGAGGTTCTGATAGAGAGAGGGAGTGATCGAAGGGATGTTCGAAGATCAGTGTGGTCTGGTGAAGGTGGAGGACAATCCAAATGATGGTGAAGGTGGATGTACCTGTGCAATTAAAATGGAGAAACCGAAATAAAAATAAGGAAGAGATTAGCTAGAGATCGGAGATGACGAAAGAGGATGAAGTGGCTTGGGCTGAGGGCCAAATCGGTCCTCTGGTCTTCACTTGGACCCACGCATCCATGGCAGGGAGCCTAATGGCAGCGAGGTTGTCGTCTTTGATATAGTACAATTTTGATTTAGCATAACTTAGATGTTATTACATTATAAGGTCCATTAGTACAATTACAGTTATATACCATGGACATATTAATGATCATACAACCGTCGATTCAATTGTTGAATCATAGAAGCTTGTGCTTGGATAAATATATAAGGAGTTATATTAATGACTCGTCAAATACCGTCAAATGATTATTAAGAGATGATCTCCAGCTTGAGAAGGAGATAGCAATCCTTCTATTTAAGTTGATATCTGACCGACCTCTTGATGCAGGTTCTCTACATAGGAATAGAGATTCGGAGGTGTTAGAAAAGTTAAGTCAAAGAGTTGATTTAACGAGATCGAGATGACAAAGTCCTATGTCGTATGCTGTCATGATATAGGCATGCATCCTCTGACTAGAGACAGATGTATTGTTATATGTCTAAGTGGGTACATATAGCAGACCGATAGGTTGATGACCTAATCATGAGCTGGTGTACATACAAGGGCATATGACTAATACTATCTCTCAAAACGATCATACATGTTCACTTATGAATCGGAAGACATGAGCTCACTCATGAAGTATTGGGACCAATCAAGGCACTCCAGTTGTACACTCCCTTCGTTCGTAGAACTCTTGTTGATTTTGAACTGAGTTCGTAAAGGTACAAGCTTTTTGATGTGCCGCTTGATCCGAGAATGAGATTTTCTCCTTTGGGCGTTGGGTGTGGTTCGCGAGAAGGGAAAAAGACTCATCCACAACGATTGCCCCCTGTCCTCCTCTCTGGCCCCTCTAACGTCTGAACTTCTTTATTAACTTAGGTGAATCTAGGAAGAGGCAGACCTACATCAAGGTCACCCTTTTTTGAAACACTTTGGTATTTATCTTGGTTAAAAAGAAAAATAATGAATCAGAGCACATGGAGGCATCTCACTATCTTCTAACTTTTTCTTGAAGAGAAGCAGCGTCGACTCCTTTTGACTGACGGCTTTGCAACCACTCGAGAAAGGCCTGAAGAACTGGAAGCTCGAAGAAAAATCCCTAGTCTGATTGGCGACTGTCTAAATGACCCAAATCAAGCCCTTGACAGCTCCTACTCCCGATACGTAGACTCCTTCCGTCTGCTAGGCCCCTCTTGTCTGAGCGGTCTATTCATTCCTCTTATATATATAAGACCGAGAGGTCAAAGCACCATAGAGAAGAGCAGGTGAGCTAATACCTCGCTCGTCTCACTTCATTCTGACTCACAGGCTCCTTCCCCTATAACTAGATGCACCATTTGATTCCAAATTGCCAGGTGAGACCTAGAAGTCAAGTCCTCATGCCTAGAAAGAAGTGGGGGTAGGTGTCGTAGGATTCCTGAATCCATATTTATTCTATCTATTTAAATGGGCTATATATTTACCAACCAAGTTTATTATTATTATATTGAACTATCGTAAATTGGGATAAACTTAATAAAAGAATAAAAAGGATTTTGAAAGCTAATCAATGATGACCCTCCATGGATTCACCTATATAAGACGCAGCTAAAGTTGCAAAAATTAGTTCTTGAATACCACTTGTAAATAATCCAAGAAACATGATAGGTATAGGAACTACCGATGGTCCTAAAGAAACAAGAACAACAACTACTAATTCATCAGCTAGTATATTTCCAAAAAGTTGAAAACAAAGTGATAAATGTTGCGTGAAATCTTCTAAAATGTTAGTTGGTAAAAGTTTTGGAGTTGGTTGAATATATTTCCCGAAAGAACTCAACCCGCATAGAAATATGCCACTGACGTGGGTCAAGCTAAAGCAATAGTAGTCGTACATTCGCCTACCACTCACTAGATAAGCTCTCTCTCTTGGATCTTGATCATCATCAATCACATAATATGATCCCCTTCCTCAAAAGAATCTGGCCGGCCCAAACCCCTAACCCCCCAACAAAGGGAAACCCTATAAACTATTTTCGCTCGTCAGCATGAGCTTTCAAAGACCGATGCTTGTACTCCAACTATTTATTCGCTTCCATTCTTGGCAAGGGGTTGGGGGGGAGCACGACTGATTTTATGGGAATATTAGAGGCTTTAAACTAGATAGGATTATTTAAGATTTCAAATGAAAACATAATCTAAGATTGATATTGATATTAGGGGGCTTGGTTTGTAGTAGTACCCACTAACTTGCCAGTATTGACTCATTCTACCAGCTAACCCTAGTCAATCATTCCTGGGGGATAGGATCTAGAGGCTTGAATCAACTATCTACCCATGCACTTTTTCCTTTCAAGCTTGGGCTTGGGGGGCTAGAATTAGGGGCCGAGGCCAATAAGAAGGAATAGGGATCCTCCGCTTGTTCATCATCATCCCCTTCCTCCTACCCCTTATCCATGTCTGCATAGGGAGAGGCCTAACCATCAAATGCCTTTCTCTCTACTTTGACCGAAACAATCTCTTTCTCCCTCGCACCTTAATCCGCCGAGATCTCAGCTGAACCTTTTATCCCTCTTTTGACCTCCTCTGATAATATAGACCAAACAAAGTGAATTTGAAGAAGAAAAAAGAGGTATCCTTTCCCAGTGGATTTTCCCCGTGGATGAAAGAGTGAAAACGAAGGGGAGAACCATATTGGAAAGACTTTCCTAGACCCCCAAAAAACCATTCCAAAATGATCTTATTTAGTTTGAAATCAAATGTCGAGCTAGGGGATACTCGAAAGCAGATCTTCCCCGTGTTAAGTCCGCTTTTTCAAGGCGGGAAATAACTCCTTGGGTCATCCAAACATTTCTGAGTTCGAGAAGAATTTAGTAATTCTAGTGCTATAGGGCTATACAGCCCACTTTTCGGCTACACAACGATTGCCCCATGTCGTCCTCCCTTTTCCATGCAACAAAATAAAAAAAGGAGAATGAGACACTTCTTTCATGGAGTGAAGGAATTGCTCGAAGTCTTCGGAGGAAATATTCATACATTTTCAAGATAGGAAGAAAGCCTACACATGATGTCAGACTTTTCCTAGCCTCTCTTCGACTACAGGCTCCAACTTCCTATAATCGCGAGACTAGATCCCGGCCTTTGTTTTCTAGATATAACCAGCCCTTAGAAACTATATATATAAGGGCTAAGTCCGGTCGAAGTGAAATCTAGTATATATAATCGATTGTCTATTTTTGAGCTTCCGGTTAATTGGCGATTTTGCTCTTTCCCATATTAGAGAACTGAAAATGCTAATTTCACGATTAAGACAAATCTGAACTTTCTATATATGTCCGAGCGGAAAATGTTGAATTGTCATTAGAATAGGTAGAGTCGTAGACAGGGGGAGACAAAAAGATAAGTGAGATAAAGATATCAAAGTGAAAAGGAACGAGCCGAAGAAAAAGTGTCAGCCCCTCTCGAATAATGGCCCTGGGCTTCTTAGTGGATGAGATCAAAGAGGAACAAGACTCTACCTCTCCGAGAGTGAACGACCCAGACTCTACCTATTTATGTTAATAGCTCGGACGCTCAAGAACCCAAGGAGGTGAGCTCGTATGCTCTAAAAACTAGAATCCGAGGAGGTGAGCTCGAACGCTCTGAAAACTAGAATCTGAGGAGATGAGCAAGTTGCAGCTCTTCTCCCCACAATGAGGAGATGAGCGCTCATACCTTGCTCTTCTGAGGAGGTGAGCGACTCGTCTTCCTCACCTTATTCAAAAGTAGCTTCCCACCTGGGCATGATATATGCTTTTGGAAAGCATATGATGGATACCAACTCCCAATGACCTAATAAGATAATCAATGATAAAACCTTGAAGGAGACAATCTAAAAAGACATCTAAAACTTTGGGTTTATTCTAGGTCTTCTAGTATGCAAGATGCACGGGTATTAGGAATACATTAGGGTGATGTGATAATAAATGATTTTATAACCATGATGCTTCCATTTCGAGGGAGTGATGAAACATGTCTCGATTTTAGTGACTCTTCTTATTAGAGAAATGATCTGATCTTAGTCCAAATGTTGTACACAAAAGTGAATGTGACTCAGATGCAATGAGAAGATTATATCTATGGCCATGATTTAATAAAGCATCTATGAGAGGTCCTTGAGATCTGGATTTGAGATGTGATCTCAATATCCAAGTTATTATACGTGGAATGTACAATAGCCATGTCCTTATTTCCAAGTATCGGCAGATAAAGCGTGTTATTCTTGAAAGAGTTTAAGAATAATTCCATTGATAAATGTGTATCTAAGCATTGAAAAATGGATAATTAATGCGATTTAATTATCGTGAATAATTTGAATTTGATTCATAGTATTTAGATACATGAGAGTGATGATCCAATATAATTAAATATGATTTAAATATTATGGATATGAATAATGTGGATAGCACTATTTATATTAATCATATATACTATAAATGTGATTTATAATATATAACAATGATCTATTTATAAATGATATTTACAAATTAAATATTGATGTGAATTGGATTCACATTGGACAATTAATTGAAAATGTAATTTACATTTTATTTTGGGTTGTGAATATGATTCACAAATTTCCAATGGCATGATTGATATTTCACAAAATAATTTGGAATTACTTTTGTGAAATAGATTGCAATAAATGTTGTTGTAAATTATAAAGAATCTCACGAGATGTGTAATCTCATGAATTAGAAGAAGGAAGACACCTTCCTTTTGGGGAGGTTGGACGACCACCTTGAATTCTAATTCAAGGTATGCTGCACCCCTTAATTGAAAGGGAGCCTTGCCTCCTTCCTAATCTCCTATGATGATTGATTTGATGAAATTAATTTATATTTATTAAATATAATTTTAATTTAATTAAATTAGTTGTTGTTGTTGTTGTGTTTTTACAACAAAATCATGGTCATTGAAAGATACACAAATCAATCTCCACCATTATATCTGCATTGTCTATGGATTGAGCAATCCATGGACTCTTGAAATATTACAAAAGAATAGGAAACCCTAGCTCTTCTTTTTTACAACAATTGAATAGAAATATCTCTCTCCTTATCATCATACCACACACCCCAACTAGCTCTCTAAGTGGTCATCCGCATTGTACCCTAGAGAGAATCACCAGTCGCCACGTTGTTGTACTGTCACTTCGACTGCTCGTGGATCTCTGTCTTCTTCTGTGCACCTCGCTCATGAAGAAGATGTTGGATCTTGTGTGACAAGATAAGGAGATTCACCATTTGGATTATCAACTTGGATTGTGAGGAGCACGCGTTTCATCAACGTACTCGCAAGCGTCTCTTCCGTAGAATAGGACTTGAGACAGGAGGTCTCTTACTTTAGAGATACGACTGCAACCACGCTTCAAGAGGTATTCCGATATCTATTTTGTTGTTTAGATGAAACGATCTAATACGTTTTTTTGGATCATGTGGTTTCATCGTTTGCTTTAAATTTTTAAATTCTGTTGCACCATGCACCTAGTGCGACTAGTAGCTTCCGATTGAATATGATGCAATCTTCATAATTCTGTGATGCACTTAAGGTTAATTCAATAGCATTTAAGTGGTATCAAAGACTTAGTCGAGGTCTTGGATATGATCTGAAACCCTAGCCGATCAAGGTTCATGTTTCAAATGCGCAAGAATAATTGTTGTTGCATTGGATTCAAGATTCAAATCTACTTTTCCTAATATAAAAATCTACTATTTTATGCACTGTTTGGATGTGTTTTTTTATTATTAAAATGTATTTAGAATGTATAAATATGTCCCAAAAATAATAACCTAATGTTGGTACCAAAGTGAATAAAAATGATTGGAAAAGTTCCCGCCATGAAAATTGTTTTGCATATATTCGCAGATCTGTAAGATATTATTTTTGCTTATTATTTTACCATAATGAAGTATAAAATAGAAACTTAAATTAAGTATAGAATAAAGCTAGCAAATTGCTCAAATTTATTTCACGTGATTCAGACTCTGTTTGTCCAAGATATTCCATATTTAGTAGAGATGGGTCGGAAGATGATTAGATCATCAGATCTCTTTACTTAATGTGTTTATAATTCAATTAAAACATGTAAATTATGAATTTATCTTGATTAGTTATGAAAATCATCATAGGTCATTGAAATTATGTTTCATGAAACCCTAGTTTATCCTACAATAGTTGTAGGACAATCTTTACATGCAAAACATTATTACTAGAATAGGATTGGCGATTTATTTAGCAAATCTCCTTATAATATTAATTAAAATAGTTTTGATAAATAATATATGGTATAACTTTGATTTAAAGGTCGAATATCATCTTAAATACATAGTGATCATTTCACATTATCCTGACCTAAGGGGGATATGGTGTCTAGTCGGGGATTGTTGGGGTAGCAGGTTGATCTGTGAGCGGTCTCTATCCCACTTCCTTTGCGTACTGGCCATGTCAGTTGGTAAGGAACGGATAATGCTTGAAAATATCATGACGTATTTTTTTAATTATGAAAATTTGAATAATATTTATTTTGTGATTATACCATCCTTCAAATAACAATCAAGATTGTTTTGTTGGTTGATTGAATTGGATTAATGATTGATTTAATATGATTAAATTAATTATATAATATTTAAATACTCTATTATGAATAGAGTTGTATTTCCCTTAGAAGAATTAATTATGTGAATATGATTCATGATAATTAATTAAAATTTGAACATGATATGGAGGATCACATAAGTGACATCTATGGTCCCGTCAATGCGAAGGATTCCATCACCATGGATTGTCTATAGGAGACACATGTCTAAAGTGACAGCTCCTTCATTCAAGCACACATGGATTGAGCTCTATGCTTCTTGAAAGAGTAACGTTGTATGCATAGTGACCCCAATATTGGTTCCTCATATTATTGGGGCGATATTGTATTGTGCATATCGAGTTATATTCCTGTTGACGGTTGGTTCAATTAATGATGGGTCAACATCGCCTTAGGGGTGGTGGACCGGGGAGTTAAAGACTGAATTGGGAATGCAAGTTGGACTTGTAAGGTGGAATGTGTTCCGGCTTCTTTTTACCTGAGTTACAGTTTCTCATATTATTGGGATGTAACTAAGGTAGAAAAGGATATCCTAGTTCTTACTAGAGATATAGTGGTAAGTATATCTTTTGCTTTGAAAGTAGCTAAGGGAATGAACTTTCAAAGTTGAAAAGCCAAGACTAATTTGATTAAAAATTCTTAAGCAAAGAAGTTAATTTTTGAATATATAATTATTTATATTCAAATATAGTGTATTCTTAATTTCAAACAATGAAGTCCATGAACCACTCACAAGGCTTCTGGAGGTCAACAAATTGATTGGGCCAAATTACTCGGATTGGATATGTAGTTTGGAAATTATCCTTTATGCAGACCACATATCTTATGTGATGTCTAAGGACAAGCTTTTAAACCGTAAGACACCAGAAGAATCAAATACAATGAAAAATATGATAAAGATCATACATAGGTCAGGTGTTATATTCTGGGATCTCTCTCCAATGTGCTTCAGAAGCAACATGTGGAGATGGATAATTATCAGGATATAATGTTGATCTCAAGAAGATGCTCGATGATGTCAATCATACTCAGTGTTATAACATTATGAATGACCCTATTCACTGTAAAATGCAGAAAGGGACTTCAGTTAGAGAACTTGTACTCAAAATGTTTGGGTACCTTTTTGAACAGGAAACTCTCGGGGCCTTAATTGGATGCAAATATGCAGTCCAACTTCATTCTACTATCTCTGTCCAAGTCTTTCAATAACTTTGTGGTATCATTCCACATGAACAAGATGAATTGGTCTAAGATCAAGTTAATGGATTCATTAAGTCTGCATAAGACGTAATGAAGAAAGATAATCCCACTAGAAATGCAATGGTTGCACAGGTCAAAGGGAAGCGCAGGTAGAAGTAAGGATCTCGGAAGGGTCCGGCCCAGAAGAGAAAGAATAAGAGTCAAGGTATTTTCTCATCTTTTAATGCTTCCGCACTGGGGGCATCAAAGAAGATCGATGTATGTCATCACTATGATGAACGCTTGAAATTTTCCTCTTTAATAATCGATAATTGTCGTAGTATAGGAGGCAAATTTGATTAAGTAAAAAACACAATCATTGCTTGTTGTGGAATACTTTAACTTGGCAAGTATACCAAGGTCAAACACATGGACACAAACCTCCTTAATATATTTATCAAATTTTGGTCTTTAAATTTATGTGTGAATAGATTCTCATTTATATGTCTTCATACAGATGCACGATAAAATGCATATAAAATGATGCGTGCATTTTTTGTTTGATTTTGAAGATGCAATTATAAGATTATGCATTGACATAATGTATGAATGAATGCAAGGGATAGATATGCAAATAATGTATTACAAATATACCCTAGAAAATATGAGCACAGAATATGCTTCAGATTGAGAGCCAATTTGAGCATAAAAATTATGCGCAAGCTTTTATTAATGGCAAAGGCATATAGAGCAAAGGAAACTATTTATCATTAAAAATTTATCTCATTTAGTTAGTGCCAAATCAGAAAACTAAACATGCCATTAGATAGAGAATTAAATAAGAAACAAAATGACACTGAAATCTAGCAATTTGGATCTACGACGCTCAATTTATGAAAGAAACAAAGCAGGGGCATAAATGCAATACAATACAAGAAATAAATGATAAATAATTACAAAAGGTCCCTGGAGGGAATTATTTGCAATTTAACAAAACTGGTGGGGTCCTTTTGTAATTGGTCCAAGCACGCAAGGACCTCTTGTAATTTCCAGAAGTTGTGAGGGGCTTCCTAAAATTTACCTAGGCACGCACGTGAGCCACGCGCCTAGGGACCAAAATGCAATATCAAGAAGCTACAGGGCCTTCGATGCAAAATACCCAACCCCATACGTGTTGGGCACGTACAGGGGCTAGGTTCGGGAGGCGTAGCAGCTTCAGGCAACATGGCGCGTCGTGGTTGCTCGGTGTGAGGCTCGGTGGACCTGAGCCTCGAGTCTAGGCGTAAGGCTTGGCTAGGCCACGTGGCATCAAGAGGGTCGTTCGATCAAATCAATCAGACAGTATATTTACTTTCTTCTTCTGCCATAGGCCACCGGAGAAGGCGAGGATCCGACGACCTCTTAGGAGCTCCTCCGAGCTCCAGATGCTCGCCTGAGTTTCAAGAAGCTTCCCGAGGTCCAGGCGAAGGGGTTGGAGGTGCGATGAGGCTGCATGAGTGGTTAGAGTGGCTAATCAAGAAAGCCTTGCCAGAGAAGATTTGCTCAAAAAGGCTCCGATGCAAGCTCCGACCAATGAAGATCCTGCTAGGGTTAGGTGTAACCGAAGCATATTGTGCATGTGTGAAGTGAAGTGGGGTGGATGATGGTCCAACGAAGGCTTAGGGAGCAGAGAACCTGGGTTCTTCTCCTCCGACGAAGCAGAGGAGAAGGTGGTGGGGGTGGAATGGGTCATGGAGAAGGAAAGGAGATGGCGAAGGGTGGCGCGAAGGTGTGGGTAGTGGCGTGAAGCTTGGAAGATGATCAATATCCGGTGAGGGTGAAGATAGACGTTACAAAAATTAGAAGAAAATAAGAAAATAGGAAAGAGAAGGGTACCTCGTCAGAGAGGGGATTTGCAGAGGAGGTGGCCTGGGATGAGTTCTGTTGGAGCTCGGTGTCGTCGCCCAACGTGCTCAGCCTAGGCACGAAGCTCGAGCATTCGTCGGAGGGCAGAGCTTACATGGTCGGAGTGCCATGGATCTCACTGGGGGCATTTGGTCGTCCTCACCTTGGCCTTCGCCCTCCGCTGTCACCGGAGGGATGGGGCAGGCTGGGCCGAAGCCCCTTGGATGGTGGATGGGGATGACAGTCGCGGAGGGGGTGATTTATAGGAGGTGGTGGTCGGTTTCAAGCGAGGTGTCGAGGGTTTTGCAATGGTAGCGCTGAGATAAGAGAGTAATGGATAAGGTATTTAAGAGGCGTGTGAAGAAGGTCGATTTGGGGGTGACGTGATGGTGGCGCTACGAGAGGGAGAGGTGATCGGAGGTACCTTCTAAAATAGGAAGCGTGCGGAGTGGGAACAAGGAGAAACAATTGGGGGAGGGCCGTTTGGAGGTAGACGTAGTGCTTAGGACCATTGGATCATGTGATCCAACGACCGAGGTTGCGATATGGGTGAACGATGCAGATCTGATCTATCAGATCAGATCGAGCGACTAATGAGGTGGTGGGTACGTGCGGTGGAGATGTAGGCGAGGCTTCATCCTACGGTGGAAGTGGATATGGTGACATGGAGCGAAGATGGTCGTAGGATGAGAAGGTGATCAGGCGGTTGTGAGAGAGGCGGAGAAGAGCGGTGTAGATGAGATGGGGGGTTTGATCAGACGGTGGAGATCAAAAGCATGATAGGCCGTAGAGATGAAGGTGGGTCAGGGGGATCAAACGGCTAGGAGAAGAGCTGGGTGGCGCAAGAGGGGGCGACTGTGTGGTAGCTCCAAAGAGCGCCATGTGGCCGCACCAGAAAAATCAATAAATGAAAAATTAAAGGCAAAATAAAAAAGAATTAGTTTGAGTCAAAATTAGGAAAAAGTCAAAACAATGAAAGTTGTAGATCTCGATGAGATCTACAAGTTTCATGTTGGATAAAAAGTCAAAAGAGGTCATTTGTACAAAAGTGTATTTTTGAGGGTATTTTTAAAGGGTTAAAAACACCGCTTTTTGGGTTTTGATATTTTTTGTATTTTTATTTTTTTAAAGGTTAGGGCAATTATAGACAATTATTTAAATTTAATTTTTATGGGTTTTTAATAAAAATTAAAAACAAGGAAAATGGAGGTAGTTAAATACAATAATTATAGGTTAACTATACACAGTTTATTTTCAAAATAATACAAGATAAAATTAATGAATTATTAGGGAATTTTATCGAATTATTTAAGCCAGGGGATTAATAATTGAATTTTAGCATGATGAATATGAGATTCATCATAACCCTATACATAAACTATGCTCGTCCTCGAGCATCTAAAGAACGAAGGAATCAGATTAATTCCTGACAGTGAATGTGAATGATTCAAGGCTCAATTTTTCGAAGACCCTCAATTTAAGTGATCCTAAATTGCTGGGCTCAACCATGCTCTAGTCAGAAGGAATCCAACTTCTATAATTTTTAGATTCTCTATTTGTACATATAATATAAGGATATGAAATTTAGTGTACTGCATTCATGAGTGTCGAGTTGAGACATCACCGGAAGTTACAGTCTAGGAGACTCTCCTCTACAACTATCCTCAACACTAGGGAATATGTTTGTTCTATCTTTAGTCAACAGTCTCATTAGTCGTCAGACTGGAAAATGTAGATGGGCGACCAGATGATGGAAGGCATAGGATTGTGTCTATTTTCTCTCCCTCACATTGGAACAAGGGGTCTCTCGAGTGCCTTATTACTCAACACATGCTGATTTTTAGTTTCTTGATCAAAGTGTTCGTCAAGAGAATTCGAAGTCATCTGCACTTGTTATTCTTGGAGTACACCAGGGTGTGTCTTTTTTGAGTATCTAAGATGCCTTCGACACCTAGACTTGTATCACTATACGATGCATTGCCCATTTATGGTGCTAGCCTGACTCCTTGGTCCTATTAGTGTTTGGTCCAAGTGGACACTTTAAAAATGTTTGGAAGCGCTCGCCATTGGCGGAAGCTCTTTTGAATTTAACTTTGAAGGATAGAGCTTTTATTTGAATATTTCTTTCTTTTCTTTTCTTTTTGGCTAGTTCCACTACTTTTACGAAAATTTGGCGCACACAAATCAATAATTATTTATGTTTCATCCACACCCTTGGCAAATAGTAAATATCAACGATAGCATATGAACTTGTTCACATACTAGCTAGGGTTTTGCTGACACTCAGGTTTCTTCAAGCCTTCATTAACTTTATCCCATCCTCGAGCATCATTAGATCAGAACTAAACTCAAATCACCAGTCCTAGTTCCTTAAGTGATAACTCAACTCATCATCAATCATGCAGTTGTGAATGTGTTGTGCTGATCATATTCTTTAGAATGTAGAGATGAAGAGTGCAATATACCGCTCAAATCTTTCAAACTAGAGGAGAGTGGATTATTAAGTTAAAACCCTAGTGACTATGGCATGTAACTCAGACTCTTAAGATCACAGAAATCAAGTCTCCTCAAAATCCTCAAGCCTTAAGTGAATGTGAATGTGTTGGAATACACCAACTCCTAGATTAAAGAATTTTTGTGATTTTTGTTTTTTGCAAATTCTTATGGATTTTAATTTTTGATGATTTTTTAAAAAGGTTAATTTTAATTACAAAAATTTTACCTCCCTCAATTAAAAAGGTTTTTACAAGCATTTTTACAAAACTCAGTTCACAAGATGACTTGAACCATGCCGAAATAGATTTTTAAAAATTTAAAAAATACGAGCTATGGCTTAAGTAAATATACAATACTATACGATATATCCCCTATAACTTAACTTTTGCTATGCCCTCATAGCACAAGTGATATGAAGCCATGGCTCAGTTAAATATAGGGTGATATAGCGGAACTGAGTAGGAGGGCCCCCCCTATCCTTAGGTCAAAAATGACCTAAGTACAATAAGGCTGAGAGAGGGATGGATGCATGAGTTGGGTCCCTCTTATACTTAGGCTGAAAATAGCCTAAGTAGAGGATGTAGAAATTGGGTTGGGGGTCTCATGTCTTTTAGGGTTAGATGGAGTATTTATATAGAGATACGAGGAGAAGGGAGGGGTGAGTTTTTCAGATTAAGAAGATGCGGGAAAAGGTGTGTGTATGTGCATTGTGTCCAGATTTAAGATGTAGGAGGAGGGGGTGATTGTGTGAAATATACATAGAAGGTGAAGGGGGGTTAGTAGGTGGATGTGTGCGTGTGTGGGGGGGGGGGGTAAATCATCTAGTCATCTACTTTTTTCTCTCTCTTTTTTTACATCACGCGAGCCCTGAGGACTGCTAAAAAATGCACATGCAAACATTTTTTACAACATGAAAATACATGAGGAGCTGACTAATCTTCCTTGATTTCTCCATATTTTCTTTTACGACTTTCTCCAGTAGGGGCTCCCAACTCTACGCCTCCATGGAGATCAAGCATCCTTGATCTTCATGTGCCCTGCCACAAAAGAAAATGTTAGAAAAATAACAAGAAAAATAATCAAAAAAATGATGCAAAAATACATGATGAGAAGACATGCAAATTTTAAAAATATTCACAAAAATAGTTTCAAAAAAAATGTTAAACAAAATAAAGGTGAAGCATGTCCCTAGCAATGGTGCCATTTAATGAACGCTTGAAATTTGCATCTTAAATAATCCGATAATTATCATAGTATAGGAGGCAATTGATTTAGCAAAAACCACAATCTTTGAATGTTGTGGAATATTTTAACTTAGCAAGTCTACTAAGGTCAAATACAAGGGACACGAGCCTCTTTGATATATTTATCAAATTTTGGTCTTTAAATTTTATGTGAATAGATTCTCATTTATAGGTCTTCACGCAGATGCATGATAAAAATGCAGATAAAATAATGCTTGCATTTTTGTTTGATTTTGAAGATGAAATTATAAGATTATGCATGTACATAATGTATGAACGAATGGAAGGGATAAATATTCAAATAATGGATTAAAAATTGATGAATCTCGTACTCATCATGGTAAAATCCGCATATTAAACTCCAAGTTTAAACAAATCAATAAAAATCAGTTATAATTCCTTATTATTACTGTACATAACTGTGTATCATTAACGTATATGTATTGTATTTAATTTTTAACAATTCTTCTTTATTCTTATTTTGTTACAAACCCTTAAAAATTAGAGCTAAATAATTATCTATATTAGAACTGACCTTTAAAAGAAATAAAAAAATACAAAAATATAAAACCCAAAACTGTGTTTTTATCCCATTTAAAACAACCCAAAAATACACTTTTGTGCAAATGATCTCATTTGCCTTTTTATCCAACATGAAACTTATAGACCTCATCGATATCTAAAACTTTCATGTTTTCACTTTTTTCTAATTTTACCTCTAGCTATTTCTTTTTTATTTTTCTTTGTTTTACAATTTCTGATTTTTTATTGGGCCACATGGCCCCCTATGGGGCGCCCACGTGGTTTCTTCTCTCTTTGCCACCCAGCCCCTCCTGGAGCCATCTGATCCTCTCCTACCCGCCTCCATCACAGTCTCTCATCGCTCGCTCCATCTCCACCGTCTGATTTGATCTTAGATCAGATCTCCACCGCCCCCATCCTGGTCAATCTTAGCCATCCGATTCATTTCCAATCCTACGACCACCCTCGTGCCACATTGCCCCTTCATCTTAACCCTCAGACCATCTCCAAAACTCCATCAGAATCGCTCGCTTCTCCCTTTCCCCTCACGGCTCGATCCGATATGATGGATCAGATCCTATCCCTTCAACCACACCCAAATCTCAACCGTTGGATCGCAAGATCCAACGGCTAAGCACTCATCCCCTACCTCCCGTTGCCCCCTTCCCAGGCATTACGCCTCGTGAGTTGCCGCCCCCTTCTAATTATATCCCCAAGCTTCGTCAGCCAAAGCAAAACCTAACAGCCTCCCCTTGTAGCAGTTTCCTCTGCCATCCTCACGTGCCACCCCTCATTCCACCTTCATTACTCCCCCACCTTCACACCTCCTTCAAACACCCATCGCCACCACATAACTGTTGGCATCCTCCACCTATAAAACCTCTGCCTCTGCCCTCCGTTCACCTTATCCACCATCCAATAGGCTACGGCCTAGCTTCTTCCACCCTTCCAGTGACAGCGGAGGGTGGCAATTTCGAGGCGACGGGGGTTGTTTGCCCTTGGTGCAATCCATGGTCATCAGACCATGTTGCGGCTACCATGTGCGCTGCTGAGCACCTTGCAGCAGGTTGGGAGAGTAGTGCGATGACCCCAATCTCCAATGGAGATCAGCACAAGCCAAAATCCCCCCGCCAATCACCTTGCTCCGACCCGGTATCTCTTACTTATCTTCCTCCCATTTTCTCTGATTTTTCTTACCGCACACCACACCTATCACCGCCATCTGACCAGCTTACGAGGTTCGTTGAATCACCATCATCTTCTCCAATGCCTTCGCTCGCCTCTTCCCCTTCTCCAGAACCACCCTTGCTTCGACCAACCTTCTTCCCTGTCAGAGAAGAAGCTCTTGGCCACCACCTCCAGTCACCCCACGGCCTCCACTCACCTCACAAATTCACGCACTTCGCTTCATGCACGCCTCAGATACTTTACTAACCCCTGCAGGTTCTCAATGGTCAGAGCTTGCACGCCTCCTCCGATCTCGACCTCCATCTCCGGCGATGTGATTCCCCTCCCATCAACGACCCTTGCCAGAGGTCCGTGGACCCCCCTACGACTGCAGAGAAGCACAGAGGCGCTCTAGCGAGCTCGCCGGAGATCCGTTTATGCCACCGCTCCACGAGCGGAGGATAATCCCAGGTGTCATTGGATGGCGTCCCTATAGTGGACATCCAATGGCATAGGTCGTGTCACGTCACCTCCCACAAAGCAAGGAGGCTTGCGAGTCGAGCATCACCTAACGAGCCACCAACGCCAGCCACGTCATCTCTGAGCCTGCTCCACCCACCGAGCCTAGACCTCACATGCATGTCACGTGCAGAGCTGGGTAAATTGTAGGAACCCCCTGTAGATTTTCTAGAATTGCAACAAGGTCCCTAGGCACGTGCCTCACATGCACGCTTGGGGAATTTTACATCTAGGCCTCGCTGACTTCTGGAATTTGCAAAAAGGCCTCCGCACATCGGACAACAAAGGGGCCCAATCGGTTTTGCCATATTGCAAATAGGTCCCTCCATGGGCCTATTTGTAATAGTTATCCATTTATTTCTTGCATTTTTATTGTATTTATGCCCTTGCACTGTTTACTTCATATCTTGAGCATATTTAATCCAAATTGCATGATTTAAGTGTCACTATGTTCCTTATTTCATCATCTATCTTTGGAATAATTAATGTTCTCATCTGACACCAAATGAAATATGCTGAATTTTTAATGCTACATAGTGTCCTTACTCTATATGTCTCTTCCATTAGATAGATGTTCGCTCGTAATTTTTATGTTATATTTGACTCTGATTCTGAATAATCATTTGTGCTCATTTCCTCTAGGCATTCATCTTCTGCATGTTTATATATTGTATTTATCCATGCATTATGATCATACATCACCTTACAATTGCATTGAAAAATCGACTAAAAATTACATGCATCATATAATTGCATTGTTATGCATTTTATTGCATGCACATATGCATGAAGACCTGAAAGTGAGAATTTATTCACACATACTTCTAATTGATCAAAATTTGATAAATAGATAAAGGAGCTTATGTCCATGTGTTCGACCTTGGTAGACTTGCCAAGTATAAATTTTCCACAACATTCAAAGAGTGTGGTTTTCGACAACTGAAATCTATCTCCTATGCTATGACATTCCCTGATTATTAAAAAGGTAGATTTCACGTTCATCACAAATATACCCTGGAAAATATGAGCATAGAATATGATTCAGATTTAGAGTCAATTTGAGCATAAAAATTATGCGCAAGCTTCTATTAATGGCAGAGGCATATAGAGCAAAGAAAACTATTTATAATTAAAAATCATCTCATTTAAATTAGTGCCAAATCAGAAAACCAAAGATGACATTAGATAGAGATTAAATAAGCAACAAAATGGCACTAAAATCATGTAATTTGGATCTACGACGCTCAAATTATGAAAGAAACAATACAAGGGCATAAATGCAATAAAAATGCAAGAAATAAAAGATAAATAATTATGAGGTGCATGGAGGGAACTATTTGCAATTTAGCAAAACTGGTAGGGTCCTTTTGTAATTTGTCCTAGCGCGTAGGGACCTCTTTGTAATGTCCAAAAGTTGTGAGGGGCTCACTGAAATTTACCCAGGTACGCACATCAGCCACACGCATGGGGACCAAAATGCAATATCAAGGAGTCACATGATCTTCGATGTAAATTACCCAATCCCACACGTGTTGGGCACATGCAGGGGCTAGGTTTGGCAGGCGTAGTAGCTTCGGGCCACGTGGCATGCCGTGGTTGCTTGATGTGAGGCTTGGTGGACCCGAGCCTGGAGGCTAGGCGTAAGGCTCGGCCAGGCCATGTGGCATCACAAGAGTCATCCGATCGAATTGATCGGATGGTATATGCACTTTCTTCTTCCACCATAGGCCACTGGAGAAGGCAGAGATCCGGCGACCTCCTGGGAGCTCCTCCGCGCTCCAGATGCTCGCTTGAGGTTCGAAGAAGCTTCTTGAGGTCCGGGTGAAAGGGCTGGAGGTACGACGAGGCTCCAAGAGTAGTTAGAGTGGCTAATCGACGAAGCCTTGTTAGAGGATATTTACTCAATGGGGCTCCGATGCAATCTCTGGCCAAAGAAGATCCTGCAAGGGTTAGGTGTAGCCAAATCATATTGTACATGTGTGAAGTGAAGTGGGGTGGATGACAGTCCAATGGAGGCGGAGGGAGTGGAGGACCTGGGTTCTTCTCTTCCGGTGAAGCAGAGGAGAAGGTGGCGAGGGTGGATTGGGTCATGGAGAAGGGAAGGAGATGGCAGAGGGTGGCATGAAGATGTGGGCGGTGGCATGAAGCTCAGAAGATGATTGGTGGCCGGTGAGGGTGAAGATAGATGTCGCAAAAATTAGAAGAAAATAAGAAAATATAAAGGAGAAGGGTACCTCGTCGGAGAGGGGAATTTGGCAGAGGAGGTGGCTTGGGATGGGCTCTGTTGGAGCTCGGGGTCGTTGCCCAGCGTGCTCAGCCTAGGCACAAAGCTTGAGCGTCCGTTGGATGGTGTAGCTTACATGGCCAGAAGGACAAACATCTTACCGAGGGCATTTGATCGTCTTCGCCTAGGCCTCCGCCCTCCGTTATCACCGGAGGGAGGGGGCAAGCTATGCCAAAGCCCCTTGGATGGGGGATGGAGATGACAGTGGTGGAGGGGTGATTTATAGGAGATGATGGTCTATTTCAGGCGAGGTGTCGAGGGTTTTGCAATGGCGGTGTCGAGATAAGGGAGTAATGGAGATGCAGTTTATGAGGTGCGGGAAGAAGGAGGATCTGAGGGCGACGTGATGGTGGCACTACGAGTGGGAGAGGTGAAGGGGGCAGAGCGGGCTTGAGGTGAAACGGTTTGGGGAGGGGCATTTGGAGGTAGACGAAGCGCTTTCGTTGGATCATGTGATCCAACGGTCGAGATTGCGGTGTGGGTGAACGATGCTGATCTGATCTATCAGATCGTATCGAGCGGCTGATGAGGAGTTGGGTACATGTGGTGGAGATGTAGGCGAGGCTTCATCCTACGATGGGAGTGGATATGGTGACATGGAGCAAAGATGGTCGTAGGATGAGAAGCCGATAGGGCGGTTGTGAGTGAGGCGGAGAAGAGAGGTGCAGATGAGATGGGGTGTTTGATCAGATGGTAGAGATCAAAAGCGTGATGGGTTGTGGAGATAAAGGCAGGCCAGGGGGATCCAGCGGCTAGGAGAAGAGCCGGGTGGCGCAAAAGGGGGCCGTCGCATGGCAGCTCTAGAGAGCACAGTGTGGTCGCACAAGAAAAATCAATAAATGGAAAATTAAAGGATAAATAAAAAAGAATTAGTTAGAGGAAAAACTAGGAAAAAGTCAAAACATGAAAGTTGTAGATCTCGATGATATCTACAAGTTTCATGTTGGGCAAAAGCCAAAAGAGGCCATTTGTACACAAGTGTATTTTTTAGGGTATTTTTAAAGGGATAGAAACACCTCTTTTTGGGTATTTATATTTTTTGTATTTTTTATTATTTTCAAAGGTCAAGGCTATTATAGACAATTATTTAACTTAATTTTTAGGGGTTTTAATAAGAATTAAAAACAAGGAAAATGGTGGTAATTAAATACAACAGTTATAGGTTAATTATGCATAGTTTCTGTACAATATAATACAAGATAAAACTAATAATTTATTAGGAATTTTATTGAATTATTTAAGCTGGGGGATTAATAATTGAATGTTAGCTTGATGAATACGAGATCCATCACACTGCAAGAAGATGGTCACTGGACGCGTAATTGCCCAGATTACCTGAAATATGCTAATGAATATCTGATTCTCATTCTTTATTCTTTTATTTTATCTATATCTTTTAAAAAACATCTATAAATGTGTGTAAATACAATAAATTATCATTGTACATGTCCTTGTTAATATTGCATAATTAACACATATTTTTCGAAAATAAAAGTATAAAGAGAAAAGAAAAATAAAAGAAGGATGTAATTATGAAATAAGTATAGACTGGCCCAAACCCTAAGAGAAGGTTAATCATTGGCCTGATCGACAAGGAATAAAGTAGGGGGAGATAGGATCATTGTATATTCATCACTATGCATTCTATGCACAGATCACTTCTCCTATCTTATCCATCAATAAAAAGGCCTCAAATAAATTATTTTGAAAATAAAAGTTTGTACATAAAAATGTTTTCTAAATAATAAAATACTTGTAAAACAAATTGTTTTACATAATATAAAAGCCACACAAATAAGAACTTAAGATATCAATTCCTGCTCCATATGAACTCAAATTCTTCTAAAATCACCTTTATTGGATTCTAAATTAAATTATCTTTTACATGAGGGTGGTTCCATAAATTTTGGAGTTATGAGGTAAAAATTGACATTTTGGGTGCATTGTATAATCATATAATACATATACTTGTAAATATATATATATTTAATTATTTTAATTCATAATTTGTGCATATTTTATTTTAAACAACGTACTCCTCAAATAAAATAAAAAGAAAAAAATTAGAAAATAAAAAATAAAATAAAATAAAAATCAAAGGTTCATTGTACAAAAGCCACATTTATGTATAATGTATATAACACTTATTTATTTGATACTTTTATTTAATTTATAAAAATCATTTTATACTCCTCAAATTATCTTATAAATAAATAAAGCATAAAATAAAGGATATTTGTGTAAAAATAATAAAATAAAAATAAATAATAAAATAAAAATAAATAATAAAATATATAAGTACAATATACCTATACTTAATAACCTATATTGTATATACATATATAATTTCATAAAAAATAATTAAAAATCACATAAAACAACTTGAAAAATATTAAACATTTCATTTTCACCATTTTTATTTTAAATTTGTTTACTATTTTATTTTCGTTATTCTTTAATTTATTTATTCTGAATTTCTGAATGGCTGGCCCGGGTCCATTGACCCGGGTCAACCCTTCCCCTTTCCAGGTCAGACCCAGCTGGGCTTCGTTGGACTCGATTTCTCCCATTTCCCCAGCCGGGTCCAACCATCTTTTCCCCTGATTTCTTTGCCCAATCCTTCTCCTAGGATCCATGATCCTCCAAGATCTCTAGAAGGCGTCGGATCTTCTTAGGGTTTTGCACTCCCCTTCGATCCTTTTAGACACTAGGAACCCCCAATAAGTAGTCCTCTCCGCCACCCTCGCTTAGCAGCTCGTGCCTCACCACTGCTTTCCTCCTTAGCCACCTCCGTAAGAGTGACATGCTTTTAGAGACCCTTTTGGAGTGAGTTTTGGTGAACGTTTGGCCGTATCTCAAACGTGGCAAGAGCACCTCTGTCGTGTGCAACCTCCTAGGTCTTTTGTAACCCGATCGAGGCCAGAACCTCACCTTCCCTCTGCATCACTCCGCCAATCACCGTAGGCACATCAGGTACCCTTACGTCCATCTCCATTTCATGTTTCACCTCGATCTATCCTTTAGCTCTGCCACTACTTCATCAGATCAGACCAACCGGTTAAAGCCCTGTATTAACCATCCATCCTCTCCGATCGCATCCCCCATTCACCTTCCATCTTCCAACACACATTGATCCCTTGGATCCTATTCATCGGAGCACGGTTAGGATCGGTTTCCCTCCTCCACCTTCGTCGGAAACCAACTCCCATTTCCCCCATCATTTCCTTGATCTTTATATGCAATAACTAGATCGGAGCGACACCCCCTAGTCCCTTTACCCTTTGCAGGTACCGGTACGTGCAAGGAGGCTCAAACCAAGCTCCATTCGAGGTGGCGAAGCACCCCAGATGCTCTACCACAGCCACGACAATCCAACCATTCTCTGGTCCATCTGAGGACCCCGGTCGACGCGGAGCATCTTCACGAAGCTAGTGGAATTCACTGCGAGTTCATCGGACTCGTGAATTACCGTCCACGACCGGTTGAAGCTCACTGGAGCTTTGTTCTTCCAACCATTTCCCTTGCCATTCGATGAAGAGCCCCAACTCCTAGATTTGTTTTGTATAATAGAAGCATGCCCAAAAGCAGACCATCAGATCAGATCAGAACCAGATCTGACCGCATGCCAAAGCCACAAACTCTGACCATCAGATCACTTTCAATAGTCATCAGGACTATATGCGCCAGAAGCTCCACACGCCTGCCACGTACCCCTAGCGAGGGTATATCTCCTTTTTTACCTCGCACTTTGTTTTATTTCATTGTAGTCCAATAAATATAATCTATAGTTAATAACATTTGTAGAAAGGATCTTATAGTTTTAGTATTTACACTTTAGTCCATCTCAACTGAAGTCACGTGAAGCTTCACGTTCTTTTTAGTGTATTTTCATACTTCACCTCGTACTTTAAACTTCTTACTGAATGAAGGGAATATTTTAAATATTGCACTTATACCCCTATGTGTATGGTTTCACGTGTTGTGTGTATGCTTTCTAGATTAATTGTGTAGAGGCCCTTGGACTTTAATTAATTATTATTCATCAGGTCCTAAAACTTAATATATTTGCAGTTTGGTGCCAGTATGCTGTTTTCAATTATATCATTTGATTAATTGTAATAAATACTTAATTAACTCTAAAAATTGCTTCAAAATTACTTGTGTCTCCTTCTTGCATGTGGTATTTATGGTGATTTTTTCTTGTTGATTTTTGTTCATTTTCTATTATTAAAAATTCAAAAAATCCTTAAAAGTCTTGTCTATTTTGGAAAATTCATAAAAATTCGAAAATCCTTTAAAATTTCCACAAAACTTACTGTAGTTGTATTTTATCGTCTTTTAACTTTGTATAAATTTTATCAAAAAAATGCCATATAAAAACCTAAAAATTTGCAAAGTACTCAAAAACTTATAAAAAAACATATAAAATCATTAAAAATCCAAAAGTTGTTATTTCAGTTCTTGTATGTAGATATTTACTTATAGTTTAGCATAAATCACTTCCAGGAGTTTTAACCTTTTCATATATTTTAATTTGAAAAATACCCCTGGTTGTGAACTATTTGTTTTGGCATTGTTTGATTTTTAGAAAATCACAAAAACATCTAAAAATTCCCCAAAAAACACTTCCACGTATATAAGACCCAAAAAATATTTTTACTTTAATTTTCTGAGCATTTTTGTCCGATTTGAAAAATAGAAAAAGATTATTTGTGTATACTTTTATTCTTTGTGCTTACTTCTCTTATATTTAAAAATTAAAATTTTGAAAAATAAAAAACCCACTAAAAAGCAATAAAAGTCCTTAGATTTTCGAATCGACTACTTAATGTTTAATTGTGCTCCTTGAGATCGACCGTGGTCGATATTAAAGCACTTTTCTTGGGTTTTAATTAGAAGAATTATGAACAAGTCATTGCAACTCAATCAAACGTCAAAAAAAAATTTACTTATTTCTCAAGCTAATAATTACAGAAAAATGTATCACAAAAGAATTTTTGCTATTTAATTAACCTATATAGCAACAAAATCGAACTCAGGGAGGCTACAAATCTCAAGGATTATTCTAACCATCGAAAAAAAAAACAATTAAAAGAAAACAGGAATCACAAATGCAAACTATCTTGGTTTTTGTAGTATTTTGTGTTTTTATTTTTTTTTAATTTTTAATTTATATATTTTATGGTTTTTGTATTATCTGATTTTAATTTTTTTGTTGTTTTTAATTTTGCAAATTTTTAATTTTCTAAAAAAATAATAATTAATTTATTATTCAAAGCAAATTCATGCAAGAAAGGAATGTAGTCTTTTTGTATTTTTCAAATATAACGAAAATGCTCAAAAATATCGAAATAAAATATTTTATATTTTTATGATTTTCTACTATTTTTTGTAATTTCAGAGTTTTTTAGATTTTTTTAGGATTTTCAAAATGAATAGAAACATGGAATAAAGCAAATAGTAAGCAAACATGAATATTTTTCAAATTAAAAATACCAAATAAATGCAAAAATCATGAAAAATATTAAAATCTATAAGAAAATTATTTACAGAAAGGAACCAAGATCACATTTTTTGGATTTTTCTACAATTATATATGATTTTTTAAAGATTTTTAGTATTTTGCATTTTTTTAGTTTTAAAAATAATTAATGCGTGAAAATTAGAAAGAAAATTAAATACATAAAAGGAAGGTAATCTAACTTTTTAGAATTTTTAAAGCAATATGTGAATTTTTATGATTTTAAAATATCAAACAGTGCAAAATGTGATGTTTTTGAATTTTTAATAATATCAAATGGTAATAAAATGCAATTAATTTTTTAGACTATGAAAAGGAACATAGTAGTAATATAACAATTTTTTTTCACAATTTATTGACCGACAAAAATATTTATTTCAATGAGAAAAAGCAAGCAAATATAAGTATGAAATATAGGACTAAAGTGCAATTATTTGAAGTTTTTGTATTAAAAACATAACAAAAATAACTAGTGGGTAGAAACATGCAAATTACCCAAGTAGGGGCGTGCAAAGCACATGCTCAGGCTCTGTAGGCGACTGATTTTTTAATTTTTGGAATCTCCAGGGGCTGTATTGAAATTTCACACAAAAAAAAATTAGGCACACTATTTTCTGTTCTTCGATGTCAAGCAAAGAGGAACAAAGGGGCGCCGCCCCTGTTCTTCCTTCTTCGTTTCCACCCAAAAAGGGGGGTCGAGAGAGGCGCCGCCTGGAGATCTAAGGCGGCAGTGGCGGAGATCTTTGAAGTGTCCCGTATGAAGGAGGACGTCGGCGAGCGGTGTGGCTCGCAAGTGGTTGAATGACGGATTGGCACGCGGTCGACTTGCCGATGGTGGCCGATTACGTGTCTTCAACAGAGGCGTTGAGGCAGCTAGGGCTCCTACCGCTTGCAAAGGGCGCGGAGTGAGCGAGGGCGACTCCAGGTGAAAGCTTGCTGGGCGGTGGAGGGTGGTTGGCTCCATGCGTAGTGGCTGAGGTGCGTTGTGGATGATGGTCACTCCTACAGGGATGACACGGCTTGGTTAAGGCGGAGACGGAGGCCTCGCGCGACTGCAGATGGTCAACAGTGTGGTGAAACTCAGGAGGTTAGCAGAGGGCTGAGGGGCAACATAAATGCCCTGTGGCGGCGGGGAAGAACTCGTGCGGTAGATGGTGATGCTCCTCTCCAGGAGTGGGGCGGCGAGCACCGTGACGGCTGGGGAGGGTGATGAATCTGTGATTCATCGCCTTTATTCTTTCATTGTGTCTAAAATCCTTGGTAAAATACATGTGAATATCCATTAATTCCCCACTAATTATCATTCTAACCATAATATAATTAACACTAATTTTACCCAAAATAAAGAATAAAGATAAAAAGAAAAATAAAAGAAAAAGAAGGTTGTAAATATGAAATAGATATAGACTGATCCTAACCCCGAGATCATGTCAATATTGACCGAGTCGACAAAAGAAATAAATAGGAGGAGATAAGGATTTTAACCTATAAAAATTCCAAAAAATCAAGACCAGAAATATAATTTACCCATTTTACACATTGTAAATATTTCACCTATTTTATTTATCATCAAGATAACCTCAAATCAAAACACTCCTTTTGTAAAAGTTGTTCATAAAAATATATATTATTTTATAAAACTATCAGAAAAATATTTCAACATAAAAATAATTAACTGTAATGGACCGAAAAAGCCGCAAGAGCCGACGTCTGAGGTTAATAACTATTTATAGAAAACTCCAAACGGACTAAACTCACTTAAAATCCGTTTTATACTTAATTCTATTTATTAAAAATATCAAAAAAATATTCGAATAAAACTGGTGAGTTTTAGCGTTTTGTACCCGTTGTCTATATGTACTATATGTAAAAACTTACCGGGTTTTTAATTAATTAACCGTAAACTTGATTAACTTAATTTATTTTCTAAAAATCTTATAAAATTGTATATAAAAATATAATTAAGTTAAAATACCAATAAAACCAGAAGCCTCAAAGCTACTACCTAAATTTTTTGGACCTAATAACTTGGTCGTATGAACTACGAATTAAGAAAACTCAGTTCTAAAATTCATAATATTAAGGGATTGGGGAGCCTACACCCATGTGTAGGTAACTTACCTACACCCACCTCTGGTTTCTTAATTTTTTTGATTTTTTTGAAATGGATATTTAGGGGATTTACTTAGAATATTAAATGAAATATGTGTTTCAAATTTCTTGTAAAACAGACATTCCTAACAGCTCCATCGGAAGGGGTCGATTTCAGCAAATCTCAGACCGTTAAAATTTGACTGTCATGATGGATAAGTTAGAAGTCTCGAAATAAGTTGAAATTTGAATGACGATATGGTGATATATTGTGATCTAAATTCCCCAAGGAATTAATTCAAAAAAATAAAAAAAAATTGAGAGAAAAAGAGTTGGGTGTAGGTAAGTTACCTACACATGGGTGTAGGCTCCATTTTCCATAATATTAAATTATCTACAAAATGACATTAGTTTCGCTAAAATCGGAGTTAATATGAAAAATGCGATTTTCGTGTCCGTATTGATATATTTATACAATATACCTTTATTTATGTTATTTATATTATTTATTTAATTTATTAAAAACTACAAAAATATTAATTATTAAATTACTTACCATTTATATCCACATTATTAATTTATTTAATATAATGTATTATAAATTTATTTTTATTTATATATTGTATATAACTCCTTTGTCCTCTTCCCTGTTTTGTCTTTTTCTTTTTTTGCTCCGCCACGTGGCACCCTCTTATTGGCTCTCCAATTCTTTCTCTCTCTCTCTCTTTCTTTTTCTCTTCTTCTTCCCCAACGCCTCTTCTTCCTCCTCCTCCTTCTTCCTTCACCCACTACCTTCTCTTCCCTTCTCTCCAACCATCTCAACAGCCGGTCGTTCCTGCAACCGCTCGCTCCCCTCACCGCACGCTAGTGACTGATCCATCCTCCTCTATATAAGTCGTCGAGTCCCCTCAAGAACAAAGTATTTGCCATTAGGATTTCGCTCCACCTTCAGTGAACTCCGGCAGAGAGGGAGCATGAGCGACAGGCATTCTTCCTTTGTCGTCGTAGCAAGGAGCGCGAGGAGAGAATCGGCGAGATTGTGTCACTCGCGTTGAGGATCTTCTGCTGCCGCATGCTGCAGCATCTGTAGTTCATCGCCGCCGCATCTGAGGCAACGACGACTCCTGGAGATTCAAGTCCACAAGCGCTCATCCACCACCTCTGCGCATTTTATTCCAAATAGGCATATGATCTTCTTCGTCTCCTCCTCCTTCTGATTTCGATCTTCTCTTCTCAGCCCCCTATTCTCTTCCCTCGATCAAATTCTATCTCCCTTTCATTTTCTATTCAATTTGATTAATCCCCTACAATTGTCTCATCCAAAACCTTCGATTAATTCACTTCTCTACATTTCTCTCTATGTTAATTGTTTCATCCATCCATGCACAACATTTCTCCATCATTGAATTTTTTAATCTAACTTCAGGTCGAGGATTCCATCTTCGAGCCTTAGTTTCGTTTGTAGGTCTGAATCAATTAGAGCATCTCTGTTATTCATCGAAGGACCTGCGGCAAGGGATTTCCAGCAATATCGATACATTAACGCGAATTGTCAAAGCCTGGACGATATCAAGGATCCGGAAGCTTCGCACCTTAACATCATTGCTGACGCCTCCAGACTACCACCCGAGAACACAGCGTTGTGAAACCACCAGCACCTGGAGATACATAGAACATGAACCAAGTAACGGACGTGAGCTGCAACTGTCTGAAAGCTCTGATGAAACAGATTCGTCCGCTGCCCTCATGCAGACCGCTACCACTGCCGCTTGAACACGGTCGGGGAAGAACGAATCATTTGTTCCAGACACGTCTGAAACCGTTCAATCATTCAGTGATCGCACAGCCGAAGTCACACCACTTGTTGGCACCTAACCAACCCGACCGCCCCACCGTTTGCCTAACTCACGTGCGCCTCACGCGTGCGTTGAGATATATTAGTGGCATATTAACGAGATATCCTCAAACGTTTCTGCTATTTGCATGTAGGTCCAAGTATAGCCAAATCATGTGATTCATCACATCCTTACAGGTAGAGATCACGTGAAGAGCACGTGCATACTTGGGGCATTTTTACGCCCGAGCCATCTAATTTCTACTATTTGGCAAAGACGCCCTTGGAACTTTGGATTAATCATGAGCAGGACCTGCAGAGCTTGTGAACTCCTGAATAACACGAAGTCATCTTGGAAGATTTGTGCAATAACTCTCTCCAACTTCTGCAAATTACACCCATGCCCCATAACTTCCATAATATTACACCTGTAACCCTAGATTTGTATATAACAATATACAAACTCTATACATAATTAATAAATTACAAAATATAATAAAAATACATAAAATCACCCGATACTCTACTATATACACTATTAAATAATATTTTGAAAATTTTAAAATAAAGTTTTTTAGCATTAAATAATCATTTAAAACATTAAGAAAGTATAACAAACTTTAAAACCACATAAAAAATAGAAAACTCTCTAAAAAGATCCCATAAAAATTACAATTCGTATTTTTTCTGTGTTTCACAAAATAAAACAAAAAAACAAAAATCAAATATTAAAATCAATAAAAAATACAAAATACACAAAAAATTTAAAAATCATAACTAAATAAATAAAAATCCCCTAAAACGCACAATATATAGTTTTAACGATAATTTCATCTACTTTCTAAAAAATAAAATAAAAATATTTTCTCACTGCTCTCACTTTTAAAAATCATAAAAAGTCACAGTTTTCAATAAAAACTCAATTTTTCACATTAAAATTAACCAAAATCCATAAACATCCTAAAAACCCTTTAAATCCATAAAAATAGAAAACAATTTTAAAACATAAAAATAACAAAATTAAAATATAAAAAGGTATAAAACATTCTCTAATAATAAAAAAATCATAAAGTACTTAAAAATCCCAAAAATAATATATAGTTTAATAAAAATAAAATAAAAATACAGAAAATTCTCTAAAAATAAAATAAAAATTAGGAACTCGTTTACCTTAGTTTGTTTATAGTTTACCCAAGTTTCTCAATAGTTTGCCTCCCTGAGTTCGACACTCTCGTGCTTAACCGCTATACACTTAAGTTTAGGAGTATAAATAAAAGTAAAGAAGATTAATCCAAAAATTTAATCTTTTTCTGCTAAAACTCACCCGGTCGATACAACGACCGAAAATCAATTATTTCTGTCTTTTTAGCAGGAACAAAGAAGTGATCGGGTGTTATTTTTCAGAGGGTGGCGCATTCTTCCCCTTTCTATTATTTTATTATTTTTATTTTTTTATAGACAAAAATTGCAATTTTTTATATTTTTTAAGCAAAATTCCTATACCTGAAAATAAGAAGATACCGACGCAAGCACGACTCGATCCAAAAAAAGAAAAAATAAAATACAATACAATAAAAAAAGAATGTGAATGGTTTTGGATCCGACGAAATGGGAGATCGGAACTGTGTCTCAGGTCACCATGCGTGATCGGAGTTGAGAGATCGTGTGAGATAGAATGTGAACGTGGATAGATCGAGAAGATGATTATGAAATCGAAATCGAGGACAGATCGAACTGTGATAATTTATTAAAAATGATTAACTAAGATCTAGAATTAAAAAAATGACAATGAAATTAAAAATGCGAAAAATTAAACTATAATTAAACTAGATTAAAAAAATAAAAGATGTATCTCACTGAATTAGAGCGGATAACGCCGTGATGGCCTCGACAAGGACCGTTGTTGTCACCAGACGGCTCGGAAGCTTTGCACCTCTCTACGACAAGATGGATTTTAGAGAATAGGCTCCTGTCACCAAAAGATTGATCAAGTGAGAATGAGGGAGGAGGAGCCAATTAAATAGAAAAAATAATTGAATTTGAATTTTAAGTATTTGAATGAAGAGGAAAAGAAGTGAAGAAGTTAGTGGTGGATAAAATTAGATTATCTACGTAATTAACTAATTAATTAAATTATTTTCATTACTTTATTAAATTAAATAATAAATGTTAATTATTTAATTTTTTGGTGTGGTTATTTAAGGAAATTAACTATATACATAGAGGATGGGGAGCTTGCACCAAGGTGCATGTAATTTTACATGCACCGGAGCTTACATCTTCCACATTTTTTTACTTTTTTGAAAAATACCACCATGTATATTCATCTATATATCCCTTTAATATGCCATTCTAATTTCGTCAGAAACAGAGACTCCTATGACCTCCATCTAAAACAGGTAATTTTAACGGTCTTAGAATTGATGTAATCAACCTGTTCTAGATGGAGGGCATAGGAGTCTCTGTTTCTGACGAAATTCGAATGACATATTGGAGGGATATATAGATGAATATACATGGTGGTATTTTACAAAAAAGTAAAAAAAATGTGGAAGATATAAGCCCTGGTGCATGTAAAATTACATGCACCTTGGTGCGAGGTCCCCATCCTCATATACATATACTATATACATATGGTACATTATATACATAGTTAAATAAAGAAATTAGCTTATTTTTTATGTTTAAAATTTAAATTTTTTATTTTTCATTTTGAATAATTATAAAAATTATTTACAATCATTTATAATTATAATAGGTATAAAAATAAATATGAATAAATATATACAATAAAGAATGGTGAAATTATGAAAACCACCCAAGAAAACCGTCTTTCAAACCACAGCTCCAAAAATCATGAAACCACTGCCATTTTAAAGATAATTTAATTTACAGTACAATGGAAATGAGTTTGATTCAATTCGAGTTCACATGGAGCTGAAATTCGTATTTCAATTATCACTTTATGGCTTTTTCCGGATGTGGTTACTTTTATTATGTACATGATTTTATTTTGCAATTATTTTTATTATTTACAAAACAATTTTTTTACAACTTTTGGTTTTAAAACTATTTAATTTGAGGTCAATTTATAGACAAATAAATTAGTGTAAGTTTTATACAAATGTACACAAAAAATGAGAAGAATTTATAAAACATTTTTTGGATTTTCTGGTTAAAGACCATATATCCCCTTACTTTATTCCTCCTCGATCAGGTCGAGCCTTGACCTTCTCTCGGGGTTTGGGCCAACCTGTATATATTACATATATACGCTCTTTTTATTTTCTTTTTTTCCTTTATTTATTTATTTTAGGTTAAAATAATAACATATGTTCAATATTTAAACACATATGCCGGTTAGTAAAAATATGGATTTATCAATATATACAGGTGTTTTATATGGGATTTTAAGTTAAAATAAATGAATAAAGATGATGAAATACATATTCATCAGTCGCTATACCAGGTTAATAAAGTAGCAAAACTTCTCGCTCTCTTTTTGATTTATTTAGTGGTTTATTTTCTCGTTACTCACGTTAATTGATTAGGGTCGCAATGACAACTTAATTCTACACTTAACCCTAGTTGGTCTTTGCGATCATCAGAATGACATCGTTGCTAGGGAGCACAACTAAGTAGTTGGGATTTATTTTTGCTCATTTTTGTTTCTATCTGTTATAACTATTTCTGACCTCCCTCTATTTTGCTTTTTGTGCGAGGGGCTGCTTGGAGGATGACTCGGTTTACTTTCGAGGGACCAGCACCTGAGGAGGAGCAGAAGGAGCAAGAGATAGTTATAGTAGATAGAATTAGTTTAGGTTTATTTTTGCAAAAACTCTTGTAATAATTTAAACTCTTAGATACTTGGACATTTATTCGAGGTTTGTTTCACCAAATGTTGGTGCACTCGAGGGACCTCACCAGATTTTTCATGTTTTCCTGCATTTATTTTTATTTATTTTCTGAGATTTTAGCCCCTAGACTTAGGTTTTATTTTATTTGAGCTCGGTAGAAAATAAGGTCCAAATACCCTAATAGATTATCTGTTTCTATAGATCACGGTTATACTTAGTCAAAATAAAAGGTAATTTAATTGGATTAGAAACCATGCACTGTGAGAAGTCGCATGTAGTGCTAGCAAAACCTGTTGTGGCGGGCACTGAGTGACCTCCAAGACCGTACTCAGATCTCTTCTATGATTAATTAGTATAGTTCTTCCCGTTAATAGAAGATATTATCTTAGGGTGACTTTCTCTTGTATCAAATAGATTAGTTTTAATTATGTCTTTAAATTATGGGTGGATCACTTTGCATGTAGTCTATTGGAGTAAGGTATGCATTTCTGACTCGGCATGCATCATTGAGTTTCATCGTGCATCATCCTTTCCGTCATCCTCCCCCTGATTTATTGGACTTAAATAAAAAGGAAATCAGAAAATTCGTTAGACGCTATTTTATCCAGAAAAATACCTAAAAAGAGATAACTAAAAAATCGGGACTGCTAAAGCACACTTGACCTAAAACTAGACTTAACTTCAAAAATTTTGTTTTGGGGAGAGTAACCCCCTCCTTGTTTGATTTTACCTATTGGGAGTTGAGCGATCGCACACTAGGATAGAGCCACACCTGAACTTTCTTCAGACTACCAGCTCTAACAAAAATGATTAGCTATTCTCCAGTGAGGATTTTCAGGTAGTTGGTAAATAATCTGGACTTCCTTAGCAGAGTGTGTGATTTAGAGGACATTGTGTAAGGCTCTTTTCTCAAGTAATCGGGTAGCCAGAAATAGTCCGTACTTACACCTATATTGGCTAGAAATAGGAGCAACTAGTCATAAGAATTCGGTCAAGTCTCTAGGGAGAATCATGCTCTTAACACTCGCTAACTCGCTCTGTAAGACTGGATTATCACAAAAAATAAAAATTGACTAGATAAATGACTGAGATTTCACGATCATCACACTGTGTTAAGTTGGTGAACGAAGGGTTTGTTTTCTCATCCTACTTCAGTCCATATCTAATCTTCATAAATCCCCAAATCTAGATGATGGGAAGGAGGTCTCGTAGGCTGCCTATGGCAGCACCGCTTTCCAGCACTCCTCCCCATTCATCTAGGGCTCTTTAAAGGGCTCAGACCCACTCCCTGAACCTGAATTCGCCTACACCATGTTCTCGCTCAACCACCCTTCTCCCCCTCCTGAGGTACAGATAGAAAGGCCATCACAGCTCTATATTCATTTGACAGCACCTGAGCTAGGGTCTTTTACCTTTGCATATACTTGGAGATATGGCCGGCAATGATAGAATAGATGAGCAGCCATAGACTTCATTTGTATTAGACCAGGTCGCCATCAACAACACACTGCTAGTTTCCCTGGAGACCATGCAGAGACAATTCAGAGACCAAGAATCTTCATGGTAGAAGTAAGGAGAGAGCTCACTTAGATGAGAGTTGGGAGAGAAGAGCCAGAGATACTGTCTGTGGTGGAGAAATACCACGCTAGGAGGGTTGAGCAGACGACAGGCTCCAGGATGATGAATCTTGGATTCATCACTCTAAGTCTCATTTATTAAGCTCAAATCCCTCAAAATCAACAGCATATCTTCATCTATTCTGCATAATTAGCACTCATGCATGTTTTCATAAGAATCGCATTTTATCCATAATTTCTGCACAAAATAAGAAGCCAAAAATCCAAACCAAATTTGACCTGTAAATAACCTAACTTTCCGGATTTTTAACTCCTTCATTCTAACTCCGAATTATCCAAAACTACCTCCATTGTGTACATATCACTCACAAGAATAAGTGAAAAATCCAAAAAAATCACTAACCCTGTTAAGTGGACCAAAAACCCAAACCATAGTTTCAGGATTTCCGGACTAAAAGCCCCATATCTTCCCCATCCAGTGTCCGATTTGACCCTACTCACCTTTGAACTAATGTACATTCAAATACCTTCAAAACAAGACCAAGTTCAAGTGAATCCGAGCTCGTATGTGAAAGTTGGGTTTTGGGCCTCTTTTGTACATTGTGTATTTTAGCGGTTTTGACCCGATATTTTTGTACATATTTTCCTATTAATAAAAATTCCAAAAAATAGATTAAGGTGTCTTTATTTATCTTTGATTTTTCCATATTTTTTTCCCGATTTTTATCTAGTTTAAAAATGACAAAAAAATATAAAACCCAAAAATCTAGGTATTCTATGTATATGGGATACCCTAAAAATTCACATTGTACATTTGATCGATTTTGGCTTTGATGTTGGTGACACGAAAATCTGACTACTCAGGTAAAGGTATCTAGATGGTCGTTGCGACCCAAGCAATCAGACTCGAATGTGTCAATCAAGAAAAATAGACTACCAATAAAGATAAAATCAAATCGAAAATCAATAGCGGTCTTGCTATTAGTTTAACCTGGTATAGCGATCAGGGTCGAACACAAGGAGCACGGATTGGCCTCGCGGCCTACGAAGTAGTCAAAAAGAAAGGAAAAAGAAATAAAAAGGTATTTTTTTGGTGGTTTTTAAGTCTTTTTATATTTTTTTGGATTTTTAGTGAATTAAGAAAATGATAAAAGCAAGGAAACAAGACACTTCAACAATTTATTAAATGCACTAAAAATCAACCAAAAATTCAAATAAAAATATTTTTGTGTGTTTTATAATTTTTACTGTTTTTAGTAAATTTTTGGGATTTTTCTGATGTTTATTTAATTTTCTAAAAATGAAACAAGGTCAGAACTTGTAGGTACTGTCCAGCAGAGCTTAAGGGACTTAGATAAAATATCTAAGAGTCTCCAATAAGCACGGAGGTATTTTTCTTGTATAGAGAAGAAAACAAGGAAAAATTGAGCACCTAAATTATTATTTTTGGGTTTTTAATTTATTTATTAGAATTTTAATAAGATTTTAAGTGTTTTTCAATTTTTAGGTGTTTTAGATAATGCAAAATAGCCAAAATTGGCTAGAAAATCAAGCACAACAAAATAAACAGTAGAGAATTTTTTTGTAATTTTTAGATAAGATTTAATATTTTTTTATGATTTTTAAACTCAAACAGTAACAAAAATTGATGTTTTTGAACTTTTAAAAATATCAAATGAAAACAAAATTGTCCCCAAAATTTCCAGAAACTTTTACACTATGGCAGGAGCCATATGTCCAATTTTCATTGGATTTGGAGTTGGTTTGCTATTTTATTAAAATCAAACACAAGGGCACATTACACAGGGACCAAAACGCAAATACCAGGAGTCCTGGGGGGTCTGGTGCAAAATACTCAGGAGGTCACGCGCGTGGAGCGTGCCTGGGGCACTCAGGGACCCAAATGTAATAAAAACTAAGTCCTTGGACTATTTGGTAACAGGTACCAAGAGTCCAAGGGCTAGTCTGCAAATAACCCAAGAATAAACGCACATGCACAATTACTCTACGCACAGGGGTATAAATGTAATATTCCAAAAGTTTTCATTCAACTAATAACATCTCAGAACTACAAGGTAGACAATACAAATATCCCAGAAACTCACGTGTCGAAGCACGTGCTACACCATACACAGGGGCATAAATGCCAAGAAAGTAAAGTGCAGGGTCCTCTATGTAAATGTACCAAAAACTAAATAACTAGATAACATATTTACAGGACTAATGCTAAATAACAGAAAAGATAGGGCCTAAGGGTAAATTACCCTTTATTAAGTCGAGCCGCTGGATGGATGCCACGTGGTGGATGGACGGTCAGGATGCGGGTGGCTCTCCAAGGCTGGGCTCCTCGCGGTGATCGGACGGCTGGAGCTTCGCCACATGCTGGATCCGACGGTGAAGACGTGTCGCGGCTCAGCCCAGCTGATCAACGGTGTAGATCGTCCCCGGAGGATCTGGCGGTCGGGGATGCTCCTCAAATGGATGGACACGATCAAATCTGGAGCGCGGGGGGCGATCGAACGGTAGCTGAGGATGGAGGACGAACAGTTCGCCGGCGAACTCCGCCGGCCTCGTGCTGACACAGGAGTCCTCTCCGGAGGCCACGGATGATCGAAGACAAAGCGTGGAGGCCTTCCGCGTCTGCTGGAGGTCTCCGATGACCCAGCCGAGCTCTGGGGAGCTCCGGCAAGGTCGGCGGAGACGGAGCTGCTGGACCTGATGGTCCAATCCCTCAGATGGGCTTGGATGAACCTGCAAAGTATATCAAACAACTCGCGGGTCGAGGGCAAACTGCCTCGACGCCGTTAGGCGGAGTGGAAGTGATCGGGGGGTCGATATGGGCGAGCTCCGGCGAAGGGGTGGACGGAGGAGCTCGAGCCCCAGCTCATGTGCGAGCTGGGTTGAATGGGAGTGCGGAGAATGTGCGCGGGAGGAAGGCGAAGGCTATGGCACAGCCCGATGGTCGAACGGTGGTCGGACGTGATCGGAATCGACGGTGAACGGCGGAGCAACGAATTGGGGCTAAACGAAAACCAAAGAAAAAGAAAGGACAACGGGTCTACCTGGGTGAAGGAATGGACTGGGGTCGAGCTTGCGAAGCTCTGGGTCCTCGCCTCAAGGAGCGTCGACCTCCGAGGCTCGAGCTCTCACTCTGGGCGGAGCACGGTGGTGTGTCTCGCCGGATCAGTGGTATCTGGTCCCTCTCCTCGCTGCGACAGCACCTGGAGTGAGCTGTCACTCTCACGCACGCACTGGAGCTCACTGGGGGTGGAACGAATGAACCAAAGATGGGAATGAAGGTGGCGGAGCTCGAGCTATATATGGTGGAGGGTCCGGGAAGATGAGCGTGAGTAGGGCATTCTGGAGTGCGGATCTCGAGGTGGATACCCCGGCGAGGGTCTCGGATGTAGCATGAAGGAATCGGACCCGGGGTTTAGGCGAGGGGGAATCAGGTTTAGGTGCTAAAATAGGGGGAAGTTGGGTCGGGCACCTAACCCGTGTGAAGTGGTCCTGGGGGGGGGCAGTTAACCGGGCGGTCAACAATCCCCAGGGCCAATAGGAAGCGGCCACGTGGATAAGATTTGAAAATTCAATTAAAAATACCAAATGGCCGAATTATTAAAAAGTCAAAACATGAAATATTTTTGTTTTAATTTTTTTCTATTTTTAGTGATTTTTAATTAATTTTTCAAAGTAAAAATAAAATATTTACATAGTAGGGTTATATATAGGTATATGTACAATATATAGGATTTTAATTTTGATTTTTAATTTGTTATTTTTATACAATTTTATTCCCATTTTATATTTTATTTATTTACATCATAAAATAAGGAATAAAAAGATATTATATTTTTATTATTTATATACATAGGTGAAATAAATACATATGTACATTTATATACATGGTATATTTACAAAGTATTTTTGGATTTTTAATTTTGTTATTTTTATTTTGTTTTTGTTTTAATTTATTTTATTTATTTACACTATATCATATAGAATATTTACAAAAATTTTGGAGATTGATTTTATTTATTTACAAGGCTAAATAAATAAAAGTGTGGTGGTATGTATAAGGTGGATATATACACATGACCTATTTTTATTTTCTTCTTAATTTTTCTATTTTTCTTTTGTTTTTATCTTTATAAATATATACAAGTATTTATAAGCCCTTTTGAGTCTATTTTTGTGAGGAAATTATTTTTATTTTATTTACATATATATTTACACACATGAGCCCCTATCTCCCTCTACTTTGGCTTTTATGAGGTCAGGCCCAAGCTGAGCCCTCCCTTGGGTTAGGTTGCTCAATATTTATTCTAAATATTTCCCTCTTTTTCTTTTTAATCTTTATTCTTTTTATTTTTGCACAAAAACATGCTAATTATAGGTTTTTACACAATGCATGCTTTTGGTAATTATTTCTATTTACAACTATATACATGCATTTGCAAAGGTTTTTGTAGCTAAAATATAGGAATAAAGAGTGATGAATGAGTATTCATCAGATGTCTTCATGAAAGTTGTAGATCTCATCGAGACAGCATTTTTCGTTAAGGAACTTTTTTTATCCGAGGTATTTGCTATTTATTTTTGATTTTATAAACTATTTATCTTCGATTTTTCTGATGCTGACACGTGGCAGCCCCTGAGGCTGCCACGTGTCAGCGTTTTTTGGCCCCATACTTATTCGTTCTCATTTAAAAAAAATATTATGGACGCACGTGCAAGGCACGTGCCTATCAGGCGCGTGCCAAGCACGTGCGGCGCCCTCTTTCTAACCACCCGCCACGTGTAACTACAGGGGCCGTTCGATCTCGCTTGATCGAACGGCGCCTGTGCGTCGTCCTCCCGTGCCCCCTTCCGTATCGGCTGCCAAACCGCCCCGCTGCAAACCTCGCAACCATCGCCCTTTGACTGCGCTGCCAACGAACTCCGCTTCTCTCGCTCGCGGCTGAACTATGATAGACATAATCCTAAGTTGTTCTGTTGCCTCCTCGAGTTCGACCTTGGAACTTGTCCAAGTAAAATAAACAAAAAAATCACTCGAATTAATTGAACTAAATATTGAAGTGATTATTTCTTGATTGATTATGATTACCCACCTACAATGAAATGGCAAATTTGAAACGATAATTCACGCAAATTAATGTAAGGGAAATCATAATTTGTCACATACCTTAACTCCAAAAAATATTAAACCAGCTTCACTAAATAGCTTATTAAAAGTTATATAAAATTAAAGGAGATTTGATATATTTTGAGTTTTTATTTGAGAGATATGGGTCTGGGAAATTGGGATTTTGGAATCTTATTCATTGTATAACTTTTATACTGTGTATTGTTTTCTATATGAAATCAATTTTGTATTTTTCTATAAATTATTATATACAACTTTCATGTACAAAGTTTCTTTATTTGAGGTATAAAAAGTAGAAAATAAAATAGGTTACAAAAATTCATTCTTGATGAATTATTAAATGGGATTTTTAGTGGATTCATTGGCTCCGATCTCCCCCTACTTTATTCCTTGTCAGCCTAGTCATTGAGATGCCTAGTTCTCGAGGTTTAGGGTCATAAAATACCTTTGGCATTTTATTCCTTTTCTTTTCTTTATTCTATAATTTTAGCATTAAAAATAATATTTTATACAATATTTATACAACAAAGAATGAATGTTAATTTGTACAAATTAATGTTATTTACATGCAATAACTAGGGATTTTAAGGCTAAAATGATAGAATAAAGGTGACGAAATGGAGATTCGTCACCTGTCAATGAGCTCTCGGAGTCGATCCCATGCATCATGGAATTGTTCATTAGGGATCATTATGAAATTGTTGATCATAGCTTTGGCTGCATTTATTTGGCCGAGTAGGTAATAGTTATTCAGGTACTCAGTCTAGAGCTGCTCCCAAGTAATGACAATCTTCCCCAAGTGTTTCAGCCAATAGGTTGCTCTATCAACCAAGGACATTGGAAAGGCTATCAACTTTGTGGTGTCCTCATCCACAAATCTGTCACAGACAATGCTACAGATCATCTCGAATTCTTGCATATGGAGGTGGGGCTCCTCGGTGGTGTGCCCATTAATTTGGGCAGTAGCTGAATTGTCTGAGGGCGAATCTCAAAGCCGCCCAGGATAGCGGGAAGCTGGATCCATCAGTGAGTGAGGTTTGCACCAAGGTTGTGCAACAACCTCACGGTTCGTGCTGGCCTATGAGGATCTCGTGGCTCGTCCTCATCTGACGGAATCTAGAATCGCGGCTTTAAAAATGTGTATTTGTACTTATCGTTGTGCGTAAATAATAAAAAATATGGTTCGTCGTTCGTTGTAGGAGGCGATCGGAATCGGTCAAGAAAATTAACCATGAATATTTTAATCATTTTTTAATCGAGTGATTTTATGTTTATTTTACTTGGGCAAGTCCTAAGGTCGAACACAAGGAGGCAAAGGAACAACCTAGAATTATGTCTATCAAAATTCGTGCACGGTTTTTGAGGCGGTCTTTTTTTGGAATTTTTAATGCAAATAAGGGATGCAAGATGTAATTTCAGCCTATTTTAGGGACTAAAATATAAAATTCAATCAAACGATGTCCGAAAAATATGAAACTTGGCCACAATGCAAAATGTGATGCAATGAATGCACTGTAAATTTTTTAGAATTTTTGGATGTAATATGAATTTTTATGAATTTTTACGTGCAAACAGAATGATTTTTAATTTTTAATTATAATAAATAATAAACCTAATTATTTTCAAGAGATAAAATTATCTAAGATCTATCACTAGGTGATGGCTCTTAGAAAAAATCCTAAACCTTAAAAATGTAAGATCTAATACCTATTAAAAATCAAACACTGAAATATACAAAATGAATTTTACAGAGCAAATTATGCATGTAAATGCAAATCTTTTTGGGCATAATATCAAGCACAATTAACTCTACAATCTATGATTTTTGGGGAATTTTTAGAGCAATGATTAATCAATGGAAATTTTAATAGCAAGAAATAGGCAAAGTTTGCAATTTTTCAAAAAATAATTAATTATTAATTAACCAATGATCATAAAATAACCACAATATGTCAACACATAGAGAATTAAATGAGAACCATCATGCTATTTTTTGAATAATAAATAAATGTCATGTAGAGGTTCGAAATCACTGGGGAACACAGGGGTATAAGTGCAATAAATAAAATAAATAAAATGCAAGGGGGGCTATTATGCAATTACCGAGATATCTGGGGGGTGTTTACAATTTTACCAAAGAGGCACATGCGTGGCACGTGCCCTCTGAATCTGGACTGTGATGCGAATGCCAAGACCTCCAAGGGGCTCGTGCAAATTACCCCGCGGTCACGTGCGGAGCACGTGACCGGGGGGATGACACCCGCTGACATCCCTCACGTACGTGCCTCACACGCGACGGGGTCTCAGGCCCTCCAGAATCGCGTCTTTAAAAATGTGTATTTGTATTTATCATCGTGCGTAAAAAATATGGTTTGTCGTTCGTTGGAGGAGGCGATCTGAATCGGTCAAGAAAATTAACCACGAATATTTTAATCAATTTTTAATCGAGTGGTTTTATGTTTATTTTACTTGGGTATGTCCCAAGGTCGAACACAAGGAGGCAAAGGAACAACCTAGAATTATGTCTATCAAAATTCGTGCATGGTTTTCGATGCAGTCTTTTTTTGGAATTTTTAATGCAAATAAGGGATGCAAGATGCAATTTCGGCCTATTTTAGGGACTAAGATTTAAAATTCGATCAAACGACGTCCGAAAAATATGAAACTTGGCCACAATACAAAATATGATGCAATGAATGCACTATAATATTTTTAGAATTTTTGGATACAATATGAATTTTTATGAATTTTTAAATATAAACAGAATGATTTTCAATTTTTAATTATAATAAATATTAAACCGACTTGTTTTCAAGAGATAAAATTATCTAAGATCTATAACTATTGAAAATGTAAGATCAAATACCTATTAAAAATCAAACACTGAAATATGAAAAATGATTTTTACAGAGCAAATTATGCATGTAAATGCAAATCTTTTTGGGCACAATATCAAACACAATTAACTCTACAATCTGTGATTTTTGGGGAATTTTTAGAGCAATGGTTAATCAATGGCAATTTTAATAGCAAGAAATAGGCAAAGTTTGTAATTTTTCAGAAAATAATTAGTTATTAATTAACCAATGATCATAAAAATAACCACAATATGTCAACACATAGAGAATTAAATGAGAACCATCATGCTATTTTTTGAAAATAAAAAATAAATGTCATGTAGAGGTCCGAAATCACTGGGGAAAATAGGGGTATAAGTGCAATAAATAAAATAAATAAAATGCAAGTAGGGGGCTATTATGCAATTACCGAGAGATCTGGGGTGTGTTTGCAATTTTACCAGAGAGCCACGTGCGTGGCACATGCCCTTTGAATCTGGACTGTGATGCGAATGCCAAGACCTCCAGGGGGCTCATGCAAATTACCCCGCGGTCACGTGCGAAGCATGTGACCCAAGGGTTGACACCCGCTGACGTCCCCCATGCACGTGCCTCGCACGTGATGGGGTCTCGGGCCTCCGCCCGGCGATGGCTGAAGCGAGGCGTTGGCGGGCCTGGTGCGGTGGAGATGCCCGGCCGGTGATGATGGTGGAGGCTGGTGGATTGGAGGGGCAGGTGAAGTCAGAGCGGGTCGTGGGCGGTGCGACGTCGGTGGAGCGTAGAGGAGCTGGTGAAGGTTGACGCTGGAAGCTCCTGGCGGGGAGGTCGATGAAGCTCGTCAGAGATGACATCGAGGTGGAGTAGAAGGCGGTGGTCGTAGAAGAGTCGTTGTCGCTCGGGGCGTTGAAGTCGGTGTCGAAGATGTGTGGGATTCGTAGGAGGCGATGAAGATGAAGGTCGTCGGTGGAGTAAGCGGAGGCGTAGGTCATAGGCGTCGTTGGCTCAACAGAGGAGGACCCGGAGCGGAGCAGAAGCGCGGCGGAGTGTCACGGCTGCAACGAGAAGCGAGAATTCCTCGGATCTCGTCGACAGCGGGCTTGATGTTGTCACCACTAAGCCACGCTTGGAGCATCGGCGGATGAGGGAGATGAGGGTTGTCGAAGCTCTTAAATAGGCTGCGAGGGGTAGGCGGCGTGAGAGCTCCAGAGGTGGTTAGCCGCGAGCGAGAGAAGCGGAGTTCGTTGGTGGCACGGTCAAATGGCGATGGTTGCGAGGTTTGCGGTGGGGCGGTTTGGTGGTCGGTACGGAAGGGGGCGTGGGAGGACGATGCGCAGGCGCCGTTCGATCAAGCGAGATCGAACGACCCCTATAGTGACACGTAACGGGTGGTTAGAAAGAGGGTGTCGCACGTGCTTGGCACGTGCTTGAGAGGCACGTGCCTCACACGTGCATCCATAATATTTTTTTTAAATGAGAACGAATAAGTATGGGGCCCAAAAACGCTGACACGTGGTGACCTCAGGGGCTGCCATGTGTCAACACCAGAAAAATCGAAGATAAATAGTTTGTAAAATAAAAAATAAATAGCAAATGACCTCAGATCGAAAAAATTCCTTCATGAAAAATGCTCGTCTCGATGAGATCTACAACTTTCATGAAGACATAAAAGCCAAAATCGATCAAATGCACAAAGTGAATTTTTGGGGTATCCCATATACATAGAATACCTGGATTTTTGGGTTCTGTAATTTTTTTGTCATTTTTAAACCAGATAAAAATCCAGAAAAAATATGGAAAATCAAATGTTAATAAAGACACCTTAATCTATTTTTTTTGGAATTTTTATTAATAGAAAAATATGTACAAAAATATCAGATCAAAAACCGCTAAAATACACAATGTACAAAAGAGGCCCAAAACCCAACTTTCACATACAAGCTCGGATTCACTTGAACTTAGTCTTGTTTTGAAGGTAATTGAATGTACATTAGTTCAAAAGTGAGTAGGATCAAATCGGACAATAGATGGGGAAGATATGGGATTTTAGTCCGAAAATCCTGAAACTATGGTTTGGGTTTTTGGTCCACTTAACAGGGTTAATGATTTTTTTGTATTTTTCATTTATTATTGTGAGTGATATGTACACAGTGGAGTGGTTTTGGATAATTCGGAGTTAGCTTGAAGGAGTTAAAAATTCGTAAAGTTAGGTTATTTACATGTCAAATTTGGCTTGGAATTTTGGCTTCTTATTTTGTACAGAAACTATGGATAATATGCAATTCTTATGAAAACATGCATGAGTGCTAATTATGCAGAATAAATGCAGATATGGTGTTGATTTTGAGGGATTTGAGCTTAATAAATGAGACTTAGAGTGATGAATCCGAGATTCATCATCCCCCTATACTTACCATGCTCGTCCCTGAGCATCAAAAAGAAATACCGTGAAGTGAAATGAGATTGGGTTCCATACCAAGACCTTGAGCTGAAGGTGAAAATGAAACTAGACTCGACCTTTGGATTATTAGTGTGTCGGAACTTCTGTGAGACTTAGAATGTTTAAAATCAACAGCCCTCAAGTTCTACACATCATTGTCACAGTTTTGGCTCATAAGTCATCTTAGATCAATCCTCTTCCCGAAGAATACCCTATGAACAATGAACAACTGACTCATGTATGTGAAAGGTTTTAGCTCTTCCCATCCAGAATGCCAGACTACCATGCTCCTCTCCTCTCCAGTAACTCGTCCTCAGGGAGTTAGATATTTCCTTCTAAGGTCTGTCGTGTTGTCTTCACAATCGAATTGGGGGAGAAGATAGAAGAAGGGGAAAAGAACTAGAGGATGGCTGGTGTAGTCACCTCTCCTTGTGAAGATGGCCAGTGTAGCCGAGTCTCCACCAAGATCTGCAGGTTTCTTGAAGCTTGGACCTTTTTGGTCAGATTTTATTTGGTAGAATGCTTCTTTGTATTTGGAATTTTTGGTGGTTCTGCTTGGATCTTTTTGTGCCCCTATGGATATAGAGTCTTTTTGCTCCGTACATTTTTTGGGGTCTTAGAAAAAATTGTGCCCAGCCATCCATCCCTTTTCCGAAGCTTTATTTCAACATGTACTCCGGTCTTTAGATTTCCACGCTACCAGAAAAGAGATTCACACAGTCTTCCAACATCCCGTCTGAGTTGAGCTAAGTGCATAGTGCGACAGTACAAATTAATTCCCTATTCCAGAGTTGTACCCAGAATGAAGAGACCAGGTTAGACACTAAGAGTCCAACGCTGTACATTGTCATATGGAACTTAAAGAATTAAGTCAAAAGACCTGAAGCTCTTAACATCCTATTTCTCGGTGAAGTTTCTCTGAAAATTTGGTGGATTAAGGTCAAGTCAAGACCACTCTCGGTTTCTGCTCACAACTTGGTTCAGAATCCAATGACTTTTCACAGATGCAAATGAATGCAATGCTGGATGAAGAGCATGTGTGTGAAATGCAGATACATTTTTTTCTTTTCTTTTCTTTTTTTCCTTTTTTTTCTTCTTTTTTTTGATGCAAAAATGAAATAAGAAGTCATTTTTTTCAAAGTTAGTCACCCACCCCGTAAAGACATATAGACTTACGCGAAAGTACGAGATATGGGTAAAATATATACGAAGTATATACACAGACCCCCCTATACTTAGCGAGTGTTGTGTCCTCAGAGCACAAGAAGCGTAAAGAAGACATAGCTCGGGCTAAGCGTAAGAGAGTGAAAAATAAAAAGAAAAAGAACAAGATTTACAGAATCGCCCCCCTATACTTAGACTGTGAACAGTTTAATTATAGAAGAAGAGCAGAAATAATGAAGTGGTTGGGGTATGTAAATGAAGAGAGTATATACAGGTGGGCGTCGGTTCCTCCTATACTTAGGCTCTGGTCAGCCTAAGTATAGAAGAAGGGTGGAAGTGAGGCGATCGGGAGATAGGAGAAGGGTGGTATGCACAAATGGCATCGGTCCCCCCCATACTTAGGCCTTGGCCTAAGTAGAGGAAGAAGCTGTATAAGGAGACCGATGTGGTCGGGAGGGAGGGTGGGTAGCCGATGATTAAGGCGGTTTTCGGCTGATCTTCTTGTGAGCCTACGATGGGAGATCAGAATAACGAGTCGGAGATGAAGCATATGATTCCCATCTATTATAAGTATCATCATCACAAAAATCATGATGGATAGTGGATGAAGTGTTTGAGTCAGATGAAAGATATCCATCATCAGAATTATCCTCAGAGGAGTAGTATTCGAAAGTGGATATACTCCAAATATTCTGGTCTTTTTGTTTCTTCAGTTGTTTCCTCAGAATTTGTTCCTTCTTGGGATCAAGCGGTTTGTCCTCAGATGAATACTCAGAAGCACCAGTCTCAGTCAGCTCATAAGAAATAATTCCAGTGTATTTGAAGAGGGCAGGAGCATCAGCTTTGGATGAATAGTATTTAGGAATGGGAGTTGTCCAACGAGGATTGAATTTTGGATCCTTACGAAGATATGGATTTAGAGCTACCCAACAGACTTCACTCATGTAGACTACCTTTTCCGGACCTGATGAGGGATCATCAGCTAATTCTTCTTCCGAAAGGTCAAAGGTGACTCTCTTTTTATTTCTTCGTGAAGATGTCGGTTCACTTGAGTATCCAGATGAATAGCCATTGGAATTCTCCTTGGTCGGTGATCGGCTTGTGTGTTTGTTCTTAGTCTCCTGAATGTTAGAGCACTCTCGATTTGGGATGATTTGGTCAAGATATTCAGAGAATGTTGCTCCAGGGTGTGATCATGCATATGTCTCAGGATCATAGAAGAAGGATTTGTCTATTTTGAGATCTGTGGGAATTGAAATACTAGGGAGAGTCTGTGCATGTTCATTCTCAATTGATTCGATGTTGGAGCATTCCTGTATCGAGTTGATGTAATCCATGTAGTCAGAGTAGGTTGACCCAGGGTGTGCCCATGCATAAGTCTTCGGATCATATGATTCATATACCTGATTCTCCATGGTGAGAGCGGCTGGGAATGGAGCAGGGGGGAGAGTCTCTAAACCAATAGTCTTGTCAACAACTGCTATCTCAGGTGTTGCATCGGGGTAGGGCTCTTCTACCGCTTCATGGTTACAGTTGTCGGGGGGCTTCGTGGGTTGCCTCAGAAGATCGTGGTTCCATAAGGACAGGGTCAGATCTAAGTGCTTCCAATGTTGTGAAATTCATTTCCCGAGTCTCACAATCAATAATTACCTTAGCCAATGCTAAGAACGGCTTTCCGAGAATAATTGGAGACTGAGTGAATTCTCCTTGATGCTCAATATCAATGATCATGAATTCTACTTTGAGCGGAGCACCTTGGAATGTCATGATGGCAGAAATGATTCCTCTCGGCCGCTTTATTGATTGGTCAGCCAATTGAATAATCTCTCGTATCCTCCGAATCGGTCCGAGTTTGAGTTCACTGAATACAGAGGTTGGGAGGATATTGATCGGTGAATCGTCATCAATCCGAGCATGGGTGAAAATCGTGTCTTTGATTACACAGTCAAATCTGGGCAACCGCTTCACTATGCGGCTCTTGGTTTTTCTCCTCAACGCCAATGAGGAGGCCATTGACAAGATATATCTTTCTGTCTTTGTTCTAATCCTGCCTGACTTTTTCATAGTTAATTTGTCCATTTAAGATTGGGGAAGTGTTCAATGGCCTATAGAAAGGGAAGTTCAAAAATCAATTTCTTTCCTAGTGCTTCCCGTACAGCGGGATCCAAATTCTTCAGATCTTCTTCGGTTTCAAATTTTATGTATATTTTGAGATTTTTGATTTTTTGTGATTTTCAAATATTCTGCTTTTTTTGGTATTTCCTGTGTGGTTTGGTGATGTGGCGTACTCCTTAGATGAGCAGGGGTTCTGATGTTCAGAGTGGGAGTCAGAGGCATAGTCATTTCTAGGGGAATAATATGCAGAGGTGTCAATGTCGAAATCGTCCCCAGGTTTCTGAACATCCTCAAAATTTTCGGCATGAGATCCAATCATTTCCTCATTCATTTTTATGTCCGAGCTCCCATAAAATAAACTGAGTCGGTCAGTAAAATTTCTGAATTTTTCCTCCATTAATTCAAATTTCTTATTTATTCTTGAAATATTATCATCAAAATTCTGTTCATGATAAATCATGGGAGCAGTCGGTGTGTGTTCAATAATTTCATCTTCCATTTTCATGTATGTGTTAAGAGGAGAGTTTCTTGGAGTATCCATTATATGATCATTGTTTTCTAAAATTTCTCCTAAAAAATTATGGAAGGAGGCTGCTCATATGGTCCAGGCATGTGTAGTTGATCACGTGTGGTCGGATGATTCGAGTAGGAATTCAATGAGGAGGCCGAATTCATCCGCGGGTGAAAGTCTCCTGCAAATGTTGGAGGATTATTGAAAGAAGAGGATTTAGTTGATTTGGGACTAACTGAGACAAATTCATTTTCATAGTATAGCTCTGATGGGTTTTCAGATAGATGTTCGGTCATTTTTGAAAGGAATGGGGGGTTGGATCTGCAAGAGTTTTTGGAAAAGAGTTCCATGATGAGGTTTAAATCAAGAAAGAAAAGAAATGCTCGCACGGGATAGTCAAAAGAAATTTTATCAAATGTGAGGCTATTGATCTTGATATCGGTTCATACACACCAATGCAAACACAAATCAAACCCTAGGTTCACCAACACACACAATGAAGTCGTAAGAGTTCAGTTATTATCTTTTCAATTTTAGTTGGTGATAAATCAATCTTGGCAAAAATTTAGCGAGCTGTTAGGTGTCGAAATTTTCGTAATGACTAGCCCGAATTCTTCGACTAGCTGCACCTACTTTCAGCCAGTATGGGTGTAAGTACGGACCGTAGAACGGTTACCCGTGTTACTTAAGGACGGAGCCTTACGCAGTGTCCTCTAAACCACCCACTTTGCTAAGGAAATCCGGATCGTTTACCGGCTACCCGCAGATCCTCACTAAGAAGTAGCTAATCATTTTTGGGATCAAGATGAAAATCCAGATTTGGGCTCTAGCCTTAAGTGTCGTCTCTCTCGCTTACTCAGGAAAAATAAAATAATCCATGGTCAGGGTTGCTCTCCCGCAAAAATTCTTGATTTTATGGGTTATTTTGAAATTAGCTATATTAAGCAATCCCAATTTTAATTAGGTGATCACTGAAGAATTAAGTGAGCAGAATAATATACGTCTATCGTCTAGTCCCAATTTTCTTTAAAATTATGTGATAAAACATGAGGGAGAAGTTCGGGAAAAGCCGATGCACGCGAAAATAATGATGTATGCTCAGTTAGAAGACTGACAGTGAATCCTCGCAATCTCCATATGGGATGCTAGACATAATTGAAATTTTATATATATGAAATGCAAGCCGATGAAAAACCGCACCTAGCAGAAAGTTCTATTAGCGGGGAAGAATTGAGTTAAATTTTGGCTAAATTGAACGATCTATGTGCATCTCAATTAATGTGAAGTGTGGCTTAAGTCCTATGAGCACAATCAAGAAATTAAAATGCTCTTTGAGAGCTGTATGTGCAGGTCTATCCTAATCGCCACTCAAGTCAGGCCCCACCCTCACCGGAGAGTGAAACAGGCCACGACACATCACAGATAGAGTTCAAGGTCTTTCTACACACGCGAGAGTCCAAACAGACACCGTTGTAAATGAGCAATAATGATAAAAATAAAATTACTGAAATTAAAAACCTAAACTTTACGCTCTCTCATGACTCGACTTGATCTTAAATTAATTGCGACTTTTCGGATATCGGTGAAGATGCTTCGGTTCAAGAAAAATCGCTCCGCGTACGTCGGATACCTCGCAAGAAAAATAAGAGAAAAGATGTAAGAGAGTGACTCAAAAATAATCAAAAATAAAATAAGAAAAATAAATACTGAGAAATAAATGTAGGAAATAAAATGGAATTTACAATGAAGAATTCGGGGGTCAGACTACCCGAATGCGGAAAACCAAACAAAAATTTTCAAAATACAAAACTAAGACGTTTGCCTCCCCGGCAACGGCGCCATTTGACAGAATCTGGAATCACAGCTTTAAAAATGTGTATTTGTATTTATCGTCGTGCGTAAAAAACATGGTTTGTCGTTCATTGTAGGAGGCGATTGGAATCGGTCAAGAAAATTAACCACGAATATTTTAATCATTTTTTAATCGAGTGGTTTTATGTTTATTTACTTGAGCAAGTCCCAAGGTAGAACACAAGGAGGCAAAGGAACAACCTAAAATTATGTCTATCAAAATTCATGCATGGTTTTCGAGGCAGTCTTTTTTTGGAATTTTTAATGCAAATAAGGGATGCAAGATACAATTTCGGCCTAATTTGGGGACTACAATGTAAAATTCGATCAAACGATGTCCGAAAAATATGGAACTTGGCTACAATGCAAAATGTGATGCAATGAATGCACAGTAATTTTTTAGAATTTTTGGATGCAATATGAATTTTTTATGAATTTTTAAGTGTAAACAGAATGATTTTCAATATTTAATTATAATCAATATTAAACCTACTTGTTTTCAAGAGATAAAATTATCTAAGGTCTATCACTAGGTAATAGATCTTAGCAAAATCCTAAACCTTGAAAATGTAAGATCTAATACCTATTAAAAATCAAACACTGAAATATGGAAAATGATTTTTACAGAGCAAATTATGCATGTAAATGCAAATATTTTTGGGCACAATATCAAGCACAATTAACTCTACAATCTATGATTTTTGGGGAATTTTTAGAGCAATGGTTAATCAATGGCAATTTTAATAGGAAGAAATAGGCAAAGTTTGCAATTTTTCAGAAAAAATTTAATTATTAATTAATCAATGATCATAAAAGTAACCACAATATGTCAACACATAGAGAATTAAATGAGAACCATCATGCTATTTTTTGAATAATAAATAAATGTCAGTTAAAGGTCCAAAATCACTGGGGAACACAGGGGTATAAGTGCAATAAATAAAATAAATAAAATGCAAGGGGGGCTATTATGCAATTATCGAGAGATCGGGGGGTGTTTGTAATTTTACAGAGAGGCACGTGCATGGCACGTGCCCTCTGAATCTGGACTGTGATGCGAATGACAATACCTCTAGGGGGTCATGCAAATTACCCCGCAGTCACGTGCGGAGCACGTGACCCGGGGGCTGATACCCGCTGACGTCCCCCACGCACGTGCCTCACACGTGATGGGGTCTCGGGCCCTCTACCAGACGATGGCTGAAGCGAGGCGTTGGCAGGCCTTGTGCAGTGGAGATGCCTGGCCAATGATGATGGTGGAGGCCAGTGGACTGGAGGGGCAGGCGAAGTCGGAGCGGGTCATGGGTGGTGCGACGTCGGTGGAGCGTAGATGAGCTGGTGAAGGTTGACGCTGGAAGCTCCTGGAGGGGAGGTCGATAAAGCTCGTCGGAGATGACGTCGAGGCGGAGTAGAAGGCGGTGGTCGGAGAAGAGTCGTTGTCGGGGTGTTGAAGTCGGTGTCGAAGATGCGTGGGATTCATCGGAGGCGATGAAGATGAAGGTCGTCAGTGGAGTAACCGGAGGCGTAGGTCGTAGCCATCGTTGGCTCAACGGAGGAGGACCCGGAGCGGAGCAGAAGTGCGGCGGAGTGCTGCGACTGCAACGAGGACTGAGAAGTCCTTGAATCTCGTCGACGGCGGGCTTGATGATGTCACCACCAAGCCACGCTTGGAGCATCGACGGATGAGGGAGATGAGGGTTGTCGAAGCTCTTAAATAGGCTGCGAGGGGTAGGTGGCGTGAGAGCTCCGGAGAGATTTGGGATAAAGTGGAATTACCAAGACTCCAGAGGGTCAAATGCAAATTTTCTAGGGGAGGCACATGCACGGCACGTGCCCCCTGGTGGTTGGCACGAATATGTGGGACTTCAGGGGATTCTTCGCAATTAATCCCTCCGCACGTGCAGATCACGTGGGGGTTCTTTGCAGAAGTTCCCTCGTACGTGCACGGCATGTGGGAGGGCCTCGGGTCCTATGCCCAGTAGAGGAGCGGAGGAGTGGCTTCAAGGGTAGTATAGGGTGGCGGAGCGGAGTAGAGAAGCCTAGCGATGGTGGAAGAGCGTCGAAGGGCGACGGGCGGAGGCTCCTCCTAGAGATGGCTCTGCAGCAGACCGTTGCAATGGTAGGAGGAGTCTCCAGGTTGTGTCACGGGCAGACCTGGAGATGATGCAGCACGGTTATCGATGATGAGCCTCCGATGGCTCTGGAGGTGGAGGAGCGAGGGGTGGCAATTGTGCTACTATAGACGGTCGTTGGTGGTAGACGAAGGAGTAGGTCGTCAATGAAGCGGTAGGTTGTGGAAGGGTGTACTACTGAAAGTGAATGAATTGATGGGGTAGATGCGATGAAGTTCCTGGGGTCTATGGCTATGCAGTGGAGAACGAGCAAAGAACGGGCGTTGGTTTGACGGTGATGAAGCAGTTGGAGGAAGTAGCTAGCGCGGAAGTGTCGGTGCTGCAATGGTGGTATCACCCACCGGATCTCGTCGTAGGAGGATGGCACTCGGGTTGTCAGCACCTATGCCTCCTCACTGAGCAAGCAGTGGACATGGAGAACGGAGGGGCGGCGAGGTTTAAACAATGTTGAAGATCGGTTATGTTTTGGGACGGTGATCGGAGACGTGAAGAGATTGACGAGGAGGCAATCTGATGGAGGTATGAATCAATCGGAGATGGCGAAATTCGGGGGTGACGGCGGCGAGATTTCATGCAGGACAGTGGCACCATTGGCCGATTTGGGAAAGGGAAGAGATTGGTAATGGATGCGATTTAATTTGATGAGGTTAGATTGGACGTGGTGGAGATGACCCAGTCTAGAAGGGGGTGAGATGAGGTGGTGATTGACTGCGATTCATGGTGGGTGGCGGTGGTGCCAAAAGAGGAGGGGGGAGGCGTTGAACGAGGGGACACAGAGAGATACAAGAATTGTCTAATCGACCAAGATCGGGTGGTCCTGATCTTGCCACATATTGTTTAGTTATATTTTTTTATTAGTTTTATTATTCTTATTTTTAAATTATTTTTTTATAAAATTAATACAAAATAGAGGCAAAAAATGAGTGACACGTGGTGGCTCCAGGAGATGCCACGTGTCACTACCAGAAAATTCGAAAATAAAAAATACAAAGAAAAATCGGAAATAAATAGCAAATGACCTCGGATCGAAAATTTGCTTCATAAAAGTTGCTCGTCTTGATGAGATCTAAAATTTTCATGAGAGACCAAAATCAAAATCGGTCAATCGCACAAAGTGATATTTTTGGTGGTTCTATATGTACATAAAAAAACCTTGATTTTTGAGTTTTGTAATTTTATTGTTATTTTTAAATAATATAAAAATCTGAAAAATATGATAAAATCGAAGGTAAATATTTACACATTAATCTATTTTTTTGTTTTTATTAATTAGGAAAATGAAGAAATAAAATAAAATATGAGAAATGACAATTTTTGTACAGACAACCAGTGAAGACTCAGACTCTGTTAGTTTCTTTGATTTCAATTTTATTTTAAATTTAGATTTTTGACTATTTTAATAAAACTCTCATCAAATAAAATATACGAAAAAGAAATAAAATAAAATGAGTTAATTATGCATATAAAATAATAGGTCAAAAATCGCTGAAATACACAATGTACAAAAGAGGCCCAAAACCCAACTTTCACAGATGAGCTCAGATTCACTTGAACCTAGTCTTGTTTTGAAGGTATTTGAATGTACATTAGTTTAAAAGTGAGTAGGATCAAATCAGACACTTTATGGGAAAGATATCAGTGTTTAAGTTTGGAAATCCTGAAATTAGGGTTTGAGTTTCTAGTTGACTTATTGATGTTAGTGAATTTTTTTATTTTTTATTTATTCTTGTTAGTGATATGTACACAATGGAGGTGGTTTCACTTCATTTGGAGATAGCACAAATTAGTTAAAAATATAGGAAGTTAGTCTATTTTACAGGTCAATTGGGTCAGAATTCTTGGCTTCTCATTTCATGTAATTATAAACGATAAAATGCAATTATTATTTATATATGCATGAATGCTAATTATGCAATATTGATGAAGAAATACCAATGGATTTTTTGGGATCTGATCTTAACTACTCACTTTTAGTGTGATGAATCTGAGATTCATCATCCCCCATACTTAAATCATGCTCGTCCTCGAGCATCTAAAGAATGAAATGAGGAGAAATGAGATTGGGTTCCATACCAAGACCATGAGCAGTTGGTGAAAATGGACGTAGACCCAACTTTGGATTATTAGTTTCGCGGAATGACGAGTCACACTTACCCTTACGTTAATTTGCATGAATTATCATGTGGAAATAATGATTTGTTATTTTGTTGTAGGTGGGTAATCGAAATCAATCAAGAAAATAACCACAATTAATCAATTCAATTTAATTCGAGTGGTTTTATGTTTGTTTTACTTGGGCAAGTCCCAAGGTTGAACTCAAGGAGGTAGAGGAAAACCTTAGGATCATGTCTATCAAATTCGTGTGTGGTTTTCGATATAGAAGATTTTTGTGTATTTTTAATGCAATTTTGGAATGCAAATGCAAATAAGGGTCGATTTTAAGGACTTAGAAAATTGATCTCTGTCAAAAGATGTCCAAAAATTATGAAACTGGGCCGAGATGTAAATAATAAAGAAATGTGCACACTGTATTTTTTTTGGAATTATTGGATGTCAAATGAATATTTTATGAATAAAGAATGCAAAAAGTGAGAATATGAATGATTAATTATAATAAACATTAAATCCATTAATTTCCAGGAAATAAAGATATCTAAGGTATATCACTAGTGATCTATTCTAGAAAAATCCTTAACCTTAAAAATGTTGAATTTAATACCTATTAAAAATTAATTACTGAAATAAACAAAATATTTTTTTTATAGAGCAAAATATGCATGCAAATGTGAAATATAATTAATTCTGTGAGTTGTGAATTTTTGGTAATTTTTCGGGTTAAGGTTAATTACTTATGAATTTCTAAGCATAAATTGGGTAACATATGTAATTTTTCACGAGAATATTAATTATTAATTAACCACAGTTCATAAAAATATCACAAGCATGCCATATTGTAGAGAATCAATTAAAGAACACGATTCTTTTTTAATAATGAAAATGATGCACGAATGTTGATCAAAATAATAGAGGAATACATGGGTTTGTTTGCAATTAAATAAAAATAGAAAATGCAATGCGGGGGCTACAGTGCTGTAGCGCAGCTCAACGGCAACACGGTCGAAGCAGAGCAAGCCTCAAGGAAGACGCTTGCGATGAGGGTGATCCTCGGACCTTGCCGTGCATCGGAGGTCGACACTGTCTCCATCAGTGCCCCCCTCTACTATGGAAATCGGCAGATGAAGTCGAGCAAGGGAGTTTCGTGGTTTTATAGGGTCGAGACGGAGGACTGACGATGGAAGGTTGTCGTAGATGAAGATTTGATTAGAAGGGGAATGGGAATCATGAGGCAGCAATAATTGACTAGTGATTTGGTGAAATCGAGGGGTTGGCTGCCGAAATAGGAAAGGGGAGTGCAGGGGAGAAGACAGTCGTACGTGAGATCGAGGGGGTCGATCGCGGGATTCGATTTGGAGGTCGGGAATTGATCGCGAGGAGGATTCGATGGGAGTGGCGGTGGTGAAAAGATGGAAAGGGGGAGGTGATTGGTAGTGGCGATCTTCGCGGCGGAGGCGGCAATGCCAGAAGAGGAAAGGTGGGAGGCGTTGATCGAGGGAAGGGGGAGGAAGGCGAGAGCATGTGCAGGGAGCATGTAGAGGAGACACGTGCGCTGCATGTACGGGTTTCTTTTCTTTTTTTAAAAGAAATATATTATTATTAATTAATTAATAATGTTTTATATAAAATAAATATAAAATAGAGGCGAAAAATAAGTGACATGTGATGGCTCTAGGAGCGGCCACGTTCCACCACCAAGAAAGTTGAAAATAAAACTAAAAGATAAATAAAAAAGAAATAGCAAACAACCTTGGATTAAAAAATTTTCTTTACAAAAGTTGCTCGTCTTGATGAGATCTACAACTTTTATGTAGAGGCCAAATCGATTATTTGCACAAAGTGATATTTTTGGGATATTCCATTGCATATAATATCTTGATTTTTAGGTTTTCTTTTTTTTTTCATTTTTAAATAAGATAAAAATCAGGAAAAAATACGATGAAATCAAAGATAAATATTTACACATTAATATTTTTTTTTGGATTTTTATTAATTAGAAAAATGAAGTAATAAAATAAAATACGAGAAAGACAACTTTTGTACAGACAGTTTGTGAAGATTTATTCTTTGTTAATTTCTTTGATTTGGGCCTTATTTTAGATTTTGATTTTTATGCATGTTTATAAAACTTTTATCAAAGAAATAAATGAAAAAGAAATAAAATAAAATGAGTTAATTAAGTACATTAATAATAGGTCAAAAACCGCTAAAATACAAAATGTACAAAAGAGGCCCAAACCCTAACTTTCACATATGAGTTCTGATTCACTTGAACTTGGTCTTGTTTTAAAGATAATTGAATGTACATTAGTTAACTAATGAGAAGGATCAAATCTGACACTGTATGAGGAAGATATCGATGTTTTAATCTGGAAATGTATGAGGAAGATATCGACGTTTTCATCTAGAAATCTTGGAATTAATGTTTGGGTTTCTGGTCCACTTTTTGATGTTAGTGATTTTTTTGTATTTTTAATTTATTTTTGTTAGTAATATGTACACAGTGGAGATGATTTCAGGTCATTTGGAGTTAGCATGTATTAGTTAAAAATCATGAATGTTAGCTTATTTACAGGTCAATTGGACTGAGATTTTGGCTTCTCATTTTGTGTAATTATGCATGCTAAAATGCAATTATTATTTACATATGTATGAATGATAATTATGCACTATAGATGAAGAAATGCCAATGAATTTTAGGGATTGGAGCTTAATTGATTTCTTTTAGAGTGATGAATCTATGATTCATCACATAACTTCTATGGGAATTAGGGTTTTAAAATCAACAACCTCCAAGTTATACACATTATTGTCACATTTTGGTTCAGAAGTCATATTAGATCAATCATCCTCCCTAAGCATACCCCATGAACATTGAACAACTAATTCATGTGTGTGAAAGGTCTTATCTCTTTCCATCTAGAATACTGGACTACCATGCAAATCTCTCCTCCAATAACTCGTCCTCGAGGAGTCAGGTATTTTCTTCAGAGGTTTGTCGTGATATGGTCTTAATCGAGAAGAGGGCGAAATTAGAAGAAGGAGAAAAGAACTAGAGGGTGACTAGTGTAGTCACCTCTCCTTGTGAAGCCAGCCAGTTTAGCCAAGTCTCCACCAAGATATGTCGGTTTTCTTGAAGCTTGGACCTTTTTAGTCAAATATTTGTTTGGTAATTGGCTTCTTTATATTTGGATATTTGGTAGCTCTACATGGATCTTGTTGTGCCCCTACAGATATGGAATCTTTTTTCCATACATTTCTTGGGGTCTTAGGAAAAAATTTTCCCAACCGTCCATCCCTTTTCTGAAGCTTTATTTCAACCCATACTCAAGTCTTTAGATGTCCATGCTACCAGAAAAGAAACTCACACAGTCTTCCAACACCCCGTCTGGGTTGAGCTAAGTGCATAGTGCGAGAGTACAAATTAATTACCTATTCCAACGTCATACTCAAAATGAGGAGACCAGATTAGACACTAAGAGTCAAATGTTGTACATTGTCATGTGGAACTTGAAGAATTAAGTCATAGACCTGAAGCTTATAAAATACTATTTCTCGATGAAGTTCCTCTGAAAATTAGGTGAACTAAGATCGAGTCCAGACCACTCTTGGTTTCTGCTCATAACTCGATTCATAACCCATGGGCTTTTCACCGATGCATATGCATGTAATACTGGATGAAGTGCAGGTGCAGGAAATGCAGACACATTTTTTTATTTTGAGACTTTTTTTTGAAATATTTATTTTTTCAATGCAAGGATTTTTTTTTGTTTTTTTATGCAAAGATGAATAGGAAGCTATTTTCAAAAAAATGTTTAGGCACAATTAGTGTTAGTTACAAAACTTTTTTTATTGATTTTTGTATAAGTTAGTTACTCATCCCATAAATACATATAAACTTACATAAAAGTATGAGCTACGGATAAAATATATACACATTATATACACACACCCCCTATAATTAGCGAGTGTTATGTCCTCAAAGTACAAGAAGCGTAGAGAAGACATGCTAAGTGTAAGAGAGTGAAAAAGAATCATAAAAAATAGAATTTGTCTCGCCCACTATACTTAGACTGTGAACAGTCTAAGTACAGAAGAAGATCGAAAATGAGATGGATGATGGGATAAGTAGAGATGGAGAGAGTATAAATACAGATGGCGTCGGGTCCTCCTATACTTAGGCTCTGGTCAGCCTGAGTGCGGAAGAAGGGTGGAAATGAGGTGATCGAGAGAAGGAGTAGGTGAGGAACGTGGTATAAACATATGGCATCGGTCCCCCCCCACTATACTTAGGCCTTGGCCTAAGTAGAGGAAGAAGATGTACAAAGAAACCAATGGGATCAGGAAGGAGGGTGGGTTGTCGATGATTAAGGGGGTTTTTGGTAGATCTTTTTGTGAGCCTGTGGTGGGAGGTCATAATGATTGAAAGAAGATGAATCAGGTGAGTCCCAGCCATCATCGGTGTTATCCTCAGAAAAATCATGCTGGAGAGTATTTGAATCATATGAATCAGATGATAACCAGCCGTCATCAGAGTTATCCTCAGAAGAATAGTATCAAAAGGTGGATCCACTCCAAATATTCTTGTTCTTTAGTTGCTTCAGTTGTTTTCTCAGAATTTATTCCTTCTCGGGAGAATATCCTCGGATGATGAATACTCTGAAGCACCAGTCTCAATCAGCTGATAAGAAATTATTCAAGTATATTTAGTGAGACCAGGAGAGTCGTCTCTGGATGAACAATCATGAGGAACTGGAGTCGTCCAATGGGGATCAATGTTTGGATTCTTGCGTAGATAGGGTTTTAGGGCTACTGAAATGACCTCACTCATAAAGATCACCTTGTCCGAACCTAATGAGGAATCATTAGATGATTCCTTTTTCGGAATATCAAAGGCGGATTTCTTTCTAGATGAAGGAGCAACTAGATTGGGCATTTTGGTTTGCGTTATCCGTGAATATGTTGTTCCTGGGAGTGAGGGGTTAACAATGTAGTCTACAGATGAATAACCATTGAAATATTCCTCCCTGGTCAGTGCACGTCATGCATATTTGTTCTCAATTGACTTAATGTTGATGCATTCCTGTGTCGGGTCGATTTGACCAAAGTGGTCAGAGAAGATTTCAGCTGACTCAGGGTCAGCCCATGCATATGTTTCATGATCATATAAGAAGTCATGTATTCTATGTTCCATGGTGAGAGCATCAGGAAATGGAACAATGGGAAGAATCTCTGAACCAATGGTCAGTTCAACAACTGCTATCTCAAGTGTAGCATTGGGGAAGGGCTCTTCTACTGCTTGGTGGTTACTATTGTTGCCGATTTCATGGGTCGCCTCAGAATATCGTGTTTCCTCAAGGACTGGGTGAGATCAAAGTGCTCCCAATGCTGTAAAATTGATTTCCCAAGTCTCGCACTCAATAATTGCCTAAGCTAAGGCTAAGAATGGCTTTTAATTCTACTTGATACTCAATATCAATGATTGTGAAGTCCATCTTGAGCAGTTGGGGCTACATGGTGTGTCTTGGCTGTTGGATGGCCACCACATGGGGTACCATCCAACGACACGTGTACTTCTTCCTCAGCCGGAGGAGGGGCGGCGTATTTGGAGCTCCGAAAAGCATGTCAGAGCTCCGTCGTGCTCCCCCATCATCGTCGAAGGTACGTGGTCCTTCATGGCCACCTAGCGAGGATGGTCGGTGGTCGGAGAAGCACTTGGGGATCAGTAGGAGTCATTCGACGTCGCCCTATCAGAGATGGAGGACGAGATCGGAGAGGGAGCATGAGTTCTGGCTATTGAAGTTCCTGCAAGAGTTAGCATATAGCCGAAGCATGAGAAGTGTGTGCGTGAGTGACGTGAAGGGGAATGAAGTCCCATGGAGGTTGTGTAGCGGGGGACTGGAGCTCCTTCTCCGGAAAGGTGAAGAAGGAGATGGGTCAGGGGTTATCAGGTCGTGGAGAAGGGAAGATGGCGAGAGGATTGGTCAGAGAAGGTGCTGGTGGTAGGGAGGAGCTAGGTAAATGGTCAGGCGATGGCGAGAGCGGTTGTGGGTGGTGGGAAAATTAGAAGAAAAATAGTGGAAAATAAAGGGAGGAGTACCTGACCGGAGTAAGGAGGAAGAAGGGGTGAAGGAGATGGCTTGGGATGGGCTTCAGAGGAAGCCTGGGTCGTCGTTCAACATGCTCGACCTGAGCATGGGGCTCGGTGGCGCATGGGGGTGGCCGCAACATGGTCGTAGGGCCATGGATCGTACCAGGACTTGTTGCCATTGTCGCTTAGAAATTTCCACCCTCCACTGTCACCATGTGCGGAAGAAGCTAGGCCGTAGCCCATTAGATGGTGGATCGGGTGAACAGATGGCAGAGCTAGTGGATTTATAGGGTTGAGTCTCCGACCATTACGTATAGGAAGGGCGGGGGGGGGGGGGGGTTGAACGGCCAATTGAAGGCCCGTGACGCTTGGAAGTGGAGGAATGAGGCTGCACGATGGAGGTGGAGGTAATGGCTACGCGGAGATGGTGTTATGGAGCGGGGAGGTGTCATGAATGCATAGCAAAAATGGAAAGGGGGAGGCTTGGCTACGAGGGTAACGACTGGGAAGAGAAGGGGGTGGAGGTAGGTGGTGAAGCAGTTGCCGTTGGATTTCATGATCCAATGGTCCTCGAAGGAGGCTCAGGCGAACAACTAAGATCAGATCATCAGATCTGATCCAACAGTGGACGTAGAGGCGATGGCGAGCGGTTCAGATGGGATTTAGAGTCCCATCCTATGGCGTGGGTGGGTGGGTGACGTGGCAAGATTGGCACCGTAGGATATTAGGGAGATCAGGTGGCTGATAAGAAAGCAGGAGTGAGTGGTTGAGATTGATTCAGGGAGAGGGGATATAATGGGTGGAGATTGAGTGGGGATCAACGGGCGAGATGGAGGTGGGTAGAAGGTGATCCAACAACCAGAAGAGAGGTCGGGTGGCTGAGAGAGGAGGCGGCCACGTGGGCGACCAAGAGGCGCCACACGGCTGCACTAGAAAAATCAATAAATGCAAAAAAAAAGAAAAATCAAAACGAATTTGTTAGATATTCAATTAGGAAAAAGTCAAAACACGAAAGTTGTAGATCTCGATGAAATCTGCAAGTTTCATGTTGATCAAAAAGTCAAAAGAGATCATTTCTACCAAATAGTATTTTTGGGGTATTTTTAAATGGGATAAAAATAATGTTTTTGGTTTTTGAGATTTTTTTTGTATTTTTTCTCTTTTAAAGGTCCGGACAATTAAGACAACTAATTTACCTAATTTTTATGGGTTTTTAATAAGATAGAAAATAAAGAAGGTGGTTAGTAACTAAATACAGTAAATATAGTGTTAATTATAAAAATAATCCATACAATATAATACAGGTTAAGAACAATGAATTATCGGTGATTTTTATTGAATTATTTAAGAAAGGAGATTAATAATTTGGTTTTAACATGATGAATACGAGATTCATCATACCCCTATACTTAAACTATGTGTGTCCTCGAGCATCTAAAGAATGAGGGGGTCAGATTAATTTCTGACAGTGCGTGTGAAAATTTCAAGGCTCAATTCTTCGAAGACCCTTAATTTAAGTGATCCTAAAATTGTAGGCTCAACCATGCTCTAGTCAAAAGGAATCCAACTTATCTAATTATCAGACTCTCTGTTTGTACATAAAATATAAGGATATGAAGATTAGTGTACTGTATTCATGAGAGTCGAGTCGAGACATCACCCAAAGTTCCAGTCTAGGAGACTCTCCTATAGACCTAATCCTCAACACTATGGAATGAGTCTATTCTTGCTTCAGTTAACCGTCTCATCAGTTTGTCAGACTTAAAAGTGTTAATGGATGGCAAGCTGATGGAAGGCATGGGATTGTGTCTATTTTTCTCTCCATCACATTGGAACAAGGGGCCTCTCGACTGTCTTATTACTCAACACTTGTATATTTTTATTTTGTTGATCAATGGGTCTATCAAGAGAATTTGGAGTCGTATGCACTTATTTTTCTAGGAGTACACCAGGGTGTGTCTCTTTTGAGTATCTAAGATACATTTGACACGCAGACATGTATCACTATACAATGCAGAGCCCTTTTATGGTGCTAGTCTGACTCCTTGGTCCTAATAGCATTTGGTCCAAGTGGACATTTTGAAAATGGTTGGGAGCGCTCGCTATTGGTGGAAGCTCTTTTGAATTTGACTTGTAAGGATAGAGCTTTTTCTTGATATATTTCTTTCTTCTCTTTTCTTTTCTTTTTGACTAGATCTACTGCTTTTACCAAAAGTTGGCGCACATTGATCAACAATTATTTAGTTTCATCACACCCTGACACATAGGTAGATATCAAATGATAGCATACGAACCTGTTAACATACTGGCTAGGGTTTTTCTGACACTCAGATTTCTTGAAGCTTTCATTAACTTTATCCCATCCTCGAGCATCATTAGATCGGGTCTAGACTCAAATCACCAGCCCTAGTTCCTCAAGTGATAATTCAATTCATCTCATCAATCATGCAGTTTTGAATGTGATGTGTTGATCATATTTTTTAGAGGGTAGAGATGAAGAGTGTAATAAAGCGCTCAAATATTTCAAACTAGGGAAGTGTAGATTATTAAGTTCAAAACCCTAATGACTAAGGCTGGCTAACTCAGACTCTCAAGATCTCAAAAATCAAGTGTCCTCAAGCCTTGAGTGAATGTGAATGTGTCAGCAATATACCAACTCCAGAGTTAGTGAATCTTTGTGATTTTTATCTTTTGCAAATTTTTATGATTTTTAATTTTTCAATTTTATTAATTCCTTTGAGAGATAATGACTGGACCAAGATCCTATGAATAGTTGCATCTACTTCCAGCCAGTATGGCTGTAAGTACGGACAGTTAGATGGACCCGTGTTACTTGAGGACGGAGCCATATACAATGTCCTCTAAACTACACATCTTCTAAGGGAGACCGAAGTTCCCTCATTGAAGAGTAGCTACTCATTTTTAAGCCTAGTAGTCAGCGCCTCTACCAAAGAAATTTTAATTTTTTAAAATTTTAAGGGGGTTTTGAAAAAGGTTGATTTTATTTACAAAAAGTTAATCCCTCAATTTTTAAGAAAAAGTATTTACATGATTTTTTACAAAACTTAGTTCACTATTCAACTTAAACCAAGCTCAAAAAGATTTTCAAAAATTGTAAAGAAATACGAGCTATAGCTAAAGTATATATACAATATTATACGGTATACCTCCCTATACTTAACTTTTGTTATGTCCTCATAGCACAAGTGATATGAAGCCGTAGCTCTGGTTAAATATAAGGTGATATAGCAGAAATGAGGAGGAGGGTCCCCCTATACTTAGGTCAAAAATGACCTAAGTATAAGAAGACAAATAGAGGGATGGATGAATGAGTTGGGTCTCCCCTATACTTAGGCTGAATATAACCTAGGTAGAGGATCTGGAATTTAGGCTGGGGGCCCGAGGTTGTTGGGTTAGACAAGAATTTTATACAGATGATAGGAGAGAGGGGGTGAATTTTTACAGATGGAGATGTAGGAGGGGGGGTATACATTGTGTATTTGTACAAAGAATGAGGGGGGAGTGGATATGTGTGTGAGTGGGGGGTAGATCATCTAGTGATCTACTCTCCTTTTTCTTTCTCTTTTTTTTATCTTTTTATACACACGAGCCCTCGAACGAAGGCTGCTAAAAATGCATATGATACACTTTTTATAAAATAGAATGCATGAATGAAATGCTGCCTAAATTCCTTTAATTCTCCTAGATTTTCTTTTACGTCCTTCTCAGCAGGAGCTCCCAACTCCACGTTTCCATGTATCTCGAGTGTCCTCGATTTCCATGGGCCCTGTCACAAAAGAAAAAATGTTAGAAAAAAAGCAAGAAAAAATAATTAGCAAAAATTTATGCAAAAATACATGATGAGAAGACCTGCAAGTTTTAAAAATATTCAGAACAAGAATATTTCAAAACTTGATAAATAAATAAAGGTGAGTTGTGTCCCCGGCAACAACGCCATTTGATGAACATCAAATCTGCCACTTTTAATAATGTGGAATTGTCGTAGTATAGGAGGCATATTTGGTTCAACAATGACCATACTTCGAATGTGTGGACATTATTTTTACTTGGCATGTATACCAAGGTTGAACTCAGGGACACTAGCCTCTTCGTCAATTTATCAAATTCTGTTTATTCATTGAGGAGTGATTATTTCCATGTCGTTAGGTCTTCATGTAGATGCACAACAAAATACATATTAAACAACACACAGAATGATACATGTAGTTTGTGTTGGATTTTTTTAATGCAATTATATGATGATACATTAACATAATGCGTGGTTAAATGCAAGATACATGCATGTAAAATAATGTTTATAAATATTCCCTACAGAATGTAAGCAGAAATTATGATTCAATTTAAGCATAAAAATTAAGAGCAAACATTTATTAATGGTAAAATTTATAGAGCATGTGATACCGTAGATCATTAAAATTCCTCACATTTAAATTAGTAAAAATTAAGAAATTAAATATGTCATTAGATAGAGAATTAAATAAGCAACAAAATGACACTGAAATCATGTAATTTGGATTAAAAATGCTCAAGATATGAAATAAACAATGCAAGCGCATAAATATAATAAAAATGCATACAAGTAAAGGATAAAAAATTGCAAATAAGTCCCTAGAAGGACCTATTTGCAATAACCAAAACTCGAAGGGTCCCCTCTATAATTTATCATTGTGCATAGTACCATTATGCAATTTATGAAACATGGAAGGGCCTTCTTGCAAAATATCTAGGTGTGCACGCGATACACGTGCGTATAGACCTCTTTATAATTCTGGAAAGGCTCGGGGGTAGATATGCAAATTACCCAGCCCCCTCATGTACGGGGTATGCGAGGGGCCAGGCTCGGGGGAGGTGCAGCTTCAGGAATGATGTGGCGGGCGCTTGTGCTTCAGCGAATGGTTCGGGTGACCCGAGCCTGCAGGTCTGGTTGGGGTGGCGTGGCATGTCCTAGGCCGTTGGATGACTACCGCGAGGGGCGCCATCCAATGGCACATGTACTTTTTCCTCAACCAGAGGAGGGGCGGCGTATATAGAGCTCCGACGAGCACGCCAAGGCTTCGTTGTGCTCCCCCATCATCGTCGAAGGTCCATGGTCCTTCGTGGCCACCTGGCAGGGATGGTCGGTGGTCGCAGAAGCTCCAGGACAGCTGTAGGAGTCAGTCGACGTCGCCTCACTGGAGATGGAGGTCTAGATCAGAGAGGGAGTGTGCATTCCAGCCATTAAAGTACCTGCAGGAGTTAGAGTATAACCGAAGCATGCGACGTGTGTGCGTGAGTGACGTGAAGTGGAATGGAGTCCCATGGAGGTTGGGGCAGGGGACTGGAGCTCCTTCTCCAATGAGGTGAAGAAGGAGATGGGGCAGGGGTGATCAGTTCATGGAGAAGTGAAGATGGCGAGAGGATTGGTTGGTGAAGGTGCTGGTGGTAGGGCGGAGCTAATTGGATGGTCTGGCGATGGTGAGAGCGGTTGCGGGCAGTGGACAATTTAAAAGAAAAATGTGAAAATAAAGGGGAGATTACCTGGCCGGTGCAAGGAGGAAGAAGTGGCAGAGGAGATGGCCTAGGCTGGGCTTCGGAGGAAGCCTGGGTCGTCGCTCAACATGCTCGACCTGAGCATGGGGCTCAGCGGAGCATGGGGGCGACCACAACATGGCCAGAGGGCCATGGATCGCACCAAGGCTTGTTACCATTGTTGCTTCGAAATCGCCACCCTCCGTTGTCACCAAAGAGTGGAAGAAGCTAGGTCCTAGCCCATTTGATGGTGGATCGGGTGAACGGAGGGCGGAGCTAATGGATTTATAGGGTGGAGTCTATGGCTGTTATATGGTGGTTGGGGGTGGGGGTTCAATGACCAATTGAAGGCCCGTGAAGCTCAGAAGTAGAGGAATGAGGGCGTGCGAAAGAGATAGAGGTAACGGCTATGCGGAGGTGGTGTTATGGAGCGGGGAGATGTCATGAAGGCGGGGCTAAAATGAAAAGGGGGAGGCTTGGCCGTGAGGGTAAAAACAGAGAAGAGAAGGGGCTGGAGGTAGGTGATGAAGCAGTTGTCGTTGGATTTCGTGATCCAACGATCCAAGAAAGGGGCGGGGGCAAACAGTTGAGATTAGATCATCAGATCCGATCCAGTGGTGGAGGTTGAGGCGATGGCAAACAATTCAGATGGGACTTGGAGTCCCATCTTACGGTGTGAGTGAGCGAGTGATGTGGCGAGAGTGGCGCCGTAGGATATTAGGGAGATCGGGTGGCTGATAAGAAAGCGGGAGTTAGTGGTTGAGATTGAATCTGAGAGAGGGGATCTAATGGCTGGAGATGGAGCGGGGATCAACGGGCAAGATGGAGAAGGGGATCCAACGACCAGAAGAGAGACCAGGTGGCAAAGAGAGGAGACGACCATGTGGGCGACCCAGAGGGCTCTACGTAAATGCACTAGAAAAATCAATAAATGCGAAAATAAAGAAAAATAAAAAAGAATTAGTTAGAGATTGAATTATAAAAAAGTCAAAACATAAAAGTTGTAGATCTCAATGAGATCTACAAGTTTCATGTTAGACAAATAGTCAAAAGAGGTAATTTCACAAAAGAGTATTTTGGGGGTATTTTTAAATGGGATAAAAACATTGTTTTTGATTTTTGAGATTTTTTGTATTTTTTATTTCTTTTAAACCTTGAGACAATTATAGACAATTAATTAGCCTAATTTTATGGGGTTTTAATAAGATAGAAAATAAAGGAGGTTAGTAATTAAATACAATAAATATAGTGTTAATTATATATGTAATCTATGCAATATAATACAGGTTAAGAACAATGAATTATCAGTGATTTTTATTGAATTATTTAAGCAAGGAGATTAATAATTTGATTTTAACAGGATGAATACAAGATTCACCATTGGTCGGTCCCTTATATAGTGAAGTCGTCATACAGGGTTTATTTGTGTTGATATCATCAGTCCAATATCTTGTATGATTGTTTCGTCTGAAGGAATGATATGTTGGATTGTCATAAAGAGTAAGTCATTACTATCATTCCGGTATGCAAGATCGGGATGTGCAGGTCTCTTCATTTGGTTTGATCGGTCCATCTTGTTATTCCCTAAGGTCAAGTCTATATACACATTTATGAAGTGTTGACTTATCCGAACACTGTGACGAGGAGAGAATGCGGTTGGGTGGAATTGTTGTCTTGGCTGGTCATTGGTCTCAAAAGTTATTTGATCTTCAATTGGTTTGGCAAGAACTTGGGAATAGGATGGATTAGCTCAGGATGAAATCAGATCGTGTGAAGAATCGGCCTAGAGAGGTGTCCAATATGAAGAAGTGGAGACTTTGGTCGGATGAGTGAAAAAAGGATTATCATATGAAGTAGTGGCGGCCTCAGTCGATTAAATGTATGCATTGTTGGACAAGCGAGCCCACGATGAGCCATTATGCAATAAATGTTATTGCAAATATCATTCCCTGATCTGAAATGAAGAATAACTAATTTGCATAATAGGTCCCTTAGTACAATTAGGGTTATGTACCATGGCCATCTTAATGATCATACAGCTGTTGATTCAATTATTGAATCATAGAGGCTAGTGCTTGGATGAATATCTAAAGAGTTAGATTGAGGACTCATCAAGAACCGTCAAATGATTGTTTCTCAAGGGCATATGAGTAATACGATCTCTCAAAGGGATCATACAGGTTCATTACTGAACCGGAAGACATGAGCTCACTAATGAGATATTGGAAAGAATCAAATTCCACGTGTGGTCGTCTCTCTTTGGAAGCTTGACTGAATTTGTAAGGTTTGATATATGCTTTTGGAAAGTATATGATCAACACCTAGGTATGATATATGATTTTGGAAAGTATATGATCAACACCTAGGTATGATATATGCTTTTGGAAAGTATATGATCGATACCGACTCCCAATGATTGAATGAGAACCTTAATGATAAAATCCTGAAGGAGACAGTCTAAAAGAGATCTAAAAACTTCGGATTTGTTCTGGGTCTACAATATGCAGAATGTACATGTATTAGGAATGCCTGAGGGTGATGTGATCATAAACGATTGTATAACAATGACGCTTCCATTCCGAGGGAGTGATGAAACAAGTCTGGATTTTAGTGACTCCTCTCATAGAGAAGTAATCTGATCTTAGTCTAAATATTGGACATTAATCTGAATGTGATTCAGATGTAATGAGAAGATTATATTTGCGGTCTTGATTTAATCAAGCATCTATGGGAGGTCCACAAGATCTGGATTTGAGATGTGATCACAATATCCAAGTTACTATACGTGGAACAATACAATCGCCATGTCCTTATATACAAGTATCTGCGGAGAAAGCACATTATCCTTGAAAGAGTTCATGGATAATTTCATTGTTGATATATATTTATCCGAGCATTGAGATATTGATAATTAAATATGATTTAATTATCATGAACAATATGAATTTGATTCATATTATAAGGAGAGTTATCTAAGATAATTAAATGCGATTTAATTATCAAAGATGTGAATAATGTGAATGTGATTCATATTATTTGGGCACATGAGAATAAGGGATCCAAGATGACTAAATGTAATTTAATTATCATGGATTTTAATAATGTGGATAGCACTATCCATATTAATCAGATATATTATAAATGTGATTTATAATATATTAGAGAGAGCCTATTGTGATTTATATTTGTTAATTAATTATTGATGTGAATTAGATTCACATTGGATGATTAATTGAAAATATAATTTACATTTTGTTTTGGGATGTGAATGTGATTCACAATTTTCCAATGGCATGATTGTAATATTCACACAATAATTATGAATTATTCTTGTGAAATAATTTACAACAAGTGTTGTTGTAAATCTTGGAGATATCATAAGATAATGAGATCTCATGAGATAATGAGATCTCATGAGATTTTGAGGAGATAGATGATGAACCCACATTTCATCATCTTTATTCTATCATTTTGGCACCAAAAACCCTAGCAAATGCCTGTAAATACCCCTTATTTCATCATCTTAGCATTCATGCATGCACCTGTAAATAGTGTATAAAATACTGTAATTAAAGCCAAAATTATAGAATAAATAAAAGAAAAGAAAAAGAATAAAATATTGTAAATATTTTATGACCTGAAACCCCGAGACCTAGGCATCTTGATGAATAGGTCGATAAGGAATAAAGTAGGGGGAGATAAGGTCAAAAATACAGCATAAATACCCTTTTATTTTATTCATTCTTTATTCATTTTGGGACCTATTTTTGGTTCCACTTTTTATACATCAAATAAAGAAACTTTGTACATAAAAGTTGTAGATAATTAAATAAAGAAAAATACAAAATTGATTTTACTGAAAAATAATGTACAGATAAAAAGTTATGGTCTGAATAAAAACCCAGAATCCCAACTTTCCAGACCCGTATCTCACAAATGAAAACTCCAAATGCATCAAACTCACCTTTAATTGTTTATAGAATAAAATAAGCTATTTAATGGCGGTGGTTTCTCATTTGGCGGAGCTACGGTTTGAAAGTTGAGTTTTGGACCCACATTGTATAAGTGTACAGAATAAAATATTCAATTTATTATTTATTCATTATTTTTGTATTTTTATATTTTTATAATCTTGTAAATATTACTTATAATAAATATGTATATTAAAATCAGAATAAAAATACAAAAGAAATCCAAATAAAAATACTTGTATATATCAAATACATAGATACCTTACCTATATTTATACCTATACTTTTTATACTTATATTTTATTTAATGTACAAAATACATCAGAAAAATAAAATAAAAATATATTTTTGTATATAAAAATATTTTATGATTTTAGAAAATAATAAACAAAAATAAATAAAATCAAAAATACCTAATAAAAATAAAATACTTCATAAAAAATAAACTTTTTATTTTTTTGACCTAAAATGAAATAAATTGTTTTCTATTTTTAATTTAATCTTCAAGGAATTTTCAGGGGGTTTTTCCTGGTTGGTCCACGTGGACCAACCAGGTGGTCTGGCTCGTTGACCGAGGTCAACAGCCTGACCTACCTCCCTTAGCCTCTGCCAACCTCGTTTTTCGCCCGCTTTTGCGGATTTATCGAGGTCGCATCTTACATCTTTTCACGAAAGTTTCTTCTGCAATGTTGCTGCCCTATGATCCAGCAAGCTCGCCCATTGTTTATCTGGGCTTTTGGATCACTGACGTGCCTCTCGCATCTCGATCTTTGAGCCGCATCCTTCAACCATTCAAAAAAGACCCTTCACCCTCATTCTCCCTTTGAATCGGATTTGGGTACCCAAAAACTTCCAGGTGTGGGTCGAGGGCAAGCTTCTGTGACAGGGGAGACCTCCCACATCTCAGTCGAGGTGCGGCGACCCCAAACGCTGCATTCCAAGCATCTCCGGTGGCCGCGCTGCCGTGAGGTTTTTCCCTCGCCCTTCCTGGGCTCGAGGCTGGTTTTTACTGTCTTTTTCTTGTGTTTTTAGTTTTCCCGTAGCTGTAGGATCATTAAAATACCTTCCATTTCGCCTGAACCCATCTGAGCATCCAACTTACCATCTCGTCGGAGCTTGCTCCGGCGAGCTTCACCTCCGCACCAATCGCCGCCCAATCATCTCGTCTCTGTCTTGGGACCATCTACTGGCTTCGTTGTGTTGACTTGCAGGTCTCAAGGTTGGAGAGACTCCAGCTGGAGTTGATTTTTGGCCTGAGAAGTGCTGCCTGGAGCCACACGTCCTCCTTGACCTCACGGCGGAGCAACTGGGCTCCTTCGGCCATTTTGGCTTTGCCATTGGGTCCGGGAATCTTCCAGGAGGCTCGTGGTGCTGTAGGAGAAGGTTCTGACAGTCGGAGGGGCTCGGATCATCAAGTTGAATCTCGACAGGGGCCTGTTCATCTCCAGTTCTTCGTCTGTTCGCCCGAGCCGTTCGATCACGGCCTGTTCTTCAAAGGCTGCAGCTACCGTTGGATGTTGCGCATCCACAGCCGTTGATCTTCTTTGACACGATCTAATCATGTCCGCACGAAGCGAAGGGGCATCGTGGCATAGGCGCTTGACACGTGGCCTAAGTGGCCGAACTTCAGCCGTGCGATCCGCCCCTTGATTGGGTATTTTGCAAATTTAACCCAGTCAATTTTTGTATTTATTAATTAGAACCGAAGCTTTCATCTACCGCTATCAATATTTTGTAGAATTTATTAACTACCCCCTGCACTTTTGCATTAGTGCATTTTGGCCCCCACCAGGTCACGTGCATTGCACGCACGAGACTTGGCGATTTTGCGGGGTACCTCCCGGGGATTTTACGTATTAAGGTTTAATTCCAAAACATTTATCTGCAGGATAAAACTTTTGGCATTTTTCCATGTCAGCCCTCATACTTTTGTGATATTGCATCTGTACCCCTGATTGGGGCGCGTGCCTTGGCACGTGATCTTGGTAATTTTGTGGAGAAGAGCTTGCGAGTTTTTGTATTTAGATTTAGCCCAAAAGTTTAATACTTCAGTTCTAGATTTTTGTGAAAAATTGCGTGTTCAACCCTGGAGTTCTGTCTATTTGCAATATAATCCCTGCTTGGCTGTGAATTTTTGTGGACTTGTAGTATTTAATTGGAGCCCCATTTTAATTCGAAAAATTCTCAAAAATTAGGGTTAAGGTCATGTATGCTTGTTCTTCCACGCTATATTTTTAGTTTTTGATTTTCTTTAATTTTCATATTTATTAAAAAATCAAAAACATGCTTTTTATTCACTGGCTAGCTTAGAAAATACCAAAAAAATATTAAGACCTCGAAAAATTCCAAAAAAATTCCCTAGTGTCTATTTTAACCTATTTTAATGTCAATGCAAAAGTCACTAAAAACTCAAAAGAAAAACCTTAAAAATTAGAAAATACATAAAAACTTCAAAAAATATATAAAATCAAAGAAAACTCATAAAAATATAAACTCAGCTCCTGTTTGTTCTATATTCTATTATCTTTATTTGAAAATTAGTTTGGGAAAATTTTATGGCTGTTAGCTATTTTTAGTTCTAATTTTACCCCCAGCCAGTAGCTTTGTCACTGTTTTGATTTATTTCAGTGTTTAAAAATACCAAAACACTTTAAAAAATACCCAAAAATCATAAAAATAGTAGAAAATCATAAAAATACCAAAAACATTTTATTTCTGAATTTTTAGTTATTTTTGCATATATATTTTTAATATTCTAGCTTCTCTTTGATTACATTGTCTTTATATTCCAATAAAAAAGAAAAAATATATAATTATAAAATTATAAAAATCAAAAAATTAAAAATCAAAATACAAAATTAAAAATAAAAAAAATAAAAAATAAAAACCCACAAAAACCATTTGCTTGCTTAGTGTAGACATCACTCACATTCACTCACACACATTTACTTGTGCACCTACCCTGTTTGCTCCCTGTGTTCGAACTCTCTGCATACTTGACTGCTATACATCTTTTGTGCAGAGTTAAAAATAAATTTTAACTCCACATTTCTTTCTAATTATTGATCTGTAGTGTGGGTTAATTGTTGATTAAATACATTTTATTGTGGGTCACCGCAACGACCTCGGTTGTCTCCGCCTTGTGTGAGACATACTTTTTAGACCTACGATAATTTGTATTTATCAAATGGCGCCGTTGCCGGGGAGCAACAACACGTAGATCAGTTTTTGCTTTGTGCTTGGGATTGGTTGTCTACTCTATGGCTTTTCTTTTCGCTATTTTATTTTTATTGACATACATTGTTGAATTGTCTAATCATTCTTCCTTGTTGACTTTGTGCGAGGAACCGCGGATCGAGGGAGACGCTCTACCTTGGGCGTCGGTGCACCCACGTGAAGGCTGCAGCAGACTTCTGACCTAGCATCAAAGAAGGCAGGGAGGACTTGAGAAGACAATCGTATTTTTGAGCACTTTTTGTGTTGTATTTATTTTGTAATTTGTGAGAGAGAGAGACCTTTTATTGTAATAATACAGGTACCCCCGGACATTGAACTCTCGAGCCTAACTTCCAGGTGTTTGTACACTTGGGGGCTCGCCGCGGTTTTATCGGTTTTCATCGCATTTTCTTTTTACTTTGATTTCCGATTTTCAATTTTCTTTATTTTGTGTGATTGAGCCCTTAGTTCTAGGATTGCTTGCGATAGATTAGGTCCAAACACCTTAATCAACATTGCATGTACCTATAGTACGTTCTGGACTTAGGCAAACTTTAAACAGTTTATCATCACCTTCAATCCGTCGCGCCGCAAGCTCTCCCCGCAAAGCGCTTTCTCCTAAACTCAAGTGTGTTGAGCAGAGGAGGGGTGAGCCTAGACCGGACTCTAGGGTTGAGGATTGGTGGTCAGCTTATGGTTCTTCCCGCTAATAGCAATTTCTGAACTTAGGGCGATTTCATCGACTTACATTTGCATATAGATAGGTTTCAATTCTGCTGAGCATCCTTGCATGTAGAGTGCCGGAGGCAAGGTGAGCATTTACGCTTTAGCATCCATCATTATTTGCCGCTTGCATTGCTTTTCCGACTCTCCCTCTGATTTTGCCAACGTAGGTGCTCAAAGGATTTGACTCCCCGATAGGATCGTGCATTTCATTAAAAATCCAAAAAAGTGATAATCAATAAAATTGGGACTGTTAAGTTTACTTGACCCTAAAACCAATCAAAAAGAAAAATCTTGTATTGGGGTGAGTAATCCCCTCATTGTCTTCGTTTTACATTGCTCGCGCACACACTAAGGTTAGTGCCCAAATCCCATTTTCAGCCCCCTAAGTGTTTGTGCAATTTTGGACTTCTCACCTAACTCTAAAACAGACAAGATAAAAAGACCGCTCTTTGCGGTCTCTACCGAGTTGAGTAGGTGAATTGAGGGTTTGACTTGTTTTCATTTTTGTCTGTGATTGTTTTGTGTGTGTCCTAGATCATTTCCGCGCATTTGCGCCTTTCTTCTCCACTCTCTTGACTTGACCGTCGTGCTCTCCCGATCATTTCCTTTTGATTTCGAGATGGACCCCCAGAGTACTTTTTATCCGAACTTGCAGATTCCTCGCTCGCTCCAGCCGGTCCACCTCCCTTTTATCAGGAGGACCCACCTCCTACTTTTTCGGATTTTCGTACATACCCGCCTCAGCCACAGTATCACGACTCAGACTTCTACCCACATCCACCCCCACCTGGATATTATCCACATACACCTTCACATCCACCCGAGTCTGACCTGTTGGAGTCACCTCCCTCGATCTCTATGAGTGATATCTTGAATCGGATGACAAAGCGCATTGATTTCATGAATGATGATATTGCTTTCTTGAGGAAGAATCAGATTAATGCTCCTTTCGTCGGGAATACGGCTTCACTTGTAGTGGATCATGGAAGCTTGCAATCGCCAAAAATACAAAAAATGAGAAAAATTTAAAAATCCAAAAAGAGTTCGGGAGACACTTGGTTGATCAATATTTTGAGGAGAGAGTGCACTTCCCAGAGCCCTTGACCACACATACATTCACACTTACTCCCACCTTTGACCCCGAGGATGCCGTTGTACAGACTGCTCTTGGCATGCCTCGTGTATATGTTGATTCTGGTTTCCTCCCTTGTATGGAGGAAGTCCAAAAATTCAAAAAAATGTTATTTGAACCCGAAGTGTGGCTACTATTCATGAGATTATCCATGCCCCACTTCAGCAGGCCATGACCCAATTATCTGCTCCTCTTCCCAAGAAGAGAAAGCGGAGGAGCAGATCTGAGCATCACATTCTGACCATGGCCATTGCCCTCGCCATCACACACCGTCCCATTCCCAATAGGAAGAGCACAGCTACACCTTACATCACTTGCACCGTCTCTGGCTACACTTGTGATCGCACTCTCTTGGACGACGGTGCATCTATTAGCATATTACCCTTCTCGCTGGTACAGTCTCTTCACTTAGGGCCTCTCAAGAAAACCAGGATGATCGTTCAGTTTGCTGATGGATCTATCAAGAGGCCGAAGGGTATCCTTGAAAACGCTGTCATTTCTATTCAGGGCACGAACCACCATGTTGATTTTATCGTGTTGCCCATGGAGAGCTCCACAGGGGAGCCATCTCCAATCATCTTGGGACGACCTTTCCTCGCCTCTGCGAGGGTCGTTATTGATTACGGATCAGGAGAGATTTGCTTCCGTCCTGTTGACGAGAGCGAAGTGGCGATCACCACACCCACAGTTGATCAGAGACCTGCACCCGATGCTCCTTTACCGATCATAGCTGACTCCGAGGCCTGTGACCGATCTGATGCTAGTAGAGATGTTTGCTTAGCGATCCTTGATGAGACCCGACGGATCCCCTGAAAGGGGAGGAAGTCGGAAAGCATGGACCTCACTGTTCCTCCTCCTGGTGTATGGCGATGTGTTGATGACATCCAAGGTATCTACGTGATTGATCCAATTGAGCGGGGGGCAGATACCAAGACTATTGAGGACGTTTATGATGTTGCCCATTATTTTGAGAGACCTCATAAGGAAACGAGTGACCTAGGTAAGACTAGACGGGACGGACCTGGTTTGACTACTTCCACTGATATGTCCGTCCCTGGTCCTTGACAAGTAAAGATGATTGAGGTCGGTTATGATGCTGCCATTTATTTTGATAGATTCAGACCTCTTGTTGAAGACGAGGATTCAGGTGAGAGTCTTAAGGATGAACAGAGTTCGTATACTTCCACTGATGATTTCGTGCCTTTTGACTTTGACCTAGACGATCCCTCGCAGGACGACTCCGATTACACTTCTTCCGAGGATGATGAGTTTGTCTCGTTCCACTTCGATATTTGTGAGACTTCCAAGGCCGGACCTAGTCGTACTTCTTCCACTCACCCGTCTGTGCCTTCACACCATAGGACCACCAAGGGAGAACCCAGACATACTGCTTCCATTGATCAGTTCGTCCCTTTCCATTTGATTCCACTGTGGACCCCGATGTCGACATACACCATATCAGATCTATCCCTCAGCGGTCCCGCAAGAAGGTTTGCTTTCCACCTTCTGATGATCACCCATTTATGTTGTAGATTCTCTCATGTGACCCTCTTTCTATCTCCCGTTTCTGCTCGTCCACCCATTCTCGTGTCTGCCTTGCTTAGGGCGTACTCTGTCCTAAGTATAGGGGGGTGGACGAGTCGAGTGTTCATTCTTCGTCCCGTGTCATCACTCATGTCGTTGCCTATACTTAGGGCTTCTTTTACCCTAAGTATAGGGGGAGTGGTATGTACATCCTCCGATCTCTCTTTCCATCTTCAGATCTCTTTTCTTCTTTTCTTCTTTTCTTCTTTTCATTTTCTATCTTCTTTTTGTATCAAAAAGGTGCCGCCCTTGTAGACAGTTTTCCATACTTAGGACACACTTTGTCCTAAGTATAGGGGGGTGTGCACCCCGAGTTTCATTCATTTCGATCCTCTCCATTGTCTCCTCTTCTTGTCTATACTTAGGGATATTTTACCCTAAGTATAGGGGGAGACAATCTGAGTATGATCGGTTCATTCCCACCCTTGACCCTCCCTGCTTTGTGTACAGTCTGCTATACTTAGGATTTCTTGATCCTAAGTGTAGGGGGACGGTCAACTTCTCATTCAATGATTCATTCATTAGTTATTTATTCTTTAGACTTGTCTATACTTAGTACGAGTTATGTCTTCTCTTTTCTCTCCGATCTATGAGGACATAGCTCAAGCTAAGTATAGGGGGGTCGTATATACTGTGTATATACTTTAGCCATAACTCGTACTTTCGTATTGTTCTAATAATATGGCTAATCATTCATTAAAATTCATTAAAATCCTTAATAAAAAGGTGTTTGTTCCTCAAATTCTTTTTGTATTTACTGATTAGTAAATCAGGTGAAAATGTTTTTTGCAAAATGTTTGAAAAATAGTTTGAAAATCTTCATGAACATTTATTGAAAACTATTTTGAAAATAATTTGTTACATATTTTCAACCTGTGTAAAAATGTGTGATTTGTAAAAATTTATTTTCTTTGTGTGAAATAAAAATATTTTAAAAATGATTTCCAAATGGTTTGAAAAATGGTTGCGAAAATATTTGAAAAAATATTTACCGTTTTGAAAGCCTTTGCAAAATGAGTTTCAAATGTGTGTACATGTTTATAAAATGTTTGTAAAAACTACTTTGGACTGAGGTTTTCAAAATTGTGTGAAAAAGCTTGTGTCAAATAAGTTTGAGGAATATTTACATCACACCAAAATCCACTATATATACTTATAAAATTGATTACTTACCCTGGTAAATTCTAAAATCCACTTCTTGTAAATATAAGAGGCACTCCCGTGTACATATTTTTCACCTAGTTTTCAGACAATATCTTTTTATTTTCAAAAAAATTCTCAAAAACATTTGCAAAATTAAAATACAAAAACATTTGAAAAATCCTTTGGAAAAATACAAAAAAATGCATTTGCATGTGCATAATCATCATCTTTTTAAAAATTCATAAAAATTTCAAAATCTTTGAAAATTGCATCACAAAAATATTTTCTGCATTGCATTGCATAGCATGAGCATTTTTCGGATTGAGTTTGATATTTGAACAAGTCTAAGTAAAATCTGGAGATTGGAGCTTGATTGGACCTTAAAATCTACCTAATAACAGGAATCTTATAGGAATTGGGTTTGAGGTACTTCAGCTCTAGTTGACTTAATTCTTTGAGGATCACGAGACTTGGTTCAATGGATTCTTTACTGCCTAAGTAGAGTATTTCGGAACACACGCACAACTCTTGTTGATAATGACCTAACTTGGACACCTGCACCTTTCACATGGCTCAATTCAGTTGGAGTGGTGAGGGGATTGGACTTGCCGGTATGAGACGCACACAAGTGGAAACATTTGTCCTCCTCTAGGGAGGGAAGTGCACCCAAACCCGTCCAGTGATTAGGAAGTCTAAAGACATGAGGCTGTGGGTTGCCATAAAGCTTCAAAAGAGGGATAGTCTACTGGCTCAAGAGGAAAAACTCCGTATGTAAATGCTGATGTATATAGTATTCAAAAAAAATATTCAGGCATGTACAAAAATAAAAAGCCTGCAAAGTATGTACAAAGTCAATAAGCAAGCTTGAGTTCCAAAGTCATAATATGTGAGCCTGCAGCAGGATGACTTGACTACACTGGTCTTGCATCCTCGGATAGGTAGCTACACTGGCTACCATCCATTCATCTCTTCACCCCCTCCTCTTGAGCTGGTTGCCACTTGAACTTAGAAGGGAATACCCCGCTCCTCGAGGATGGAGTTGTTGGATTGGGGAATCATTGGGTTGTCTTACTGGAGAAGTCAGTCTCTTTGTCATTCTAGTTGGGGAGAGCCACCATCACTTACACTGTACAAGTCAGATTCGTAGTCATAAGAGTTTGCGTATGAATTGAGATATTTCTGACCTGGCTATTGAGGAGACTTGGACAGAGTTTTGGGATTCTCAAGGACTGTTGGATTTCAAATTCGGTTCTCATTGAAGTTCCGCCCACACTAAAATTGCAAAGGTCCGACTTAAGCTCCAAACTTTGATTTTGTGAAGACAAGTTTGATAATCAAATAAAATCCAAGTTCTTCTTTTTCTTTTCTTTCTTTTCTTTTTGCACTTATTGCATAAGTGTTTGCTAGGGACTAGCAAAGGTAAAGTATAGGGGGATGATGAACCCACATTTCATCATCTTTATTCTATCATTTTGGCACCAAAAACCCTAGCAAATGCATGTAAATACCCCTTATTTCATCATCTTAGCATTCATGCATGTACCTGTAAATAGTGTATAAAATACTGTAATTAAAGCCAAAATTATAGAATAAATAAAAGAAAAGAAAAAGAATAAAATATTGTAAATATTTTATGACCCGAAATCCCGAGATCTAGGCATCTTGATGAATAGGTCGACAAGGAATAAAGTAGGGGGAGATAAGGTCAAAAATACAGCATAAATACCCTTTTATTTTATTCATTCTTTATTCATTTTGGGACCTATTTTTGGTTCCACTTTTTATACATCAAATAAAGAAACTTTGTACATGAAAGTTGTAGATAATTAAATAAAGAAAAATACAAAATTGATTTCACTGAAAAATAATGTACAGATAAAAAGTTATGGTCTGAATAAAAACCCAGAATCCCAACTTTCCAGACCCGTATCTCACAAATGAAAACTCCAAATGCATCAAACTCACCTTTAATTGTATATAGAATAAAATAAGCTATTTAATGGCGGTTTCGCATTTGGTGGAGCTACGCTTTGAAAGTTGAGTTTTGGACCCACATTGTATAAGTGTATAGAATAAAATATTCAATTTATTATTTATTCATTATTTTTGTATTTTTATATTTTTATAATCTTGTAAATATTACTTATAATAAACATGTATATTAAAATCAGAATAATAATACAAAAGAAATCCAAATAAAAATACTTGTATATATCAAATACATAGATACCTTACCTATATTTATACCTATACTTTTTATACTTATATTTTATTTAATGTACAAAATACATCAGAAAAATAAAATAAAAATATATTTGTGTATATAAAAGTATTTTATGATTTTAGAAAATAATAAACAAAAATAAATAAAATCAAAAATACCTAATAAAAATAAAATACTTCATAAAAAATAAACTTTTTTATTTTTTTGACCTAAAATGAAATAAATTGTTTTCTATTTTTAATTTAATCTTCAAGGAATTTTCAGGGGGTTTTTCCTGGTTGGTCCACGTGGACCAACCAGGTGGTCTGGCTCGTTGACCGAGGTCAACAGCCTGACCTACCTCCCTTAGCCTCTGCCAACCTCGTTTTTCGCCCGCTTTTGCGGATTTATCGAGGTCGCATCTTACATCTTTTCACGAAAGTTTCTTCTGCAATGTTGCTGCCCTATGATCCAGCAAGCTCGCCCATTGTTTATCTGGGCTTTTGGATCACTGACGCGCCTCTCGCATCTCGATCTTTGAGCCGCATCCTTCAACTATTCAAAAAAGACCCGTCACCTTCATTCTCCCTTTGAACCGGATTTGGGTACCCAAAAACTTCCAGGTGTGGGTCGAGGGCAAGCTTTCGTGACAGGGGAGACCTCCCCCATCTCAGTCGAGGTGAGGTGACCCCAAACGCTGTGTTCCAAGCATCTCCGGCGGTCGCGCCGCCTTGAGGTTTTTCCCTCGCCCTTCCTGGGCTCGAGGCTGGTTTTTACTGTCTTTTTCTTGTGTTTTTAGTTTTCCGGTAGCTGTAGGATCATTAAAATACCTTCCATTTCGCCTGAACCCATCTGAGCATCCAACTTACCATCTCGCCGGAGCTTGCTCAGGCGAGCTTCACCTCCGCACCAATCGCCGCCCAATCATCTCTTCTATGTCTTGGGACTATCTACTGGCTTCGTTGTGTTGACTTGCAGGTCTCAAGGTTGGAGAGACTCTAGCTGGAGTCGATTTTTGGCCTGAGAAGTGCTGCCTGGAGCCACACGTCCTCCTTGACCTCGCGGCGGAGCAACTGGGCTCCTTCGGCCATTTTGGCTTCGCCATTGGGTCCGGGAATCTTCCAGTAGGCTTGTGGTGCTGTCGGAGAAGGTTCTGACAGTCGGAGGGGCTCGGATCATCAAGTTGAATCTCGACAGGGGCATGTTCATCTCCAGTTCTTCGTTCGTTCGCCCGAGTCGTTCGATCACGACCTGATCTTCAAAGGTTGTTGCTACCGTTGGATGCTGCGCACCCACAGCCGTTGATCTTCTTCGACACGATCTAATCCTGTCCGCACGAAGCGAAGGGGCATCGTAGCATAGGTGCTTGACACGTGGCCTAAGTGGCCGAACTTCAACCGTGCGATCCGCCCCTGATTGGGTATTTTGCGAATTTAACCCAGTCATTTTTTGTATTTATTAATTAGAACCGAAGCTTTCATTTTGCAGCTATCAATATTTTGTAGAATTTATTAACTACCCCCTGCACTTTTGCATTAGTGTATTTTGGCCCCCACCAGGTCACGTGCATTGCACGCACGTGACTTGGCGATTTTGCGGGGTACCTCCCAGGGATTTTGCGTATTAAGGTTTAATTCCAAAACATTTATCTGCAGTATAAAATTTTTGGCATTTTTGCACGTCAGCCCTCATACTTTTGTGATATTGCATCTGTACCCCTGACTGGGGCGCGTGCCTTGGCACGTGATCTTGGTAATTTTGCGAAGAAGAGCTTGCGAGTTTTTGTATTTAGATTTAGCCCAAAAGTTTAATACTTCAGTTCTAGATTTTTGTTGAAAAATTGCGTATTCAACCCTGGAGTTCTGTCTATTTGCAATATAGTCCCTGCTTGGCTGTGAATTTTTGTGGACTTGTAGTATTTAATTTGGAGCCCCATTTTTAATTCCAAATATTCTCAAAATTAGGGTTAAGCTCATGTATGCTTGTTCTTCCACGCTATATTTTTAGTTTTTTGATTTTCTTTAATTTTCATATTTATAAAAAATCAAAACATGTTTTTATTCACTATCTAGCTTAGAAAATACCAAAAAAATATTAAAAGACCTCGAAAAATTCCAAAAAAAAATTCCTAATGTCTATTTTAACCTATTTTAGTGTCAGTCCAAAAATCACTAAAAAACTCAAAAGAAGAACCTTAAAAAATTAGAAAATACATTAAAACTTCAAAACAATATATAAAATCAAAGAAAACTCATAAAAATATAAACACAGCTCTGTTTGTTCTATATTCTATTATCTTTATTTTAAATTAGTTTTATTTTGTGTCTGTTAGCTATTTTTAATTCCAATTTTACCCAGCCAGTAGGTTTTGTCACTGTTTTGATTTATTTCATTTTAAAATACCAAAAACACTTTGAAAATACCCAAAAATCACAAAAAACAGTAGAAAATCATAAAAATACCCAAAACATTTTAATTTTTGAATTTTGGTTATTTTTGCCATATTTTTATTAATATTATAGCTTCTCTTTGATTGCATTGTCTTTATATTCCAATAAAAAAAGAAAAAAAATATATATAACATAAAATTATAAAAATCAGAAAATTAAAAATCAAAATACAAAATTAAAAATAAAAAAAAATAAAAATTAAAAACCCACAAAAACCATTTGCTTGCTTAGTGTAGACATCACTCACATTCACTCACAGACATTTACTTGTGCACCTACCCTGTTTGCTCCCTGTGTTCGAACTCTCTGCATACTTGACTACTATACATCTTTTGTGCAGAGTTAAAAATAAATTTTAACTCCACATTTCTTTCTAATTATTGATCTGTAGTGTGGGTTAATTGTTGATTAAATACATTTTATTGTGGGTCACCGCAGCGACCTCGGTTGTCTCCGCCTTGTGTGAGACATACTTTTTAGACCTACGATAATTTGCGTTTATCAATAGACATGTTCTCCCTTTGTTTAGGGAAAAGGTCAATCTTCTTATTATCTCCAAGACTAGTCAAATGATTTCAATTTGAAATTAATTATATTGATTTATCAATATAAATAATTTAATTTTAAATCAATGTTGTTGTGTTTTTACAACAACATCATTGCCATTGAAAGAAACACAAATCATTCTCAACCATTGATTGCGTGTTGTCCATGGATTGAGAACCATGACTCCCAAAACCCTATATATAAAGAGGCACCCCTTGCTCTTGGAGTAACACATTTTACGATAATGACATTTGCTCTCCCTCTCTACATGCCAACTGCTCTCTCCCTCTCTCTCTTGTGGGTCGTCCATCATGGAGCCATTAAGAGAGTCACCATCACCGCAGCATCATCGTTATGCTGCCGGGAGTATTTGCTCATGGATCTCCATCTCCTTCGGTGGCACCTCGCTCGTGAAGAATACGTCGGATCTCGTGTGACGAGATCAGGAGATTGCTGCTTGGATCATCAACATGGATTGCAAGAAGGTCGTGTCTCATCAACATGCTCACAAGCGTCTCCCAATTGGATTGGACTTAAGACAGGAGGTCTCTTCGTTTAGAGACTCAATCGCAACCACGCTTCAAGAGGTAACCTTAATACCTACTTTGGTTTAGATGAAACATTTCGAGAAATGTTCTTGGATCATGTCATTTCATCACATTAAATTTTTTAAATTCCACTGCATCGAGCAACTAGTGTGACTAGTCACTCCTGATTGCATTCGATACGATCCACACGTTTCCGTGATGCGCTTGAGGATCTCCCCATATCCTTCAAGTGGTATCAGAGTTAGGTTGGTGGTTTTGGATTTGATCCATAAATCCTAAGAAGATTTGGGCTTGTTAGGGTTCGTGAAAGTTTTATCGCATTTCAATTTTCGCAACCCTATTTTGTGATAAATTTAGATCATGTTTAAAAAAATTTAACACAAAATTTTCAATTGTATAATGTTCCCCATCAAATAAGGAAACAGTAGGATTTGAGTTTGTATGATTTGGTATCTGATAACTCAAGATGATCATTTTAAGAACCTATATCCACTGTTTCGGGGATGGCGAATCATAATGTAATTAAAGAGTTAGTTACTGTTTTGACATGCTTAGAAATGCGTGATTATCACTTAAATTCTCTTAATAATCAAATTAGAAAACTTTGACAACTTACTTTGCTTTATTTGGATCTAAAATGAATGAGATATGTTAATTTTAGTTAGTGAGTATCACTGCTGAAAATTGCAATCCTAATCGTGAACCTTGTGATAGTCATTTAAGAAACTTGCGAAATTAATGGTTAATTTCCTGCAATAATTATTAATAATATTTGGGAAATATTTGAATGGTAATTGTTCTCTTAAACGACATTGCCTCAATCAATAAATGATTAGATTTGATCTACATCACCAATGGGTTACTTGATACACTTTCAACAAACATGTTACTTGAATAGGTTTGGAAATTTGTCTAGAAAATTTTCTTATAATCAAAATGATTTTGATTATTACTATATGGTATAATTTTGGTTGAAGAAATGATGAACATTTCAAATACACAATGATCTATTTGGCATTATCCTTTCCTGAGGTGGATATGGTGTCTAGTCGGGGAGCATTGGGGTAGCAGGTTGCACCGTGTGCGATCTATCCCACTCCCGTCAGTACTGGCCATGACAGCAGGTAGGGACTCGATAATGCTAGAGAAATCATGGTGTATTTTCTAATTATTAATATTCAAATTAATACGTACTTTGAGATAATACCATATATTCAAGTAACAATCAAGTTTGTTGATTGAATTGGATTGATAAGTGATTTAATGTGATTAAATTAATTATATTCAATTAAAACCATTCTATTATGAATAGATGTGTATTTCCCTTGGAAGAATTAATTATATAAATATGATTCATGATAATTAATTGAAATTTGAATAAGAGGTGGAGGATCACATAAGTGGCATCCATGGTCTCTCGTCAAGGCGAAGGGTTCTGTCATCAGGGATTGTATGTAGGAGACGCATGTCCAAAGTGACAGCTCCTGCATACAAGCACATCTGGATCAGACTCTTTGCTTCTCGAAAGAGTAAGGCCGTATGTGTAGTGACCCTAATATCGGTTCCTCATATTATTGAGGCGATATTGGATTACGCATAGTGAGTTCTAATCCTGTTGATGGTTGGTTCAATTAACGATGGGTCATCATCACCTTAGGGGTGGTGGGTCCGGGTGTTAAAGACTGAATTGGAAATGCAAGTTAGACTTGCAAGGCGGAATGAGTTCCCGCTTCTTTTTATATGAGTTGTAGTTTCTCATATTATTGGGATGCAACAAAGTTAGAAAGAGATGCCATATCTTGTTGAGATATAATGGTAAGTATATTTCTTACATTGAAAGTAATTAAGGGAATGAACTTTCAGTGTTGACAAGGCAAGCAACTTTGATATAAAAATTCTTAAATCAAAGTAATATATATATTTATATATATATATATACAAATTTCTTACTTCAGATAATCCCCATTAAACCCACTCAATACTATACTCAATAATAACCAATAAAATATCATGGATTGGATCCATGATCAAGATATTGTGATTGTAGTTGGACACATATTGTATGTGGTTGCAATGTGCAAGTTTCCTCATAATAATGAGGAATGATAATTAAATACAAAATAAGATAACAACCTAGAGTTTGTATGTCTCTATGTTCTTGATCTCTCATCGGATGTACTTTGGAAGTGACATGTCGATCATGATCATAATTGTTAAATAATCCTTATAACAACCGAAGAAGATGTTCTAGCATACATATGTTCTCTCGACATTTAATCATGAATGACATGGTTCACTGCATCATGCAAAATGGTGTCTCTATATGAGATGATGTATTCAAGATGATTGAGTACCTACCTGAACCTAAGAGTTAAGATGTATGTCAATATGATGAGTGTCATCGTTCTACTATCTACTCTAGTCATTCATGAAGTTTCATAATATTCATAATTTATGAATTAAATGAAGCATGTATAAATGTCAAAATACTCTTATATTGAAATCTTTTGAATTCAACATAAGAGATCCTTTGTCTTAAGCAATGGTTGTCTATAGATCAAAGGAGCGCAGTGGAAGCATGGGTCGGACCAAGTTAGACGGAAGTCAAAGAGTTGATTGTATTTTTATGTTTTCCAAACATATGGCATCCAAAGAGTTTGATGAATGCCAATACTGCAATGAGCTGATGTTTTGATAGTGTGACTATCAAGTCTATCAAGAATCCTTAGAGAAGGACTCGGATAGTGCATCAGAATAATCTACATTTAATCATTGAAATTGACTTACTTATTTGATAAGATTAAAAATCTAATCATTGTATCTCGTTCTTCTAATAACACTTGCATCTCATTCTTCTAATAACACTTGCAATTGGTTGCATATGTTTTAGAAAATTCGAGAAATTTGATCTTAAGGTTTAATAGTTATCCACATGGATGTTGATGCAATTGTTGTAACAATGTCTATTGGATAAATAGACCATATTTTCAGTGGCAGAGCCCTTAGTCTTAGAGAATGTCTCTATGACCTGGATATTAGAATACACTCATTGTTTATTTCTAAATGTTAGAAATAAACATGAATTCTGGAATAGACCTATTATAAAGAGTTATGACAGATATATTTCAGATAGTAATTTGACATCTGGAAGACTGTACTAAATTAGAAAATTAATTAATGGTTCAGTAACATTTCTAATAGTGAAATTAAACATTAAAAAGATCAATAGGAGGATCAAGATCATTTGACAATGATCTGGCATCATACCTTGGACATATGTTTGTTGATAAGATCAATAGACTAGTAACAGATGAAACTTTAGATTGTCTAAATGTTCATATCTCGTGAATATTGTATTCAAAATTAAAAAAATGTCCAATGCACCCTTTTCTGGGAATGGTGTAAGATGTCAAGGTATTCAAGATCTCATACATATTGATGTATGTGGATCATCTATATCATAATAAACATTGATGATATGCGATATCATTTGATGATTATTAGTGATATGAGATTTTCTTCCCTTCACCTTAGAAAGCTTTGAAATGTTCAAAGATTTCATAATTTTTGTTTAGAACCAAAGTTTGAAGGAAGATGAGACAAATTTGATCTAATCAAGATAGCTTGTACCTATTAGATGAATTCAAAGAATACCTTATAGAGATATGAATATCATTCCTATCTCACCCCTCCTAAAACACCTAAACACATTAGAGTTGTTGGGAGATACAATTGGATAATGTGTGACATGATTTGATCAATGATGATCATTAGCATAATCACCTCCTAGTTTCCAAGGTATATATGTAGTAGAGACTATAATATATCCTTAATAAGGTTCCATGCAAGTAAGCTGGAATCTAGAACAAGAGGGTGCTACTTCATTAGGAAAATAATGAATGGTATTGGATACCTACTTTATGACCTTGAGATTCTTAAAAGATCTCATCTCTAAGGATGTGATTCTTAGAGGATGTCTCTCTTGAGAGTCAAGATGAAAATGAAGTGAAGGAACTCTTTTAATCTTAAGAACATAACGAAAATTGGAAACTAAAACAATAATTAAAGATGAATCACTAATACCTCTTGTCTCAAATGAGTTTGAGGATGGATTCCATGTGTCAGAGAAATCTGACAATGATCGAACTTCATGTGATGAAGCTTCTGAAGATCATGTTATGGAAAGATGGATGTTAGAAATTAAGTCTAAAGTAGACTTCGTATACAAGTGTTGTATATGGAGCCTCGAGGATCCACCTATTAGGGTAGGACACGTTAAGGTGTAAATGGATCTTCAAGAGAAACCTGATGAGAAGGTAGAGACCTTAAAAGCACGGCTCGTAGCCATGAGCTCACACCAAAGGGAAGACATCGCTTGCGATGAGACTTGCTCTCCTGTGACCTTTCTTAAACCCATCAGAATATTGCTAACTATAGGTACACAACTTGACTTTGACATGTTCGAGATGGAGTTCAATATTGCATTCCTCTATGAATACCTCTTCGAGGTTATTCATATGAAGTAGTCACAGGGCTTCATAGTCGAGGAAAGCATGTTGTGAAAGCTAAATAACTCCATCTGTGGACTCAAATAAGCTTCTTGTAGTTGGGACATCAGATTTGATGAAATCATAAATGTTATGATTTCAGATAGAATCTTGACGAAACGTGTGAAGCTTAGTAGGAGTGCCATTGTGTTCATCATGCTAAACGTAGATAATATCCTAATCATTTGGAATGATAATAATAAGTGTTTTATAGTCTGACTTTTCCATACCTTGAGATATGATCTCATGAATACCTCTTAAGATCTTAGTTCTGAAAGTGTTCAGAAGCAAAGAGAAGAGGGCATTGGAACCGTCACATTATTGGTACACCTTGGACATATTCCATTTTCTGGAAAATTCCAAGAAAGGCTTCTTTTCCTTAAGATGTGGTACTAACCTATCTGAAGAGATAGCACCTCAAAGAGTTGAGGGAGTAAATGCTAAAAACCGCTTGCCCTTGTGCATCAATTGTGAAAAGCTATGTGTATGCTAGATGTATGCAAAAGTCAGATGTCTATCATGCAGTGGGAGTAGTAATCTGTTGTTGATCCTTCTAAGGTGATAAAACACTTGATTAAAGTAATAACAAAATCTTCAGAGATGAAAATATTTCAGAGATAGTGATCTCTAAGTCTTATCTTCAAGAAATTAAGACTTTATAGATGAATATCTAAAAGGTCTTAAATGCGGATACCTTAGGAGATAGAGATCTCCAAGAATAACGGTATTCAGATAAAGATAATAGAAATTACATACTAGTTATAATAATTATCGAGCTATAGTGTCAAGGACACTATAACTAACAAAATTGAGTATTGGTTGCATAAGATGCAACATTCGCATTGAATGCGAGCACTGTTACTGGGGATATGCAGGTGTCGTAAAAGGACTTGGCGAAGTCTTTTGGAACAGAGTGACTGATCAGCTTACCTAGCTATTTTTCTAAATAGCCAATGATTGTCACATGAGTGAGGGCTTAAATGATTAGCCCATTATTGGCTCTTTGGGCTAGTGGGAGATTGTTGGACATACGAGCCCATGACGAGCCATTATGCAATAAATGTTATTGCAAATATCATTCCCTGATCTTAAATGAAGAATAACTAATTTGCATAATAGGTACCTTAGTACAATTAGGGTTATGTACCATGGCCATCTTAATGATCATACAGTTGTTGATTCAATTATTGAATCATAGAGGCTGGTGCTTGAATGGATATCTAAAGAGTTAGATTGAGGACTCATCAAGCACCGTCATATGATTGTTAAGAGATGATCTCCAGCCTGAGTAGGAGATGGAAATCCTTTCTCATTTGGCTGATATCTGACTGAAATCTTGATGTAGGTCCTCTACATGGGAATAGAGATTCAGAGGTATCAGATTAGTTAGGTTAAAGAGTTGACTTAACGAGATCGAGATAACCAAAGTCTTATGTCATATGTTGTCACGATATAGGTACGTATCCTCTAACCGGAGATAGATGTGTTACTATATGTCTGAGTGTGTACATTTGGTAGACCAAGAGGTTGATGACCTAACCAAGGTCTGTACACCGGCGCGCTAGTGTGCATGTAAGGGCATATGAGTAATAAGATCTCTCAAAGGGATCATACGGGTTCATTACTGAACCGGAAGACATGAGCTCACTCATGAGATATTGGGAAGAATCAAACTCCATGCGTGGTTGTATCACTTTGGAAGCTTGACTTAATTTGTAAGGTTCGATATATGCTTTTGGAAAGTATATGATCATCACCAAGATATGATATATGTTTTTGGAAAGTATATTATCGATACCGACTCCCAATGTTCGAATGAGAACCTTAATGATAAAATCCTGAAGGAGACAATCTAAAAGAGATCTAAAAACTTCGGATTTGTTCTGGGTCTTCCAGTATGCAGGATGTATAGGTATTAGGAATGTCTGAGGGTGATGTGATCATAAAAGATTGTACAACTATGATGCTTCCATTCCAAGGGAGTGATGAAACAGGTCTAGATTTAGTGACTCCTCTCATAGAGAAGTAATCCGATCTTAGTCCAAATAATGGACATTAATCTGAATGTGATTCATATGTAATGAGAATATTAGATTTGCGGTCTTGATTTAATCAAGCATCTGTGGGAGGTCCGTAAGATCTGGATTTGAGATGTGATCTCAATACCCAAGTCACTATACGTGGAACAATACAATCGCCTTGTCCTTATCTCCAAGTATCCGCGGAGAAAACACATTATCCTCGAAAGAGTTCATGGATAATTTCATTGCTGATATATATTTATCTGAGCATTGAGATATTTATAATTAAATGTGATTTAATTATCATGAACAATATGAATTTGATTTTATTTGGGCGCATGAGAATAAGAGATCGAAGATGACTATATATGATTAAATTATCATGGATTTGAATAATGTGGATAGCACTATCCATATTAATTAGATATATTATAAATATGATTTATAATATATTAGAGAGAGCCTATTGTGATTTATATTTGTTAATTAATTATTGATGTGAATTGGATGCACATTAGATGATTAATTGAAATTATAATTTACATTTTATTTTGGAATGTGAATGTGATTCACATTTTTCCAATGACGTGATTGTAATATTCACAAGATAATTATGAATTATACTTGTGAAATAATTTACAACAAGTGTTGCTGTAAATCTTGGAGATATCATGAGATAATGATATCTCATGAGATAATGAGATCTCATGAGATATTGAGGAGATAGACCCGTTCTCCCCTTTGTTTAGGGATAAGGTCATTCTTCTCATTATCTCCAAGACTAGTCAAATGATTTAAATTTGAAATTAATTATATTGATTTATCAATATAAATTAATTTAATTTAAATCAATTATTGTTGTGTTTTTACAACATCATGGCCATTGATAGAAACACATATCAATCTCAACCATTGATTGTGTATTGTCCATGGACTGAGATCCATGGACTCCCAAACCCTATATAAGAAGAGGCACCCTTGCTCTTCAAGTAACATATTTTATGATAACGACATATATGCTCTCTCCCTCTCTCTCTCTCTCTACACGTTAAATGCTCTCTCCCTCTCTCTTGTAGCCGTCCACCATGGAGCCCTTGAGAGAGTCGCCATCGCCGCAGCATCGTCGTTATGCTGTCGGAGTATTTGCTCATGGATCTCCATATCCTTCAGTGCCCCTCGCTTACGAAGAAGACGTCGGATCTCATGTGACGAAATCAGGAGATTTGCTGCTTGGATAATCAAGGATTGTGAGAAGGTTGTGTCTCATCAACTTGCTTGCAAGCGTCTCCTCCGTTGGATTGGACTTGAGACAGGAGGTCTCTTTGTTTAGAGACTCGATCGCAACCATGCTTCAAGAGGTAACCTTAATACCTATTGTGATTTAGATGAAACGATCTGAGAAATGTTCTTGGATCATGTGGTTTCATCACATTAAATTTTTTAAATTCCGCTGCATCGATCTACTAGTGCGACTAGTCGTTCCCGATGGCATTCGATGCGATCCACACGCTTCCGTGATGCGCTTGAGAATCTCCCCATATCCTTCATGCATGATACGAATATAGAGGATTGTCTTTCATGGAGTGATCGGATTCATTGAGTGAACCGGATTTAGTCATGTGAGAGGGTCTCCTGCACATGTTGGAGTATGTCTGGTCGATGGGGGTTTTATGGATTTCGGTCTGACTGAGAAGAATTCATTTTCAAAGTATAGATCTGATGGGTACTCGTAGCAATGTCCCGTCATTTTCAAAGGAGGTGGATGTGTTGTCATAATGGATCTTGGTTAATGATTTTTAAGTGTGTGGGATACTCAACAGAAGAAACCCTAATTTCTAAATCAAGGAGAGCGATGGTACCAATTTGCGGTTTTTGATATTCGAAATTGGTTTACGCACACCAATGCAAACACAATTCAAAGCCCAGGTTCACCAATTCACACAATGAGGGTCGTAAGAGTTCGATCAATTATCTTGTGAATTTTAGTTGGTGATAAATTCAATCTTATAAAAGAATTAGCGAGTTGTTAGGTGCCTGAAGTTTTCCTAAAGATTGTCCCGAATTCTTATGACTAGGTACACCTACTTTCAGCCAATATAGGTGTAAGTACGGACCATAAAACAACTACCTGTTACTTAAGGACGGAGCCTTACATTGTGTCCTTTAAACCACCCACTCTGCTAAGGAAATCTAGACTTATACCAGCTACATATATTTCCTCACTGAGAAATAGCTAATCATTTTTATAGAATCAGTAGTCAATATGAAAATCCTAAGCTGGGCTCTAACCTTAAGTGTCATCTCTCGCTCACTCAGAACAATAAATCAATCCAAGGTAGGGATGCTCTCTCACAAAAAATTCTTGATTTTTATGAGTTAATTAAAGTCAACCTTGTTTAGCATTCTCAAATTTTAATTAGGTGATCACTGAAAAATTAGGTGAGAGCAAATACACGTCTATCGTCCAGTCCTAATTTCCTTTAAAAATTATGTGATAAAACAGGAGGGAGAAATTTGGGAAAAGCCGATGCATGCAAAAAATGATGATGCATGCTCAATTAGAAGACTTACAGTGATTCCTTGCAATCTACAGCAATACAATAATGTAAAATTCAATCTATATGAAATGCAATCCGACAAAAACCGCACCTAGCAAATAATTCTATTAGACGTGAAGAATTGAGTTAAAATTTTGACTAAGTTGAACGATCTAATGTGCGTCTCAATTAATGTGAAGTGTCGTCCTAGATTTTAAGAGCACAAACAATAAAATCCTAGAAGCTCTAATAGCTGAATGTGCATGTCTAACCTACGAGCCACTCAAGCCGGGCCCCACCCTTACTAGAGAGTGACGCAGGCCCAATACACCACATAGAAGGAGTTCAAGTCTTGTTTACACATGCGAGAGTCCAAACGAACACCATTGTAAATGAGTAATTAATTACAAAAATTAAAATTACAAAAATTAAAATCATAGACTCTACTCTCTCACAGCTCGACTCGATCTTAATTTTTATGTGGCTTGGTGGTTGGTGAAGATGCGTCGAAATCTGGAAAATCCGCTTTATAAATGCGAAAATAGTCATCTGTCGTGCATTCCATACAAGACGGGAACACAGTCGCTGCATTGACCAACGAAAACCTCAAGTTTAATCAACAATTAACCCACAACATAAACAAATCAATGGATATCAAAATGTGGAGTTAAATTTATTATAACTCTACATGCAAATGTGTATAGGTGTAAGCATGCGTAGAGGTCGAACACTGGGAGTAAACGGGAGGAGGAGGCATGAGAAATGAACAAAAATTCCGTCTTTTAGCTCTTGTCCATTTTATTGTTTCTGTGGGTTTTTTATTTTATATTTTTTATTTTATTTTTGGTTTTATAATTTTTTATTTGATTTTTAATTTTCTGATTTTGTATTTTCTTTTTATATTTTTTTAGATTTCTTTTTTATTTAAATATAATTTATATATATGTATAAATATATATATACAAGATAAGATATATATAGATACTATATAGATAAAAATATGTAAAAACAGTCAAAATACAGTAAATAGGATATTTTTATTTTTATATTTTTCTAATTTTTTGTAATTTTTTTGGAATTTGTGCAAATTTTTATCTATTTTTAAGTAAAAAATATTCCAAATATGGCATTAATAAATAAACTGAAATTGATTTGGGTTTTAAAAATAAGAAATAAGTCCCAAAATTACCCAATATAATTTTAATAGATAGATAATAATATATAGAAAATTATAAAATAGAAAGAAATATTTTTGGTATTTATTTAGAATTTTTATATTTGTTGTTTGTTTTTGGAGTTTTTGATTTTTTAATTTTCTTTTTCTATTTTTTAGGGGGTTTTGTTTTATGGACTCAATAAATATCAAAATATAACAAATATATATTTTTTTGGAATTTTTCAAAAGATTTTATATTTTTGTATTTTATAATTGAGACAAGGATTATTTAGGCTCTTTTTCAATTTTAATAAATAAATAAAATGCAAAAAAATGCAGATAAAAATATGGACTTGAAAGTATATGCCATAAATCATTTATCCCTGTTTTTTTGTATTTTTAGGAGCTCAATAGGTATTTTTAATAAATAGATAAAAGCTACAAAAATGCATGTCCTAGCCGGGGTATAACTGCAAATAAAATAAAGTCTGAGGGTATAGATGCAATTTATCCAACATAATAGAACATTTATTTAAATTTTAAAGAGTAATTTACAATATACAAAAATGCCAGTGTTTACTTTGCAAAATTTCCACCATCACGTGGAGACTGCGCATGACACTGGCAGGGACCAAAGTGCAAATACATAAAGAGCAGGGGCTTAAATGTAAAATGCCCTATTTATTTACAATGTAAACTTTTATTTACAGAACTAATTATTAAATACAAAAGGCAGGGGCTAGATATGTAATTTACCCCTAATAAGGTGCGATCCAACGATGTTGATCTTCTCACTTGCCACGTATTTCTCATCCAGCGGCCGACGATGGTTGGGCGATAGACGGCAAGATTAGATCACCGGAAGTGATCCGACGATGAAGGCGAGGTAGCATCCAACAACTGAGAATTGATCTGGGGTGCCTCCCCAGATCCGACGGCATCTGCTCTCCACGAATAACAGGGAAGAAGGGCTTCTTCCCCGAGCTTCATCTTAGATTTCCTCCCTCCTCCGGCGTTCTTCTTCAATGGCGATTAGCTCTACATGTCCGGGAAGGTGGTCCACAGCTGATGAGAGTCAAAAGATGCTCTAGAACTTCACGAGGAAGTCGGGCGAGCTCCAGCAAGATCAAACCTCCAGGTACCTTGGTCCTTCGGCAAAGTCGACCCAACATGGGTCCTTTGGCCCCTCCTGACCTACATAAGATACACGCGCAAGCAAAGTGAGGCTCCGGGGGGCCTTATTGGTCGGGAATTGGTGAAATATGAAGGGGGTGGTGGTCTCTGGCGATGTGTGAAGGATGGAGACCTAAAGACCAGATCTGAGGGGGGTCAGGTAGAATGGCGGTGCCTAGGATGTAGGGAAATGGAAGAGGAGGATAGTGACATGGTTTGTGGTGTCAGAGAATAGTCGAAGCACTGTGAAATGTTTGCCGCAGCGGAGCTCCGGTGAACTACAAAATCATTGATTACGGTTAAACCATTTCCCTAATGATTAATCTAATGACATAATTACAATGCTGGAATACAAGGCTATCTAAAATGAATAAAGTGCGTAGCTCATACTCGCCTGGAGCCAAGGTGCAGAGACGTCGATGAAGCACCTCCGTGGGTGCACCTCCTCTATTCGCGAGCCGCCATGGAGCTCAGGGGACCTCCCCCTATAACAGGGATGCACACTAGGCCAAGCCCAGGGGCTTTAGGACGTAGAAAATGACCAAATTTGAGAAAGGAGGAGGAGGTTCTTATTTAGGTAAATTAGCGGGCACCCTTATTGATCAGGCGATAGCACAGAATCGGCGATATGTACAAGGTATCTAAGGGTTGGGCGTGTATGTAAAATGATCTGGGAATGTTTCTTGTGAAGGACGCGAAGGTGATGGATGGATAGATCATGCAAGAAAATGGTGCAAAATCGGGGAGTAGACAGGTCTGCATCACTTCAGACGGCTGGAGGTCAAGTTAACCAGAGTCAACGAGTGGAGGCCCGTGATTGATCTAGCTCAGCCGCATAAGGACAAAATAGGCAGATTTATTAAAGAATAATTATTTAAAAATAATAAATGATTTTATTATTTTTTGAGTATAAAATAAAAAATGTTTATGATTTTATGTAGTACTTTAATATGATTTTTATTTATTTTTTGATGTATTTTATAACAAGTTTATTTTTAATGGATTATTTATAGGTATAATTACCTATATTTTGTACATTTTATTTTTATTTTATAAAATTTTTTTACTATTTTATTTTATATATTTATAACTTTTTTTTGTGGGTATAAATTTTTTTTATTTTATTTTTATGAAGTTATTTAAGCACGTAAATAAATAGATATGTATATTATGTAGGTATATTTATAGGTATTTTACCTATGTATTATATACATCTTTTGATTTTAATGTATTTTGATTAGTTTTATTTTGGTTTTATATTTTTAATAGAATATAGATAATATTTACAATATTACAAAAATATAGGAGAATAAAGAATTAAAGAATATATTTCCCTTTTATTTATATACAAGTGTAAACATAGGTATTTTATCTATGTTTCTATAGATGTATTTTATCTGACCTTTTTTTTTATTTTATTTTAATTTTAATATGCACATGTATTATGAATAATATTTACAAAATTATAAAAATATGAATTTTGTAAAAATAATAAACGCTGAATAAAATGAATATTTTAATCGGTAGAATGTACAAGGAGGGCCCAAAACCTAACTTTCACCCAATAACTCCGAAAAATATGAAACCACACCATTAAATAGCTTGTGAAAAGTTATATACAATTAGAGTGATTTTGATATGTTTTGAGTTTTTATTTAAAAAGATATGGGTCTGTGAAGTTTGGTTTCTGGCTTTTTGTGTTTATGTATAAAATGTACACAGTGTATTATTTTTGTACAAACTTAATTTTGTATTTTTATTTACATTATTATCTACAACTTTTATGTTCAAAGTTTCTTTATTTTTTGAATAAGTAATAAAGAAAAACATAGGTGTCAAAAATAAATAATTAAAGAATAAATAAATGAAGTATTTATTGTATTCTGGCCCTTATCTCCCCCTACTTTATTCTTTGTCGACCAACTCAATTCTTGACTTGGTCTTGAGGTTTAGGGTTATAAAATATATTCAATATTTTATTCATTTTTCTTTTCTTCTTTTTATTCTATAATTTTGGCATTAAAAACCTTATTTTATATACAAATAATACAATAAATAATGAATGCTATTATGCAGAAATTGAGGTTACACGCATTTGCTAGGGTTTTTAAGGCCAAAATGATAGAATAAATAATGATGAATGGAGATTCATCATCCCCCTATACTTGCCTTTGCTAGTCCCTAGCAATCACTTATGCAATAAGTATCAAAAAGAATAAAGAAGAAAAGAAAAACAAAGAATAAAGAATAAATGGAATTGATTTCAGTTATTAAACTTGTCATAACAAAATCAAAGTTTGGAGCTCAGGTTAGAGCTTGGTGTGAGAATGTATATGGAACCTGTTCGGGAACAAAAATTTGGAACACAACAGCCTTCGAGAGTCACAGAACCCGGTTCAAACCACCTCAATAGTCAGGTCAGAACTAGCCTACATCATACGCAAACCCTTATGACTATGAAGCTGACTTGTACATTGTAAGTGATAGTGTCTCTCCCCAACTGAAATGACAAAGGAACTAACTTCTCCAGAATGACAACCCAATGATTCCCCAATCCAACACTCTTTCCTCGAGGATCGGGGTATTCCCTTCTAAGTTCAAGCGGCATCCAACTCAAGAGGAGGACGTGAAGAAAAGAGTGGACGGTAGCATGTATAGCAACCTATCCTGGGATGCATGACCAGTGTAGTCAAGTCATCCAGTTGCATGCTCACATGGTATAACTTTGATGCTCAAGCTTACTTATTTTCTTTACAGCATATATACATACTCCAGCAGGCATTTTATTTTTTATTTACAAGCCTTTCCACTTTTTTGGAGTTTTTTTAAATACATACTATTCACAGCAACATTTACATAAGGAGTTTTTCCTCTTGAGCTAGAAGACTATTCCTCTTTTGAAGCTTTATTGCAACTCACACTCTCTTGTCTTTAGACTTCATTGTAACTGGACAAGGTTGGGGTGCACTTCCCTCCCTAGACGAGGACTAATATTTCCACTCGTGTGTGTCTCAGACCGGCAAATCCAACCCTCTCACCACTCCAACTGAGTTGATCCAAGTGAAAGGTGCAAGTGTCCATGTTAGGTCACGACCGACAAGAGTCATGCGTGCATCTCGAAAAGTTCTAGTTAATCCGTTGAGGTGACTTGAACCCAGCCCTGAGTCTCAAAGAATTAAGTCTAAATAGACCTGAAGTATCTTAAACCTAATTCCCATAAGGTTCCAATGCAGTTAGGTGCAGTAAGGTCCAACCAAGCTCCAATCTTTGACTTTATTGGACTTGTTCAATCATCATGCTCAATTGAAAAGAATATGAATGCTATGCAAATGCTATGTTCAATAAATGATACAAGTTTTCAAAGATTTTAAAATCAAAGAATCTTTTTATCAAAAGAATTTTGGAAAATAAAAAGAATTTTGGCACATAAAGTATAAAATATTTACTGATATTTTTACATGGGCGTGCCACTTTTATTAACAAGAGTTAAGTATTTAAAGAATTTACAGGGTTTAACAAAGTTATTATTGTAGTTACATATATACAATTGATAAAGAATTTTATTTGTATTTATATACATATTTTATTCCTATTTTAGTGATACATTCATTCCTCAAATTTATTTGAAAATAATTTTCAAAACTATAGTACAAAATAATTTTTACAAATATTTACAAACATTTGAAAGCCATTTTGCAAAGATAATTCAAACAATGTATATACATTTTTCAAAATATTTTTACAGACATTTTAAAAATCATTTGCAAATAAGTTTTCAAATCCTTTATTTCACACAAAGAAAAGAATTTTTGCAAATAAAAATACTTTTACAAAGGTTGAAAACATTTCACAAAACGTTTTCCAAACAGTTCATACCATCTTGAAAATCATTTTGCAAAAATGATTTTAACCTGATTTATTAATCAGTAAATATGAAAAGAATTTGAGGAATGGCTATTGTTATTAAATAATTTTTGATGAAGTATTTATGTATATATAGTACATTTAGCCATATTTATTAGTTATTATACGAAAGTACGAGTTATGGCTAAAGTATATACAGATTATATATGACACCCCCCCCCCATACTTAGCATGAGCATGTCCTCATAGATCAAAAAAGAGAAAGAGAAGACATAACTCGTACTTAGTATAGAAAAGACTATATTAAAACGAATAAATAAGAAATGTAAGAATGGAGAGATAAATCAATAAGAAGGTGATTGTCCCCCCTATACTTAGGATCAAATAATCCTAAGTATAGCAGTCTGTACTCAAAGCAAGGGGGTCAAGGGTGGGAATAAACAGATCACAACTTGGGTTGTCTCCCCCTATACTTAGGGTGAGATATCCCTAAGTATAGCAGAGAAAATCAACAAGAGAGGAGACATTAGAGAGGATCAAAGATTTAAATAATCAAAGGTGCACACCCCCTATAATTAGGACAAAGTAAGTCCTAAGTGCAGAAAACTGACAATAAGGGGCGACACCTTTCCTGTAGAAAAAGAAGAATAAAAAGGAAAAGCAGAAAAGAAGAAAAGAAGAAAATAGATATACATATAGATGAAAAAGATCATAGAGAATGTACACATCACTCCCCCTATACTTAGGGTGAAAGGTCCCTAAGTATAAGCAATGACAAGAGTAATGAAACAAAATGGAGAAATAACAACGCGGTTTGTACCCCCTTATACTTAGGACAAGGTACGTCCTAAGTATAGTCACACCGAAATGGTGAAAGATCTGGGGCACACAATAGACATATGAATGAAAGAAGGAATAGAATACACGACACGTATATACAACAAGTGAAGTATAGGACAATATCCTACAAATGAATACCATGCTCTTTTCATTGTTTCCCTGTGTCAACAGTGACGCAGTCAAAAGGTTAAAAGACACTCTGATGTGCAATTAAGTGGGTGTCAGCTACCGGGAAGAAGAGATCGAAAATTAAAGTAAGGTCCGGTAGCGTGAATTGGATCATCGGCTCATAAGGAGTGAATGAGTGAGCGGAGCTGATACTGTAAGACCTAGAGGGAGAAGGAACGGTACAAACCCCTCTAGGTCAATCAAAGTTTCAGAAAGGTATAGGAGTAAAGAACATGAGACTTTCCTAATGTCTTGTGTTGTATCCGGTGGTCATAAGGTCAACAAGTCAAGGATAGACCAAATAACACAAGATAAGGCTCAACCCTGCGAGGGTCCTCAAGATGAGAAGGATCATAGAGTAATCAGAAGACTCGCCTCCGTGCTCCAACATAGAGGAGACACAACCATGGAGGAGACCGAGTACCAAAATCAGCAGACTCGACTTCGTGCCCCTCTAGAAAGGAAGCACCGGAAGTGAAGCTGAGTACCTAAAATATGATGTACCCTCCCGCAGATAACCCTCGGGGAGTAATACATGCTATTCATGAATAATCAGAACAGAAGCTCACCATTGCGGGGGTCGTCAAGGTGAGCAGACTTAAAGGAGTCAATGAGAATGGTCTCAGTAGACGACAGATCGTCTGCCAGCAGAAGAGACCGACATATCAAAAAATGTGACAGTGTCCCGCAGACAACCCTCGTGGAGCGTACTACCAACTAAGAAAGGAATAATCCGAGCAAAAGGGATCATCCTTGCAAAGACCGTCAAGGAGAGCGGACTCAAAGGAGTCAATCAGATGGGTCCCAAGATCCAACAAATCAGATAAACCATAAAGCAGCGGGGACCGGAGAATAAATCAGACATCTTGGTTCCGTGCTCCCACCAGTAGGAGACACGGTCATAAAGGGGAACCGAGCGTAAAGAAAATGTTGCATTTTCCCACATATAGTCCTCGGGGAACAGTGTAAGCTAATCAGGGAATAGTCAGATCAGATCTCATCCTTGTACGGCTATGACAGATCGTCTCCCAACAGAAGAGACCACAAATCTAGCGAGGTGTCATAGTCTCTCGTAGATAACCCCCGGAGAGCACTAAGAACTAGGCAGTGATAATCAAAAAAAGTGATGCTCATCCTTGCAAGTACCGTCAAGGAGAGAAGACTCAAAGGAGTCGGGGGCATTGGCCCCGTGTGCCTACAGATCTGGCGCACAATCAGCAGGGAGGCCAATCGGTCAGATTATATGACTTGGTTCTGTGCTCCTACAGAGAGGCAGCACACACAACAAATGGAACCGAGCGTAAAGAAAGTGTCACATCCTCCCGCAGATTGTCCTCAGGGAGTAATACGAACTAGGTCAATCAAAACATGGGATTGCTAGCACTAAATCTTAGGTCCTCAAAATAAATAAATAAATAAATCCTCGGGAGGGCATAAGATCACAGAGGGAGGAATATTTATATCAATCACAATCTGTCCCTCAAGTCAATCCAATCTAGCTGAGATGGCACAAAAGATAATCAGGAATCCTCAAAGTGCCACAAGTGGATAATAGAAGCAGGAGATCGGAGATGGGTCAATCAAGAATATGAGAGACATCATGTGGGTTCCGCACACCTTTGTCGGGAAGTCCAAATCAGAATAATAAATCAATCCTCAAAATCAATATGTTTGGAACCTCAAAATGGATAGATCAATCAAAGCGCATGGAATCTTCATCAAATCATCAAAACACATCACATCCTCAACCTGGTGTGCGATATCAAAATCATCAAATATTAATCACACCTAATAATCGTGCATCATCAAAGTCCGCAATAAGCTCCTATGCACATATCGAAAGTCAAATTCACTAAGAGTAAGGTATCAATCTCAGCAACCTCAAAACACGCTCGACTTACTCTAATAATCAATGTAAGTCAAAATCCTCGATGAGGGCCATACCTACCAACACAACGATCCCAGATAATAGAAGAGATGGTACGGGGGACACGAGGAGGGTGGGCAAGAAGAGAGACCAAAAGATCTGGCGAAGATGATTGAGCTCAAGAGCCATTATCACGACTCAATGTAAATGAGGAGAAATATGTATAAGAGAGGTAGAGCGACTCAAAGATTAAAAGAAGATGACTCACACGGACGGGACCGCACACTCAAAGATATGAAAATGCAAAGGGCCTTTAAGTCACGATAAATACAAAAAGTAAACCCCCAATTCACCTACTCAACACAGTGAAGACCAAGATGTGGTCTTTTTATCTTGTCTATTTTAGAGTTAGGTGGTCATCACAAGGTTGCACACAGCGAAGATAGGCTTGCGATTTAGGCACTAATCCTTAGCGTGTGTGTATGAATAAAATGCGCATATAAGGAGGGAGTAGCTCTCCCCAATACAAGGAATCCATTACATTTTATTTTAAAGATCAAGTAGAGTTAGTAGTCCCGATTTAATTTTCGTTATCACTTTTTTTGGTTATTTTTCAATGCACGTGCCCAACGGGGTTTCCAATTCCATTTAGCATCCTAGGTGAGCCAAATCAGAAAAAGAAGATCAGAAAATCCATGCAAGTCAGAAACGATGATGCATGCAAAGTCAGAAGACTTACAGTGCCTCCCAGCTCTCTCCATGCGAGATGCAAGATAGAATTGAAACCTATGATATATGCAAATGCAAGCTGATGAAATCACCCTAATATAGTAACTGCTATTATCGTGAAGCATAAAAATGCTAAATATTCAGAAGCGAGATCCAAAAGACCGGTCTCTGAAGTGCATCGGTATCCGCCACAACGGATCCTGCAAGCGTTGTATAGCACTTCTCTTGGTGCTCGATCTCAAATCCAAATAAATAGCAATTATTATTTGACTAAGTCCAAGCACAGGTATATAGGGACATGCAAATATATTAGGGTGTTTGGACCTAAGTCTATCGTCAAGCAATCCTAGTCTAGGGCTCATTCATACAAAATAATAAAAATAAAATAAAAAGCGAAAAGCATCAAAACCGTCGAGGCCTCCAAGGGAACAATCCCTCGGGCAATGGACCTCGGGACATCGGAGTGTCTGAGAGTCCTGTATTATTAAATTCCAAGTGTCACTCTTTCACATAAATTTACCATTTTCTTTTGAAAATGCGAAATAAAATGAAGCTTATAAATTGTCTCAAAAATTCTTCTCCATCTGCCTTTAATGCTCGCTCCTATCAGCCGAGCAAGAAAGGTTGACTTTGCCTTGCTTGGGTGCATAGGCCTTCCTAGGAAGCCCTCCTTCATGCGACGGTCCCTCGCATCAAAGACAAACAAAGAAGGGAGGTCAGAACAGTTAATCAATCAATATCAAATAATAAAGATAAAGAAATAAATAACGCAAGAGACAAAAAAATGAATGAACAAGAGATAACAGACAAAACAAAATAGGCTCCAACTACGCGATATTACTCCCCGGTAATGGCGGCATTTTATAAACACAAAAATAGTCGTCGGTCGTGCCTTCCACACTAGGCGGGAACGCAGTCGTTGCGTTGACCGACAAAAACCTCGGGTTTAATCAACAATTAACCCACAACATAAATAAATCAATGGATATGAAAAAATGTGGAGTTCATGCAAGGTAATCAATGAGCAATAAAAATCATTCTCAAATTGGCCCATAAAATTTAATTCAAACTAAGAGTTCCATCATTACATCACCAATATGCGTATGATTGCAAAAGATCAATAATTACTACAATAGCATGTCCTTGGTTCCAGTGGGAATATTGATATCCTTTATATTCATGCATTAAATCATACCATGCCAAATATCTTGATGAAACAGTTGCACGTTCCTACCTGCATGATGAATCTTGTCCTACTCTTGAAACAATAAACACAATTTGCATGAGCCTAATGTCCAGTATGTATCGGAGTCCATGCATGGGGACTCAAACGGTCTTTAACCCGTTATACAGCATGTACATGAGTTTCCATAAAAAATATCGTTAAGTGCCTAAGTATTCCCATGCATGTTTAATTTCGTTACCGAACAAGTTGCATATTGGTTTCTTTCATAAATATGATTATGCATGTGCAATATACACAACAATACATAAGCCATTTTTGCTGTGAACATAGGTGCAATTATTTCATCACACCCTGGCACATAGGTCAATATCAAGAGATAGCATGCGAACTTGTTCACATACTGGCTAGGGTTTGCTGACACTCAGGCTTCTTGAAGCTTTCATTGACTTTATCTCATCCTCGAGTATCATTAAATTAGCCAGACTCAAATATCAAGTTCCATACCCTCAAGTGAAATCTCAACTCATCTCATCAATTATGCAGTTGTGCAAGTGATGTGGTGATCATATTTTTAAAGGTAGAGATTAAGTGTGCAATATAGTATTCACATCATTTAAACTAGGGAAGTGTGGATTATTAAGTTTAAAACCCTAATGACTAAGGTCGATTAACTATGAACCAAAGGACCTTAAAGCCTAAGTTTCTTTCGTTCCTCAAGTCTTGAGTGATAGTGAAAATGTCAGGGATAAAACCTTAAGTTAGTTTTTTTATACCCCCTTTTTTAAAACAAGTATTATTTACACAAGAAATTTAGTATAATGTACATAATATACACAACGTGTACCCATACCCTATTTTTGATAAAAAATAATTAAAGTACGGGCTATGGATAAAGTACATAGAATATATACAAATACCCCTCTATACTTGACTAGTGTTATGTCCTCATGTCACAAAGTGAAATGTAGACATAGCTCGTGCCAAATACAACAGAGTGAAAAGAAATAAGAAACCGACTCGCCCCCCCCCCATACTTAGCTCGTGGCAAATACAATATATTGAGGGCCTAAGCATAGCAGAAGAGCAACAAATGATGCGATCGAGGGTGAGAGGAAAGAATAGAAGATGATGTATACACAATGATATCAGTCCCCCTTTACTTAGGCTCATGTCAACCTAAGTATGATCGAGCAATCACATGTAGAGGATTGAGTGAATCAAGGGGTGGATACACAAGTGATCGACTGAATCTTCTAGCTGCAATGAAGAGGATGGCTTCATTCATCAAGGTTACATATGAGCCATGGGGTGCCTTTCGTATGATTCTGTGCCCCAAGTGAAGGAGATTTTCTCCACCTGTACTAACTGCTCATGTGATTTGACGAAGTGCTTAAGTAGTTGTCCATTGACTAGGAAAATTTGTGTACTATTTGTTGCCTCGGAAATTATGACACTGCCATTATTGTGTACTTCATTAACAATGAAAGGTCACGTCCATTCGATTTCAGCTTGCCTTGAAAAATCTTCAACCTTGCATTAAACAACCATACTTTATACCCCGGGACGAATTTTTTGTTCTAATGTGTTTGTCATGTCATTTCTTTACGTTGTCCTTATAGATCGTGTTGTTTTCATATGCATGATGTCTGATTTCTGAAAGCTCATTTAATTCCATATCTCTATTCTTCTTTCCTTGGTGAAAATTCCAGTTGATCTTTTTGATTGTCCATTATGATTTATGCACTAATTCTGCGGGTAAATGACACGGGGAGGTGACCAATGGGATCTTGTAAATTGTCCTATAAGCCCATAGAACTTGGTCTAGGAGTTGGGACCCGTTCTTCCTATCAAGTCAGACTATCTTCTGTAAAATTCTTTTGACCTCTCTGTTTGACACCTCTTCCATACCATTGGATTGTGGATGGTAAGGACTGGTGACACGGTGCTCGATATCGTAGTCCTTAGTCAACTTCTTCACCTCCGGTTGGCAAAGTGGCTACCCCTATCATATGTTAGAACCTTGTAGATACCAACCTCAAAATAATGTGATCTTTTATAAATTTACAAACGGTTCTGCTGTCTGCAGCTCGAGTAGGGATAGCTTCCACCCACCTTGATAAATAGTCCAACTCAAGATGAATATATTCAAATCCATGGTTGTTAGGGAATGGGCCCATAAAGTCAATGCCCCATGCATCGAACACATCGCAAATGGTCACTGGTTACATAGGCATGGTATCTTTGGGACCAATGGTCCCTCCCATTCTCTGACAGACTGAGCACAACCTGACAAAATTGTAGGCATCCTTAAACAAGGTCAGCCAGTAAAATCCACATGGTAGTATCTTCTCAGTGGTCCTCTTCATGGAGTGCTGTCCTCCCGCCTTCAAGGTGTGGCACAATGTGACGATACTTTGGTATTCATACTGAGGAATGCATCTTTTCTATATACAATTCAATTCTTTGGAGAAAAAGAATGGATCCTCCTATGGTAGTGTCTGGATTCCAACTTAAATCAGTCAATTTCTTTCTTCGGCCAACCCTGGGAACTTTCTTAGAGACAAGGTAGTTAACCATGCCGACATACCATGGGAGGGAGTCAATAACAGAAATTGACCCATTTGGTATGGATTCATGTATCGACTTTGAATCAGGGATTTTATCTTGTTCAATCCAAGAAAGATGGTCAGCCACTACGGTCTTTACTCCAAGTTTATCCTTAATCTCCAAATCAAATTCTTGAAGTAGGAGTATCCATATGAGAAGATATGCCTTTGCGTCTTTATTTTCCATTTAGTACCGGATTGTTGAATGATCTGTGTATATCGTCACCTTAGATCCTAGAAGTAGATATCTGAATTTTTCTAAGGCAAAGACTACAACAAGCATTTCCTTTTCTGTCACAGTATAATTTTTCTGAGTTGGATCCGACACTTTGCTTGAGTAGTGAATAGAATAAGGGACTCCATTTCTCCTCTACCCTCGCACAACCTCTACTGCAAAATCAGAGGCATCAGTCATGATCTCGAAGGGAAGAGAACATTCAGGGGCTTATAAGACAGGATATTTCGTGATCTTATTTTTGAGCAACTTGAAGGCCTCAAGACACTTATGATCTACAAGGAACTTGGTGTCTTTCCCTAAGAGCTCAGTCAACGGTCGGGTAATTTTTGAAAATCTTTGATATATCTCCGATAAAATCCAACATGCCTTAGAAAAGACCCCACTTTCTTAACGTTGGTTGGTGGATCGAGTTTCTGGATCACTTCCTCCTTAGCAGGGTCAACCTCCATTCCCTTCTTGGAGACGGCGTACCCCAACATGATGCCCTCTTTTACCATAAAATGGCTTTTCTCCCAAGAGAGTGCTAGATTCATTTCCCTACATCTCTATAGGACTCGGTCCAAGTGCGTAAAATAATTATCGAATGAATCACTATGGACAAACAAATCATCAAAAAACTTACAAGAAATCCCCAACCATTTCGGTAAAAACCGCAATCATGCACCAATGTAAAATGACGAAGGCATTACATAGCCCAAAAGACATGCACTTGAAAGCGTAAATATCGAAAGGATAAATGAATGTTGCCTTTTTTTGGTCCTTAGAGGTGATGGCTACTTGGTTGTAAAATACAAAAGTATTCTCTTCCTGCCAGTCTCTCCAAAATCTGATCAATAAATGGCAGCGGGAAGTGATCCTTCTTTGTCACGACATTCAAGCATTTGTAATCCACACAAACACACCACGATGTAGGTACTCGTATCGTGATCTCCTCTCCCTCCTTATTGTTGATGATATGGAGTCCCAACTTCTTCGGGACTATGTGTATTGCTTCCACCCATTTGGAGTTCGAGATGGGATAAATGAGTCCTGCTCTACACCATTTCTTTATCTCATTCTCAACCACTTCCCGTAAATTTGGATTCAGCCTTCGCTGGAATTCACGAGAGGGATTAGCATTATCCTCAGGTATATATGGTGTGAACAGAGAGCTGGGTTAATGTTGGACATGCGAGCCCACGGCGAGCCATTATGTAATAAATGTTATTGCAAATATCATTCCCTGATCTGAAATGAAGAATAACTAATTTGCATAATAGGTCCCTTAGTACAATTAGGGTTATGTACCATGGCCATCTTGATGATCATACAACTGTTGATTCAATTATTGAATCATAGAGGCTGGTGCTTGGATGAATATCTAAAGAGTTAGATTGATGACTCATCAAGCACCGTCAAATGATTGTTAAGAGATGATCTCCAGCCTGAGTAGGAGATGGCAATCCTTTCTTATTTGGTTGATATCTGACTGACCTCTTGATGCAGGTCCTCTGCATGGGAATAGAGATTCGGAGGTGTCAGATTAGTTAGGTCAAAGAGTTGACTTAACGAGATCAAGATAACCAAAGACCTATGTCGTATGCTGTCACTATATAGGCACGTATCCTCTGACCGGAGACAGATGTGTTACTATATGTTTAAATATGTACATTTAGCAAACCAATAGGTTGATGACCTAACCAAGGTCTATACACCGGCGCGCTGGTGTGCATGCAAGGGCATATGAGTAATAAGATCTCTTAAAGGGATCATACAGGTTCATTGCTGAACCGGAAGACATGAGCTCACTCATGAGATATTGGGAAGAATCAAATTCCGTGCATGGTCGTCTCACATTGGAAGCTTGACTGAATTTGTAAGATTTGATATATGCTTTTAGAAAGTATATGATCAACACCTAGGTACGATATGTGCTTTTGGAAAGTATATGATCGATACGAACACCCAATGATCGAATGAAAACCTTAACGATAAAATCCTGAAGGAGACAGTCTAAAAGAGATCTAAAACTTTGGATTTATTCTAGGTCTTCCAGTATGCAGGATGTACATGTATTAGGAATGCCTGAGGGTGATGTGATCATAAACGATTGCATAACCATGACGCTTCCATTCCAAAGGAGTGATGAAACAGGTCTGGATTTTAGTGACTCCTCACATAGAGAAGTAATCTGATCTTAGTCCAAATGTTGGGCATTGAGTTGAATGTGATTCAGATGCAATGAGAAGATTAGATTTGCGATCTTGATTTAATCAAGCATCTATGGGAGGTCCGTAAGATCTGGATTTGAGATGTGATCTCAATATCCAAGTCACTATACGTGGAACAATACAATCGCCATGTCCTTATCTCCAAGTATCCGCGAAGAAAGCACATTATCCTTGAAAGAGTTCATGGATAATTTCATTGTTGATATATGTATCCAAGCATTGAGATATTGATAATTAAATGTGATTTAATCATCATGAATAATATGAATTTGATTCATATTATTAGGATAGTTATCTGAAATAATTAAATGTGATTTAATTATCAAAGATGTGAATAATGTGAATGTGATTCATGGCACATGAGAATAGAGATCCAAGATGATTAAATATGATTTAATTATCATGGATATAAATAATGTGGATAGCAGTATCCATATTAATCAGATATATTATAAATGTGATTTATAATATATTAGAAAGAGCATATTATGATTTATATTTGTTGATTATTATTGATGTGAATTAGATTCACATTGGATAATTAATTAAAAATATAATTTACATTTTGTTTTGGGATGTGAATGTGATTCACAATTTTCCAATGACATGATTGCAAGGTTGAAAAGATAATTATGAATTATTTTTGTGAACTAATTTACAACAATTGTTGTTGTAAATCTCTGAGATATCATGAGACTATGAGATCTCATGAGATAATGAGAACTCATGAGATAGTGAGATCTCATGAGAAGAGTGGTCGTCCCCCCTTTTAAGGGGAGGAGGTTTATCTCCACATTATCTCCACGGATAATCAATTGATTTAATTTGAATTTAAATATATTGATTTATTGATATATATTAGTTTAAATTAAATAATTATTGTTGTGTTGTCCCAACAAGATCATGGCCATTGAAAGAAACACAAATCAATCTCATCCATTGATTTTATGTTGTCCATGGATTAAGATCCATGGATCCCAAAATCCTATATAAGAAGAGGCAGTCCTTGCTCTTTGATAAACAAGTTTACAAGGTAAACTAATGCTCTCTCCCTCTCTCTCTCTCTCTACACACCAAGACTCTCTTCATCCCTCTCTCTCTTATGGCCGTCCATAATGGAGCCTTAGAGAGAGTTGCTATCGCCATAACATCGTCGTTATGTTGTCGGATCATCAACTCGTGGATCTCCATCTCCTTCGGTACACCTTGCTCATGAAGAAGATGTTGGATCTCATTTGTCGAGATCAGGAGATCCGTTGCTTGGATCATCAACATGGATTGCGAGAAGGACGTGTCTCATCAACGTGCTCGCAAGCGTCTCCTCCGTTGGATTGGACTTGAGACAGGAGGTCTCTTCGTTTAGAGACTCGATCACAACCACGCTTCAAGAAGTAAACCTTATACCTAATTATGGTTTAGATGAAACGATCCGAGAAAGGTTCTTGGATCATGTGATTTCATCACATTGAAATTTTTTAAATTCCGCTGCATCGAGCAACTAGTGTGACTAGTCTCTCCCGATTGCATTCGATGCGATCCTCACGCTTCCATGATGCGCTTAAGGATCTCCCCATTAGGTTCCATGCAAGTATATCCTTAATAAGGTTCCATGCAAGTAAGCTGGAATCTAGCACAAGAGAGTGCTACTTCATTAGGAAAATAAAGAATGGTATTGGATACCTACTTTATGACCTTGAGATTCGTAAAAGAACTCATCTCTAAGGATGTGATTCTTAGAGAATGACTCTCTTGAGAATCAAGATGAAAATGAAGTGAAGGAACTCATTTAATCTTGAGAAGATAATAAGGCTCCTAAAATTGGAAACTAAAAGGACAATTAAAGATGAAACACTAATACCTCTTCAAATGAGTTTGAGGATGGATTCCATGTGTCAGAGAAATATGACATTGATCGAACTTCATGTGATAAAGCTTTTAAAGATCATGTCATGGAAATATGAATGTTAGCAATTAAGTCTAAAGTAGACTTCGTATACAAGTGTTTATATGGACCCTCAAGGATCCACCTATATGGGTAAGACCTGTTAAGGTGTAAATGGATATTCAAGAGAAAGAGGGAACCTGATGAGAAGGTAGAGACCTTCAAAGCATGGCTCATAGCCATGAGCTACACACCAAAGAGAAGACATCGCTTGTGATGAGACTTACTCTCCTGTGACCTTGCTTAAACCATCAGAATATTGCTAACTATAGCTATACAACTTGACTTTGACATCATCGAGATGGAAGTCAATATTGCATTCCTCTATGAATACCTCTTCGAGGTTATTCATATAAGGTAGCCCCAGGGCTTCATAGTTAAGGAAATCAGGTTGTGCAAGCTGAATAACTCCATCTGTGGACTTGAATAAGCTTCTTGTAGTTGGAACATCAGATTTGATGAAATCATAAATGTTATGATTTCAGATAGAATCTTGATGAACCATGTGAAGCTTAGTGGGAGTGCCATTGTGTTCATCATGCTAAATGTAGATAATATCCTCATCATTTGGAATGATATAAGGATAATAATAAGTGTTCTATAGATTCGTTATTCATTACCTTGAGATATGATCTCAAGGATATCTCTTAAGATCTTAGTTCTGAAAGTATCCAAAAGCAAAGAGAAAGAGGGCTTTGGAACCTCGCATTAGTGGTACACCTTGGACATATTCCATTTTCTGGAAAATTCCAAGAAAGTCTTCTTTTCCTTAAGATGTGGTACTGACCTATCTGATAGGGTAGCACCTCAAAGAGTTGAGAAATTGGATGCTAAAAACTGTTAGCCCTTGTGCATCAGTTGCAAGAAGCCGGGTGTATGCTAGATGTGTACAAAAGCCAGATGTCTATCATGCAGTGGGAGTAGTAAACTGTTACTAATCCTTCTAAGGTGATAAAACACTTGATTGCAGTAATAACAACATCTTCATAGATGATAAGACTATAGAGATGGTGATCTCTAAGTATCATCTTCAAGAAATTAAGACTTTATAGATAAAGATCTAAAAGGTCTTAACTGCAGATACCCTAGGAGATAGAGATCTCTGGGAATAAGGATATTCTGATAAGGATAATAGAAATTATATACTGGTTATAATAATTATTAAGTTGTGGTATCAAGGATACTATAACTGACAGAATTGTGTATTGGTTACATAAGATGCAACATTTCGCATTGGATGCGAGCACTGTTACTGGGGGATATGTAAGTGTCGTAAAAGGACTTGGTGTAGTCTCTCCAGAACGGAGTGACTGATCAACTTACCTAACTATTTTCCTAAATAGCATATGATTGTGACATGAGTGAGGATTTAAATGATTAGCCCATTAATGGCTCCTTGGGCTAGTGGGAGATTGTTTGACATGCGAGCCCATGACGAGCCATTATGCAATAAATGTTATTGCAAATATCATTCCCTGATCTGAAATGAAGAATAACTAATTTGCATAATAGGTCCCTTAGTACAATTAGGGTTATGTACCATGGCCATCTTAATGATCATACAACTGTTGATTCAATTATTGAATCATACAGGCTGGTGCTTGGATGAATATCTAAAGAGTTAGATTGAGGACTCATCAAGCACCGTCAAATGATTGTTAAGAGATGATCTCCAACCTGAGTAGGAGATGGCAATCCTTTCTTATTTGGATGATATCTGATCGACCTCTTGATGCAGGTCCTCTGCATGGGAATAGAGATTTAGAGGTGTCAGATTAGTTAGGTCAAAGAGTTGACTTAACGAGATCGAGATAACCAAAGACCTATGTCGTATGTTGTCATGATATAGGCATGCATCCTTTGACCGGAGATAGATGTGTTACTATATGTTTGAGTATGTACATTTGGCAGACCAATAGGTTGATGACCTAACCAAGGTCTATACACTGGTGTGCTGGTGTGCATGCAAGGGCATATGAGTAATACGATCTCTTAAAGGGATCATACAGGTTCATTGCTGAATTGGAAGACATGAGCTCACTCATGAGATATTGAGAAGAATCAAATTCCGTGTATGGTCGTCTCGCTCTGGAAGCTTGACTGAATTTGTAAGGTTTGATATATTATTTTGGAAAGTATATGATCAACACCTAGGTATGATATGTGCTTTTGGAAAGTATATGATCGATATCGACACCCAATGATCGAATGAGAACCTTAATGATAAAATCATGAAGGAGATAGTCTAAAAGAGATCTAAAACTTCGGATTTATTTTGGGTCTTTTAGTTTGCAGGATGTATAGGTATTAGGAATGCCTGAGGGTGATGTGATCATAAATGATTGTATAACCATGATGCTTCCATTTCGAGGGAATGATGAAACAAATCTGGATTTTAGTGACTCCTCTCACTGAGAAGTAATATGATCTTAGTCCAAATGTTGGACATTGATCTGAATGTGATTCAGATGTAATGAGAAAGGTCTTGATTTAATCAAGCATCTATGGGAGGTCCGCAAGATCTGGATTTGAGATGTGATCTCAATATGCAAGTCACTATACATGGAACAATACAATCGCCCCGTTCTTATCTCCAAGTATCTACGGAGAAAGAGCATTATCCTTGAAAGAGTTCATGGATAATTTCATTGTTGATATATGTATCCGAGCATTGAGATATTGATAATTAAATGTGATTTAATCATCATGAATAATATAAATTTGATTCATATTATTAGGATAGTTATCTGAAATAATTAAATGTGATTTAATTATCAAAGATGTGAATAATGCGAATGTGATTCATGTTATTTGGGCACATGAGAATAGAGATCCAAGATGATTAAATGTGATTTAATTATCATGTATATGAATAATGTGGATAGCACCATCCATATTAATCAGATATATAACAAATGTGATTTATAATATAATAGAGAGAGCATATTGTGATTTATATTTGTTGATTAATTATTGATGTGAATTTGATTCTAATGACCGAAAATAATCAATCAATCCGAGCAAGGTAAAAATAATCATTCTCTGGTCGTTGCGACCCGGATCGAGATGGATCGGTCAATCAAGAAAATGTGAATCAGACCACCAAATCAAAAAGATAAAATCGATCAAAACATATATAGCGGTCATGGCTATGGGATTAGCATGGCATAGCACCCAGGGTCGGTCTCAGGGAGCACGAATTGGCCTTGCGGCCTAGAAGTAGTCCAAAAATAAAATAAAACAAAAACAAATATTTTTGGTGGTTTTTAATTATTTTTATATTTTTTTGGATTTTTAATAATGAGGCAAAATAAGAAAAAGGCAAAACAAGGCAAACTCAACAAATAATAAAAACACTCAAAAATGTACAGAAAATTCAAACAAAAATATTTTTATGTTTTTTAGGCTTTTTAATGATTTTGGTGAATTTTTCAGATTTTTCTAATTTTTATGTGATTTTCTAAAAATCAAGAAAAGCAAAAACAGGAGCAATCTGTCCAACCAGACTTCAAAGACCCATGAAAAATATCAAATGGATCTTTCATAGCCTGGAGGTAATTTTTATGACAAATATAAACAACTAAGAAAATTCAGAAAAAGAGTTTCTAATTTTTTGAATTTTTTTTACAATTTTTTAGAATTTTTAAAAGATTTTTATGGTTTTTTAACTTATAGGGTTTTTATAAATCCAAAAAAACAAAATTGCATAGAAAATCAAACATACAAAAGCTAACAAATCCTAATTTTTTCAAAATTTTTAAAATAGTTTTTATATTTTTTGATGATTTTTTTAAATCAGACAGAAGTAAAAACTACTTTTTTGAATTTTTAAAAAAACAAAAGGCCTAAAAAATGTACCCAAAATTTAGGGAAATTTTTACACAGTGGCAGGAGCCATGTATCCAAAGTTTTCACGCAATTTGGTTTAATTTTCTATTTTATTTAATTAAAACAAAGGCTCACAGTGCACAGGGACCTAAATGTAAGAAAAAGTAGTTCCGGGGGCCAATCAGTAACAAGGAAAGAAAGTACATGGCCCTTTGCGTAAAAAGTCCACAAAACACGTGCGATGCACGTGTTTCAGGCACGGAGGGGCATAATTGTAAATTCTATTTATAAAAATGCAAACATTAACATTCGAGAAATACAGGACAGAAAGTACAAAAAGCCCAGACCCTCACGTGTCGATGCACGTGGTCAACATACACAGGGAATATAATGCAAATAAACTAAACAAAGAGGTCCACTATGCAAGTTTTCCAAAATAAAAAGAACTGAATAAAATATTTACAAGACCAACTAACAAAAATAAAAGACAGAGGGGCCTAAGTATAATTTACCCCTTAATTATTGGACGGACGAGGGCGCGACACATGGATGATCGACCGCTGCAAAGTGAGGGCACCTCTTCGTCTGGATGAACAGTCACGATCGAGTCTCAAGAAGATCTGACGGTGGCTGGGTCCCCTCAAATGGATGGTTGTGATCGAATCTGGGGCGTCGGGGCTGATCGGATGATGGAGGAGGGTCCTCCAAGAACTGCTCGCTGGAGAGCTTCGCCGGCTCCGTACGCGTGGTGGAGGCCTCCTCTCCGGCTGCTGGGAGGTGGAACGTGAAGCCCGATCTGGTCCGCAGTTGATGCAATCCTCCGATGACGTCGGGGACCACCGGAGCGGCCCGACGACGGCAAAGGGAGGAAGCTCCTGGGCTGAAACGTCTCGACCCTCAGATGGGCCGCATTGACCTGCAAAATAGCCTAGGAAGCTTCCTCGATTGAGGGCAAAGTGCCTCGACCCGGTTAGGGGTGATGTGGGTGGTCGGGTGTGTCGGGTGAGTGACCTCCGGCAAGGCGACGGCGGAGGAGGTCGAACCTTGGTTCCGGGGTGAACCAAGGGGGATGGCTGGGTGAAGAACGTGAAGGGAAGTCTCACGAAGGTGAATCGATGGTCCGATGATAGATTGGATGAGCGGAGTGAGCGGAATTGATCGGCGACGGCGGAGGAGTGATTTGGGCGAACTAAGAAATTAAAGGAAACTAGAAAGAATCAGGTCTACCTGATGGCTGGGGTCGACTAGGGACGAGCTCGCGGAGCTCTGGGTCGTAGCCTCGAGGGGTCGTCGAGTCCCGAGGCTCTAGCGCCCCTCGCGGCGGCGCACGGCGGCAAGAGTCACCGGATCAGTGGGTGAAGGCTTCCTCTCCTCTCTTCGACACCTCCCTTGCGAAGCTGTCACCCTAGGGAAGGAGATGGAGATCCTGGGATGAAGGAGCAGCGCTAAAGATGGCGTGAAATGGCGGCCGGAGTTGAGCTAAATATGGAAGAAGGGTCCGATAAGATGGGGATAGGGCGAGCAATACAAGGAACGGATCCCTAAGAGGAGAAGCGCGCGAGGATCATGGATCGTTCCTTGGCAATCGGAGCCTTGGGTTTGAGTAAATGGAGTTCGGATCGATTCAAAAATATTTGGAGATATCGGGTCAGAAATCAGATCCGGGAAGGAGGTGGTCCAGGGGGGAGAGTTGATCGGGGGTCAACAATCCCCCGTGGACAAATCACAGGCCGCCAATTATTAATTCTTTAGAAATTCAATTAAAATTATTAAATGACTTTATTTCAAAAAACTTAAAACATAAAAAATGTTTATTTATTTTCAAATTAATTTTTAGTGATTTTTATTTGTTTTTTTGAAATATAAATTATGTATTTACAAAATATTATTATTATATGTAGGTATATACATAAAAGGAATTTTGATTTTTATTTTTTTATTTATTTATTTTATATATTTATTCCAATTTTATATTTTATTTATTTATAGAATAAAACTTGGAATAAAAGGATATTGTTATTTTATTTTATTTTTTATTTACATAGGGTAAATAAATAGGTATATACACATATTTACATAGTATATGTACAAGGTGGATTTTGGTTTTTATTTTATTTCTTTTTATTTTATTTTATTTTTCTAATTTTTATTTTATTTATTTACACATGAAATATGGAATGTGAAAATTCTTTTATTAGATTTTTATTAATTATTTACAATAGGAAAATAAATAAATGTGTATTTTATGTACATGGTCTATATACACTGATGAAAGATGTTTTGTTTATTTTATTTTTCCCATTTTTATTTTAATTTTATATTTACAAATAAGCACACATTTTTATTTTTATTTAGAGGAAAATACTTTTATTTATATACATAGGTATATGTACATACATGAGGTTGACCATATCTCCCTCTACTTGGATTCTTTTGCGGTCAGGCCCATGTTGAGCCCTCCCTTGGGATTAGGTCGCTCAATATTTATTCTAAATATCTCCCTCTTTTTCTTTTATTTCTTTATTCTTTTATTTATGCACAAAAACATGCTAATTATTGTAATTTACACAATGCATGCTAGATGGTATTTTATTCTATTTACACATATCTACATGTGTTTTGCATAGGTTTTGTAGCTAAAATAAAAGAATAAAGAGTGATGAATGGGTATTCATCACCCCCCCCCCCATACTTAACTTTGCTAGTCCCTTAGCAAACACTTATTTGAAAAAGAAGTGAAAAAGAAAGGGAAAAACAAAAAGAGGATAAAATGCATGGATCAATGCTGATTATTAAACTTGCCTTCATTAAATTGGAGTATGGAGCTCGGTCAGATCTTTGGATTATTAATGTGTCGGAACCTTATTTAGACTTAGGTTTAAAACTTAACAGCCTCTAAGATCCACTAATCTATAGTCAAGACTCCTCAATAATCCAGATCAGAACAAGTCTACATACACAAACCCTGAAGACCATGAATATTTTCTTGTACAGTGTAAGTGAGGTATATCTCTCCACCTCAGAAGTAGCAAGATGACAACCATCCCCAACAAGGGAACTCTATGACCCTAATCTGGCCACTCTTTCCTCGAGGAGCGGGGTATTCCCTTCTAAGTTCAAGTTCAACCGGCTCAAGAAGAGGGGGAAGAAGAGAATGGACCATGGCCAGTGTAGCCGTGTATCCTTGGGAGCTCAACCAGTGTAGCTAAGTCTCCCTGCTGCAAGCTACATAAGATGGAATATGAGTCTCAAGCTTTGCTTATTGCACTATATACATACTCCGGTGGGATTATCATTTTCTATCAGACCCACCACTTTTTTGGAGTTATTTTCTTTTGCATTTTTTTCAAGTGCATCTGTACAACATATTTACAAGGTGCAGCATATGTACATAAGGAGTTTTTCCTCTTGAGCCAGTAGACTATCCCTCTTTTGAAGCATTATTGCAACCCACAACTCATGTCGTTAGACCTCATGGCAACCAGACCAAGTTGAGACGCACTTCCTTCACTATAAGAAGAAGAGAGGTTCCGCCTACAAGTACTACCCTCATATGCTACCCCAAGTCAAGGAAGACTGCCTCCTCACCACCTCATCCGTAGAGAGCTCGGTGTAAAGTGCGGGTCCAAGTCAAGACATTGTCTATATGAGTCATGTGTGTGTTGTTAAGTGCTCTACTTAGGCTCATTGAGATGACATGATCATAGCCTAGTGGACTCAAAGAATTAAGTCACCATGGACTTGAAAAGCCTTAACCCTAAGCCCTATAAGGTTCCTCTTATAATTACGTGGATTAAGATCTTAACCAAGCTTCATTTTCCAATTAAATTCCAGGCTAGTTTAAATGTCAACTATAATCCACGAAAAACTATACAAGTATTTACAAAGATGCTATTTTACAAACTATTTACACATGTGCAGAATTTTTGAAAATTATTCTGAAAACATGGATGTATGCATGAATGCAAGTTTTGTAAAATATGTACACAAATTTACATAAGGTTTTTGCAAACTTTTTTACAAAAATAATTCTGTACAATAGTTATGTATGTGCAATAAAAGAATGTTTATTTACAAGGAAAAATTTTTTATTTTTATGGATTTTTGGGTTTATAGGTTTTTAGCCATTTTTATTTATTAACACACTCACACAAAGTACGAGTTAGGGCTAAAGTATATATGAAATATATATATACCCCCCCTATACTTCGCTCGAACGATGTCCTCAGAGTCAAGAGCGATGAAAAAGTCATAACTCGTGCTTAGTATAGGGAAGTGAAAAGGAAGGCTATATACAAAGACGAATGAAAGAATAGAAATGCAAGAGGATCTCAGCATTTCCCCCTATACATAGGATCAAATAATCCTAAGTATAGCAGGTTGTACACAAAGGGAAAGCCGAGTAAAGAATGTACAGGGTCTACCCCCCCTATACTTAGGGTAAAATATCCGTAAGTATAGGCAGCAAAACAGAGGTAGAAAGACACGAAGAAAATCAACAAATATATACAAGATGGAGGTCATCACTCCCCCTATACTTAAGGTGAAGAGTCCTTAAGTATAAGAAACGATAGAAGTGATGAAACAGAACGGGAGAACAACTCGGTGTTTCCACCCCCCTATACTTAGGATGAGGTATATCCAAAGTATAGCAAAGATAATCCTAGATGAGACCTGGGGTAAAAACAAAAACGGAAGAAAGAACGATCAAACTAAGAGGAAACACGTATATATAAAAGGATACAATGTTGAGGTGCCTCTCAACAAGCGCTACGTTTTATGCCCCTAGCTGGGCGCAAAGGCTAGGACAAAGCTGTGTCAAGGTTCATGACGGCATCTGTAAGGCGAATGACGTACTATCGTCGCAGTCTCGGTATGGGAACATCGACGAAATCAACAGTGTAACGAAAGACACCCAAGTAAGCAATCAGGCGGGTGTCTGCTACCGGCCAAGGATATGGAAGTATGCGATCGGGATCCGGTAGCACAAAAGAAATCGTCGGCTCGGAATCAGACTCGGGTGGAAGTGTAGAGCCAAAGAAATCAAATGTGGAGAAGGATGGATCAGTCATGGAATCTTCCACATCAATCAGTGTCTCAAAAAGGTGTGAACAGTCAAGATCAGGAGACTCTCTAAGAAGACTGATATCCAATGTATATAATAGAGAAAAATCGGGCAAATCATCGAATATCTCCAGGATGGGTTCATCCTCGCGAGGGTCATCGAGGTGAGATGACTCAGAATCAGAATGATCATAAGACTCGGTTTCGTGATCCGCCAGATCAGATACACTCTCAGAAGGTGAAACCGAGTACTTATCTTGTGTGGCAATCTCCCGTAGATAACCCTCGGAGAGAAATGCAAGATCATAGGTGAGAAGTAGAGGATCAGGATCTAGAAGGGCATCTGCGCTGCTGTCAAGTATCCAATCGATGCACCAGGATGCATCATCATCTGAATGTGGGTCTCGGTAATCTGAAAGCTGGAGAAAGTACTGGTCAACACTACGGAGGCTAGCAATGTGTCTGCGGCTGATCCTCTCTCTACGGCAATGCTGGCTGCGAACTGGTCCTCAGCAAGTGTGTCTGTCTCATCAAAATGGAGGACAAAAGGCTCGAATATTGGAGTAACTGTGTCTGGTCTCTCAAAGTGGTGTCCCATATCGAATTGTGGCTGTTGGGCTGAGTCATGGTATCTGTCGGACTCTAAGAAGTGTCTCTGCAGAAAAGAAGTTGAGTCCTCTGGGATTGGACACTGAAGTGGCTGAATCAATGGCTGTAAAAGCGGGGGCTCCTCCGGGTCTAGGGTATCAGAAGATATGATATCCAAGAATCATCGACTGAAAACTCTGGAGCTGCCTCGAACTCTAGCTGGAAGACCAACGGGAACTCGAGTAGACTCTGGGTCAGAACTTCTGCTATAGCGGTCATCTCCTCTGTACTCTGTGGTGCTGGAGTATCCAAGTCCTAGGGCTGGTGTGTAGAAGCTATATCCTCATGTAATGTGACACATCGCACTGGTACTGCATCATCCTCATGTGTTGTTCCAACTACGGTATCTCGTAAAAAAGATCTCTGTGAAAGTAACCTCGAGATGGTATCCAGTAAGTGAATGTCGGAACTGCGGTATGAACCACCACATGTGGTAATCACCAGTGCTATATGCTCTGCGGTCAACCCCCACATGGAGATCTCAATAAGGTCCATCAGTGGAAATTCGTGGTCGAGAAATCTCCTCAAGAGGTCAATAAACCTCGACCATGCCTCATGCAGTGGCTCCTGGGGGTCAACTGAAAACTCGGTGATCAAAGACCGCATCAACTCTGCTCTACGCTGGGGAAAGTATCTCTGTAGAAACTCTCGGCGTAGCTCTCCCCACGTAGCGAATCTCATTCCCAATCGTCTGTGCCATGTCATGGCTCTGTCCTGAAGTGTAAATGGGAAGGTCCTCAGCATCAGGTCCTCTGCAGTGATATCTGAATATATCTGTGCCCTGCAAAACTTCTCGAACTCGGACAGGTGAAGATAGGGCTCCTCGTGCGCCTCCCCTGAAAATGTTGGCAGTCTCTGAATAAGATCCAAATCCAGAATGAATGGACGTAGTGTAGAAGCTGACTGAGCTCCCTGTCCTTTCTGCTCCTCCATCAATCTGGCATAGAATCTATCTGATGATCTCATCTGCTCTCTCTGATCACGAACGGAGTGCACTCTCAACTCAGCAATGGTATCGTCCGGGTCTCGCATCTGCTTGATCTGATATCCACGGACGTCTAGCGCAGCATGCCCAAAGTAGTGAAAGGGATGGGAGGGAGGCAGCGGAGGTTGGTCGGGGATCCGACCTCCCTCGAAGGTGGACTGGACTAATTGTTAGAGGATGGAGAAGAAGCCGTAAGAGTCGGCCAGAAGTGAGGGGATCCATCATCCAGGGATAAAGGAGAAGAAGAGAAAGGACTGAAGGGAGGGTGGTTGGGAGAAAAGAATGAGTAGACAAGAATATAGATGGGGGAAAGGCAGAAAGGATCTGGAACCACACAAGATGAGAAAGCAAACCCCCGATTCACCTACGCACACTAAGCTGAAGACCGTAAGAGATCGGTCAATTATCTTGTCAATTTTATTTTAGGTGATCAAGTCAGTCTTTTAGAGCGATTACGTGAGCTGATAGGAATCCAATATTCTCAACTGACTGTCCCAGATAAAAGGTCGGTAGTCAGTCAAGAAATCAGATATGGCTCTAGCCTAGGATGCGGGTCACTCTCTCGCTCATCCAAACCAAACAAGGAGGGGGTTACTCTCCCCAAGACAAATTTTTAAGTGCGGTGTCTTTTAGGTCAAGTGTGATTAGCAGTCCTGATTTTATTGTTTTTCTTTTTTTATGTATTTTTCAAAAAGCGTCTAATGAATTTTCCAATTTTCTTTTATTCCTAAGTCCAGAAAAATATGGGGAGGAAAGCGGAAAAGCCGATGCGCGGCAAATCAATGATGCATGCACGAGATAGAAGACGTACCTAACTCCAGCAGTCTACATGCAATTATGATCTGCGCATAAATGTAAAACTAATCAATATGGAATGCAGTGCGAGAACCGTCCTAAACAGAAATTTCTATTATCGGGAAGCATGGGTTTATTTGCCTAAGTCCAAGCGTGATCTATGGGAACAAATATTCTATTAGGGCTTTGGACCTAAAGCTACCTGGCTCAACGAAATAAAAACCTAAGTCTAGGGGCTCAAGCACAGAAATCCACATGAAATCAAAGAAAAAGAAAAGGCGATCAAAACAAAACCACGGTGGAGTCCCTCGAGCACACCGGTGCTCGGCGAAATAGAACCCGGTAGCCTCCAAAGTCTCTGTCTCTGGTCCCTGTATTATTACAACAATAAAATGCTGAAAATAAATCTACACTAAGCTAGCTAATCCTGCACTCATGCTCGTCTCCTTGCGCTCTCTTGCGGCTCTGTGCAGAAGGGAGTCGCCTCCGACTCTCGCGGTTGCGTCGGCTTCCGAAGAAGCCACCTCGGTCCTCGGGCCCTCGTAAGTAAACAAGCAGATGTGTCAGACCAGATAAACAAAGCAACTAAACTAGAACAGGGTATATGCACAAAAAATAAAAATAAAGCTCAAAACAAACAAAAACAAAATAAAAGAAAATGAAATAAAATGAAAATAAAAGAAAAACAAAAGGCCACGAAAAGCTGCGGACGAAGAAAAAGCCGTGGAAAACCGCGAAAAACAGAAGAAAATAAAAAGAAAACAAAAAACGACTACTAAGTCGTGCCCCCCGACAACGGCGCCATTCTGATGACCGAAAATAATCAATCAATCCGAGAAAGGTAAAAATAATCACTCTCGGGTCGTTGCGACCCGGATCGAGATGGATCGGTCAATCAAGAAAATGTGAATCATACCACCAAATAAAAAAGATAAAATCGATCAAAACATAAATAGCGGTCCTGGCTATAGGATTAGCCTGGCATAGCACCCAAGGTCGATCTCATGGAGCACGAATTGGCCTTGCAGCCTTCGAAGTAGTCCAAAAATAAAATAAAACAAAAACAAATATTTTTGATGGTTTTTAATTATTTTTATATTTTTTTGGATTTTTAATAATGAGGCAAAATAAGAAAAAGGTAAAACAAGGCAAACTCAACAAATAATAAAAACACTCAAAAATGTACAGAAATTTCAAATAAAAATATTTTTATGTTTTTTAGGCTTTTTAATGTTTTTGGTGAATTTTTAAGATTTTTCTAATTTTTATGTGGTTTTCTAAAAATCAAGAAAAGTAAAAACAGGAGCAATCTGTCCAGCCAGACTTCAAAGACCCATGAAAAATATCAAATGGATCTTTCACAGCCTGGAGGTAATTTTTATGACAAATATAAACAACAAAAAAAATTAAAAAAAGAGTTTATAATTTTTTTGAGTTTTTTACAATTTTTTAGAATTTTTATAAGATTTTTATAGTTCTTTAATTTTTAGGGTTTTTATAAATCCAAAAATAACCAAAATTGCGTAGAAAATCAAACACACAAAAGCTAATAAATCCTAATTTTTTCAGAATTTTTAAAATAGTTTTTATATTTTTTATGATTTTTTTAAATCAGACAGAAGCAAAAACTACTGTTTTTGAATTTTTAAAAAATAACAAAAAGCTTCAAAAATGTACCCAAAATTTAGGGATTTTTTACATAGTGGCAAGAGCCATTTTTCCAAATTTCACGCAATTTGGGTTTAATTTGCTATTTTATTTAATTAAAACAAAGGCTCACAGTGCATAGGGACCTAAATGTAAGAAAAAGTAGTTCCAGGGGCCAATCAGTAATAATGAAAGAAAGTGCAGGGCCCTTTGCGCAAAAAGTCCACAAAACACGCGCGATGCACGTGTTTCAGGCACGGAGGGGCATAACTGTAAATTCTATTTATAAAAATGCAAACATTAACATTCAAGAAATACAAGATAGAAAGTGCATAAAGCCCAGACCCTCACGTGTCGATGCACGTGGTCAACACACACAGGGACTATAATGCAATAAACTAAACAAAGAGGTCCACTATGCAAGTTTTCTAAAATAAAAAGAACTGAATAAATTATTTACAAGACCAACTAACAAAAACAAAAGGCAGAGGGGCCTAAGTATAATTTACCCCTTAATTATTGGATGGACGAGGGCACGCCACGTGGATGATCGACGGCTGCAAAGTGAGGGCACCCCTTCGTCTAGATGAACGGTCACGATCGAGTCCCAGGAAGATCTGACGGTGGCTGGGTCCCCTCAAATGGATGATTGTGATCGAATCTGGGGCATTGGGGCTGATCGGACGACGGAGGAGGATCCTCCAAGATCTGCTCGCCGGTGAGCTTCGCCGGCTCTGTGCACGCGGTGGAGGCCTCCTCTCCAGCTGCTGGGAGGTGGAACGTGAATCCTGAGCTGTTCCGCAGCTGATGCAATCCTCTGATGATGCCGGGGACCACTGGAGCGGCCCGGCGATGGCGGAGGGAGGAAGCTCCTGGGCTGAAACGTCTCGACCCTCAGATGGGTCGCATTGACCTACAAAATAGCCTAGGAAGCTTCCTGGGTCGAGGGCAAAGTGCCTCGACCCGATTAGGGGTGACGTGGGTGGTCGGGTGCGTCGGGTGAGCGACCTCCGACGAGGCGACGGCGGAGGAGGTCGAACCTTGGTTCCGAACCAAGGGAGATGGCTTGGTGAAGAGCGTGAAGGGAAGTCTCGCGAAGGTGAATCGATGGTCCGATGATCGACTGGATGAGCGGAGTGAGCGGAATTGATCGGCGACGGCGGAGGAGTAATTTGGGCGAACTGGGAAATTAAAGGAAACTAGAAAGAATCGGGTCAACCTGATGGCTGGGGTCGACTGGGGACGAGCTCGTGGAGCTCTGGGTCGTAGCCTCGAAGGGTCGTCGGGTCCCGAGGCTCTGGCGCACCTCACGGCTGCACACGGCGGCAAGAGTCGCCGGATCAGTGGCTGAAGGCTTCCTCTCCTCTCTTCGACACCTCCCTCGTGAAGCTGACACTCTAGGGAAGGAGATATAGATCCTGGGACGAAGGAGCAGTGCCAAAGATGGCGTGAAATGGCAGCTGGAGTTGAGCTAAATACTGAAGAAGGGTCCGATAAGATGGGGATCGGGCGAGCAATCCAAGGAACGGATCCCTAAGAGGAGAAGCATGCGAGGATCATGGATCGTTCCTTGGCAATCGGAGCCTTGGGTTTGAGTAAATGGAGTTCGGATCAATTCGGAAATATTTGAGATATCGGGTCAGAAATCAGATCCGGGAAGGAGGTGGTCCGGGGGGGAGAGTTGACCGGGGGTCAACAATCCCTCGTGGACCAATCACAGGCCGCCAATTATTAATTCTTTAGAAATTCAATTAAAATTATTAAATAACTTTATTTCGAAAAACTTAAAACATAAAAAATGTTTATTTATTTTCAAGTATTTTTTTAGTGATTTATTTATTTTTTAAAATATAAACTATGTATTTATAAAATATTATTATTATATGTAGGTATATACATAAAAGGAATTTTGATTTTTATTTTTTTTAATTATTTATTTTTATACATTTATTCCAATTTTATATTTTATTTATTTATAGAATAAAATTTGGAATAAAAGGATATTTTTATTTTGTTTTATTTTATTTTTTATTTACATAGGGTAAATAAATAGGTATATACACATATTTACATGGTATATGTACAAGGTGGATTTTGGTTTTTATTTTATTTCTTTTTACTTTATTTTTATTTTTATAATTTTTATTTTATTTTATTTACACCATGAAATATGGAATGTGAAAATATTTTTATAAGATTTTTATTAATTATTTACAAGAGTAAAATAAATAAATGTGTATTCTATGTACATGGTCTACATACACTGATGAAAGATGTTTTGTTTATTTTTATTTTTCTTTTATTTTTCCCATTTTTATTATAATTTTATATTTACAAATAAGCACACATTTTTATTTTTATTTAGAGGAAAATACTTTTATTTATATACATAGGTATATGTACATACATGAGGTTGACCCTATCTCCCTCTACTTGGATTCTTTTGCGATCAAGCCCATGCTGAGCCCTCCCTTGGGATTAGGTCGCTCATATTCTAAATATCTCCATCTTTTTCTTTTATTTCTTTATTTTTTTATTTATGCACAAAAACATGCTAATTATTGTAATTTACACAATGCATGCTAGATGGCATTTTATTCTATTTACACATATCTACATGTGTTTTGCATAGGTTTTGTAGCTAAAATAAAAGAATAAAGAGTGATGAATGGGTATTCATCAGATTCACATTGGATGATTAATTAAAAATATAATTTACATTTTGTTTTGAGATGTGAATGTGATTAACAATTTTCCAATGGCATGATTGCAAGGTTCACATGATAATTATGAATTATTTTTTTTGAAATAATTTACAACAATTGTTGTTGTAAATCTTGGAGATATCATGAGACTATGAGATCACATGAGATAATGAGAACTCATGAGATAGTGATATCTCATGAGAAGAGTGGTTGTTCTCCCTTTTTAAGGGGAGGAGGTTTATCTCCACATTATCTTCAGGGATAATCAATTGATTTAATTTGAATTTAAATATAATGATTTATCGATATATATTAATTTAAATTAAATTAATTATTTTTGTGTTTTCCCAACAAGATCTAGCTCAGACACCATTTGTAGTGAACAGTCATGTAGGCATGTGGAAGCATGCGACATTAATCCATGCATCTAACTTGCTACCAAAATAACATGCTACAGAAAATAACATAAAAAATTGGAACAACGACATGCTAAATGGAAAATTAGCAAATGAAGAAGGAAATTTTACATAATAAAATGTTGTCATTCTAAAATAAAAATTAGCATGAAGAGATAAAAATAACAATGAAATTCAAAAAAGGGATTTTTACCTGGCTGACTTTATAATCTTTGTCAATCACCTCCACAACCTTTAAAGCATCCTAATTCCTTCGCCGACCTTGTAAACTTGCTCTGTCTTACCCCACGAACCCTACCGTTAAATTGACACATCTAGAGTTAACTTCCTTGGGTTAAAAATGAGTTAATCTAACCAACCTGCGATCGGACGGCTCGAATTAACCGAGAGAAGAAAATAAATCCCCCTCCTTTCTCCTCTAACAGCTTCCATCTCCCCTCCCTCGATGAGGGCATTGGCTTGGGCTGGAGGAGGTGTGTACGAGGGGGTGTGGCACTGCGGCTCAACCTGGGATGGAGGAGGTGGAGGGCGGGAGAAGTTGGGCTTCCAGGCCGGGGAGGGCTTCGAGCGGCGCAGGGGTGCCGGGGAGAGGGGATTCGAGCACGCGCCATGGGGGGAGGGGGGCTTCGATCAGCGCTGGAGCGTCGCGGCGGGAGGGGGGGTTGTGCTGCTGCGATGGAACTGGAGGGAGGAAGTCAGGGAGATGGAGGACAAACATGAGGGCGGAGGTTGGGGAGATGGAGTGTGTGGCGGAGGACCTGGAGGTGAAGGGCGAGGGCGGAGGTCGGGAACGAGGAGGTCAAGTGCGAAGATCGGGGAGGAGGGCGGTGGAGGTAGAGGAGGTGCTGGTTGGTGGGGAAAAGGAGGAAGGTGAGAGAGAGAGAGTGACAGTTAATGTAAATTCGATAAATAAAATAGGTATAACATAAAAGAATGTAACGGAATCCAGTTAGTTTTAACGGGTAACTGAATGGAGGTAATTAACCACATGGTTTATAGGGTAAGAGTTAGCAAGTGTACATGATCAACGAAGGAATTACGATGTTTCAAAAGCCGTGAAAGTAATTCACAAAAATTATAAGATCTGCCGGGTGAAAATCTCTTCAAAAAATAGCAAGCCGGAAAATAACAGACTATTTTTTCCACCCCGTGCTAATAATTTCTTGGCATGCCATTGTAACTTTTCCACCCACGTGCTATTTTTTCCTACCATCTCATGTTATTTTTACAGTCATGTTATTTTCTCATCCGAGGTGCTTTTTTCCATTCTCATGCTATTTTTTCCCACACTTATGTTTCCTTCGTAAAGAGGAAGAAAATTGAGCAAGAAGGTTTTTTTGTTGTCTTTGACTGTAATCTACTGACCATTGTGACTTTTGATGGATCAATGATGTGGATGCATATTATCGCTGATATAGCTCCATTCATTACAAGAAATTTGAAGTGTATGTGCTCGCCAGTTCCAAAGCATGGAAAAAAAATTACAGGGATTTTGAGGCCTCGTTGAACCTGTAAAACATGTTCTTTAGCCATTGCATGTGTTTAATAGGATCATCGAAGATCATATTTGAGATAGTAATTGGATGTCAAGTGATTGATATGCCATGTGATTATTATGTCTTCTGCATAAAAGTAAAGAAATAAAGTACAACCTACATAATATATTACTCTTGACATGAAACGGGTAAAATTGCATTAGAAATTAAATTGAAATATAATGTGTGTAGATAATACAAATTAAACACCACATAAAAGTTCGTAGAAATATAAAGACATTCTCTATTCTACTATTAAGAAACATAATATCCATTTCTTTTTTCCTCGAAAGATCTTTGAGATCAAACTCTTCTAGATTTCTTTGTTTCCTTTTCCATTTCCTTGAACATTGCATACATTTGTGCTTCTCCTTCGACATCAGTATCTTCCTCTCCATCCTCCTCTTCTTCATTCTCCTCTTGTTGTACTGGTGGCCTTTGTGACTTAGTAGAAAATTTTATATATATATATATATATATATATATAAGATAGTAGAGAGAAAGCAAGAGTACTTAGAATATATTTAGATTACACTTAATTGTATGCATTGAAATCTTCCCCTAGCTTGGTCACCTCATCCACTACCATCACCATCTGAGACTCCATATATGATGTTGGTTGATGTGACGACTGAGACTGTGAATATGATGTTGTCCAGAAGCAAAATAAGAGTATCAATGTTTCTCCACATAATATGAAGGAAGACCATCAAGTTTCTACTTCCTGTTTGCGAAACCAACATCCCTTTCATCCAAAACCTATAATCAAATATAACCACAGAGACAATAGGGTATAATCATTTGATCATATAAATTTTATTTTATTATATGTGTTTCCATACAACTTTATCGAATGTCGGTTGCTCGTTCTCAGGAGTGATTGACCATTTCTTAGCACTGAGAGCCATATATCGATCCTAAATGAAAATTAAGATAAAAATATCTAACACAAATTATAATATGCTAATCACTTACAATAAATAAAAAGTACTAACAACCACGTCTTCCACCTCAGGAGTCGACCATTGTAAATCACCATATTTCCCTTGTATATGTGTCCTGACCCACCGTTCATGAACATATGATTCCCTTTCCAACTTAGCGGTCTGAAAAAGAAAAATATATACAATAAATAAAAGTATGTGTATGTCATAAATCAACTTCGAAATTGATATATAAAATTGATAAAATTACCAACTCGGCTCAGATTTATTGTGGCTTTTAAAGCCCGATCTTAGCTTTTGCTTCTATCGGTTCACTCTACTTGCCGTCGACCTCCTCCAAACTCATCCTCAAAACTGAAAGAATCACAAAAACCTATCCGCATGCACCAAACATCATTATAAAAAATATATAAAACTAACATTTTTAGAATTTAACTAAAAATTAAATACCCATCCTCGATGCATCAAGTCAGGGAGAATCTCTTAATCTCCTCAAAATCCCTCCTCTAGACTTGTCTTTCTATGTGAGTCCCTTTGTTCTTTTCTACATTTAAGGGTAAATGATAGGACTTCTTCCCTAAGTCATGGGCTAAACGATGTGTAATATGAAATGAACACAAACACATCACTTAACTGAATATATAAGAATTTATTGACTTTTGAGTTTAAAAAATCTTACAAAAAACAAGTCAGGCAGGCTCTCTTGCTCAATAGTGGGAATGTGGCACCACTGGAACTCTGTACATGTTGTATGTGCCTTGATCATATTCATCATTTAGCAACCCGGATACTATTCTTAAAATCCCTTTATAAAATGACTATGTTAGATCATATATATCTATATGGAGGAAATACTTGATAAAAGATTATTTTCAAATGATATTTACCTCCTGTCAGCTAAAATTTGTAGAAACATGTATGAATCGGAACACTAACCTCCTACAGGCAGCACATGCACATGCACATCGACGCTATGACATGCAGAAGATGGAGAAGACGAATCCATAGAAAGATGTGTTGGAATAGATGTAAGGTGGGGCTCGAAAATCTGTGAAGAAGATGGCTCACCGAAAAATCCTTCATACGATGGAGGTGGAGGTGTTAGCTATGTGAGCCTGGGGTGAACCATTCCTGCAATAAATGTTATTGTAATCTTTGATATATCAATAAAGGTTATCGATTTATTTCACTCATGAGATTAAATGAATGAATGCACTTATAAGGTCACTTAGTACACTTAGGGTTATGTACTATGGCCATCTTAATAATCATACAGATGTTGATTCAATGGTTGAATCATAGATGTTGGTCCTTGGATGATCTAAAGAGTTAGATTGAGGACTCATCAAGTACTGTCAAATGATTGTTAGGAGATGATCTCTAGTCTGAGAAGGAGATGGCAATCCTTCTCTAAAGGTTGATATCTGACCGACCTCTTGATGCATGTCTTCTACATAGGAATAGAGATTCATAGGTGTTAGATAAGTTAGGTCAAAGAGTTGACCTGGAAAGATGAAGATAATCGAGATCTATCTCATATATTGTTAACAATATAGGCATGCATCCTATGACCGAAGATAGATGTATTGCTATATGTCTGAGTATGTACATTAAGCAGATCGTTAGATTGATGACCTAATCAAGGTCAATACACTGACAAGCTGGCGTGCATACAAGGGTATATGAGTGATACGATCTCTTGAAGGGATCATAAAGGTTAACTACTGAACCGGAAGATATGAGCCCACTCATGAGGTATTGGGACCGATCAAATTTCAGGCATGGTTATCTTGCTTTGGAAGCATGACAAGAATTTTTTGGTATGATATATGCTTTTGGTAAAACCCTGAAGAGGATAATCCAGATATGATCTAAAACCCCATGTTTATTCTAGGTCTCCCAGTATGCATGATGTATGTGTATTAGGAATCGAAGGTTATGTGATTGTAAACGAGTGTATAACCATGACACTTCCATTTCGAGGGAGTGATGAAATCATTTTAGATTTAGTGACTCCTCTTAGTAGATTAGTGACGAACCACACAATCACCCTCGTTAATTTAAACAAAGTAATGATTAAAAGATATTCGTTCTAGTTGGACAATTAAGGGTTAATCAAAAACCACTATTTTAACTAATGTGTCAATTAAAGTGAGCGGTCAACTTTTTTTACTTGGGAAGTCCAAGGTCGAACTCAGGGAGGTAACTGTCTCCTTAAGTTAGTTTTTCCTCTATCTCGAAGTTAGGTTTCCAAAGAAGTATTTTTTTAAATTTTTAAACGCAATAAATGAGGCAAATACAATTTTACCAAAGTTAAAGGTCTAAATTGCAAATTTCACTCAAGTGTATACCAAAATCCTCAAACTTGGAATGTGGAATGTAATGAATTTAGACTTCTTTAATTTGTTTGGAATTTTTGGATGCAATATGAGTATTCTATGATTAAATGAATGCAAACAATGAGGTTTTAAATATTTAATTATAATAAATATTAAATCTACTTATTTTCAGAAAATAAAATTATCTAAGATATATCACTATGTGATCTATCTAAAAAAATCCTAAACCTTGAAAATTTTAAATTTAATACCTATTAAAAATTAATTAGTGAAATCCATGGTTGTTGCTGAACTCGGTCAGGTAGTCACAGATCTCCCCAGTTAGTTACGGAAAGAAGTTGCCTTTTCGGAGGGAGTGCTTGTTTCATTTGCCTCAGCTTTCATTTCTCATGTAGGTTGGCAGCCCCTGAGATCTCAGGAGATATATAATATAGTAGGAAAAGGATACATAAAATAGTTTTTATAAATAAAATATGCATGCAAATGCAATTATTTTTGGCACAATATTATTATCAATTAATTCTATGATCCTGAACTTTTTGTAATTTTTGGAACTAGTTTAATTGTATATGAATTTCTAAGCACATGTTGGGTAAAATATGCAAATTCTCATAAAAATAATATTAATTAATTATCCATAGAGAATAAGAATATCATGAACAAGTCACAATGTAGACAATTAATTGTAGGACAATGTGCAATTTTTAAAAAATTAAATAATGCAAAAATAATGTTCAAATAATAGAGGAAAGACATGGGTCTAATTGCAATTACAATAATTAGGAATAATAAAAAAATCTGTAGAGCAGGGACTTAAAATCGATTACCAGACCCAGGGAGGGCTTCATGGAAAATCTATAGAGGGAACGTGCGCAGCACGTGCCCTCTGGTCGACAGGACCTTCTAGTAAATGGGGGAAACTCCAGGGGTACTTTCACACAATTCCAAATGGGACTTGGGGCTCTGGTGAAATTCGAATATCCTCAAGGGGGTGTTCGATGAAAATGACCCTCCCTCACGTGTTTGGCGTACGTGAGGAAGGGATAAAGCCGAGGAAGATGGGTCGGGTGGCGGGGCGGCTTAGCGGGCGGAGAAGGGTGGTCGCTGGAGTCGAGCTGTCGCATCTGGAGGTGATGGGCGGTGGCGAGGAGGCTGCGCGAATCTTCGAGCGTAGGTCGGTGATGTTGACGTGGAGCTGGTCCAGGCGTTGAGACCTTGGAGAGGCGGCGGGAGGGGAGCCTCAAAGAGAAGCTCGAGCAGAGGGGCGGTGTGTGTGTTGTTGTGCTTGAAGGGAATTGCATGCAGTGATGCGTTCACGGGGTCGAACTGCTGGAGTCAAGGGAGGTTGGAGAGTCCACGTTGCGGAGATGCGGAGGATGACCTGATTGAAGGCGGAGAGCGGTGGTGGAGAGGCTAGCTGGTCCAGCGGGTGCTTATGCATAGGTGTCGGGTCGATGGAGCGGACTGTGCGATGGTGGAGCGGTTGTTGAAGATGCATGGTCGCAGGGCGGTCCACGTATAGGAACAGGGAATACAAGAAGACTAAGGGAAATGGCTTTGGGGGATTCACTTGGGATGATAGAAGAACGGAAGCCCTCTTCTCGTCATCGCTTCGATTGGAACCGGCGAGGGCTCCGAGAAGCTCAAAGTGATCGTGCCTTGGAGGCTTTGCTTGAGATGGGAGGCCCCTATCACCCGTCCTCTCTCTTAAACTCTTCTCTCTCTCTCTCTCTCTCTCTCTCTCTCGTATATGGCAGATCATTTGGATCGATGGCAAGCTGGGTTTTTATAGGAGATGGGTTTGGCTGGTGAGGGGACAAGGTGGCAGCGATAAGGAGAGCGGTCGTTGGTGGTTGCGTGAAGTGCACAGGATGAGGAGGCGTAGATTTCGGAGCGGGTGTAGACGGAGGGGTTTGATTGGGGAAGGAGGAAGATATGAAGGAAGAGCAGAAGCCGTAAGATTGGCCGAGATCGGACGATCACGGTTACGCCATGCGGTGTTTATTAAAAAATTATTATTAGTTTTTTTATTTTTTTAAAAATTTACTACTATTTTTTAAAATAAAATAAACGATAAATAAATGCCAAAAATGAGTGACATGTGGCAGCTCCAGGAGCTGCCACGTGTCACTCCCAAAAATTGTAAATTTAAATCGAAATATAAATAAGAAAGAAATAGCAAGCGACAAAATTTTCTTCACAAAAGTTGCTCATCTCGACGATATCTACAAATTTTATGAAGTGATTAAGAGCAAAAGAGATCGTATGTACAAAGTTATATTTTTGGGGTACTCTATGTACATAGAATACCTTGATTTCTGGGTTTTTTATATATTTTTGTGATTTTTAATTAAGAGACAGATAGGAAAAAATAACGATAAAATAAAATATAATTATTTATATATTATTATAATTCTTTGTATTTTTAATAAATAAGAACATAGGATAATCAAAAGAAGTAGAAAAATAGAAGATATTTGTATAGACTCACAAGGGACACTCGGACCCGATCAGTTTCTTTGATATCAATATTAATTTGGGTTTGTATTTTTGTAGATTTTAATAAAACTTTCATTAAAGAATGTGAATGAAAAAGGAATAAAATAAAAAAAAGTTAATTATGTACATAAAATATCAGGTAAAAAATGGGTAAAACACAAAATGCATAAAAGAGGCCCAAAACCCAACTTTCACATATGAGCTCTGATTTTTATGAAATTGGTCTTATTTTGAAGGTCTTTGAATATATATATTATTTTAAAAGTAAGTAGACATAAATCAGACACTGTATGAGGAAGATATGTGCATTTTAGTTTGTTTATTCTGAAATTGGAGTTTTGTCTCACGAGCCAGTTATTTGAGTTAGTATTTTTTATTTTTCCTTTAATATTATTATTAATATGTTAACAATGGAGGTAGTTTGAGGTCAATTGAAGTTAGCATGAATTAGTTAAAATGCATGAAGTTGCATGAAAATGTGGAGATGATTTTGAATGCAATTATGAGTTCTAAAATGCAAATATTAATTTTGAATGCATGAGTGGTAAAATACAAAATAAATGATGAAATACAGCTAATTACTCGAGAATGAAGCTCTATTTTCAACTTTTAGCATGATGAATCACATATTCATCAACCCCCTATGCTTAAACCTTGCTCGTTCCGAGCAACTAAAATGGAATGCAAAAGTGAAATGATTTTGAGTTCCATACCAAAACCAAGGGTGAAAATGGAGCTAGACCCGACCTTTGCATTAATAGGGTGGCGTAACTTCTGTAAGAATTAGGGTTTTAAAATCAACAGCCCTCGAGTTCTACATATCATTGTAACAAATTCGGCTCAGAAGTCATCTTAGATCAATCCTTCTCCCAAAGCATATCCCATGAACATTGAACACTATCTCATGCATGTGAAAGGTTTTATCTCTTCCCATCAAGAATGCCGGACTACCGTGCAAACTCCCCTCCCAATAACTCATCCTCGAGGAGTCAGGTATTTCCTTCTAAGGTCTGTCACGTTGTGTTCAAAATTGAAAGGGGAGAAATGAGAAGAGGGGGAAAAGAACTGGAGAGTGACCAGTGTAGTCACCTCTCCTTGTGAAGCCGGCCAGTTTAGCCAAGTCTCCATCAAGATCTGCAGGTTTTCTTGAAGCTTGGACCTTTTTGGTCAAGTATTTATTTGGTAATTTGGCTTCTTTTTGGTATAGATTTTTGGTAACTCTGCATGGATCTTTTGTGCCCCTAAGGATATGGAATCTTTTTTTCCTTACATGTTTTGGGGTCTTAGAAAAAATTATGCTCAGTCATCCATCCCTTTTCCAAAGCTTTATTTCAACCCATACTCTGGTCTTTAGATGTCCATGCTACCAGAAAAGGGACCGACACAGTCTTCCAACACCCCATCTGAGTTGAGCTAAGTGCATAGTGCGAGAGAATAGATTAATTCCCGACTCAAAAACTATACCTAGAATTAGCCAATCAGGTTAGACACTAAGAGTCAAAGGTTGCACATTGTCATGTGGAACTCGAAGAATTAAGTCAAAAGACCCGAAGCATCTAAAATCCTCTTTCTCAAAGAAGTTCCTCTGAAAATTAAGTAGATTAAGGCCAAGTCAAGACCACTCTCCACTTCTACTCATAACTCAGTTCAGAACCCAATTACTTTTCATTTGCATATGCAAATGCAGATGAAATGCCGATGAATATGAGGTGCAAGATGATTTTTTTTTATTTTTTATGAATGCAAGGATGATATGCAAGAGATTTTCTCTTTTTTTCCATTCATTTTTTTGTTTTTTTTTGTTTTTTTGGATTTTTATCCATCCTGTCATTATTGCATAATATATACAAAAATACGTGAAAGTACGAGCTATGGGTAAAAGATTATATGTAATATACACAAGACCCCCTATACTTAGTGTGTGCTATGTTCTTAGAGCACAATAAGCGATGAAAAGACATAGCTCGTGCTAAGCGTAGGAGAGCGAAAAATAATAAAAAGAGTATAAAAGTCAACCGCCCCCCTATACTTAGGCTCTGATCAGCCTAAGTATAGTAGATGAGCAAAAAAATAGGGAGGTCGAGGTCAAGAGGAGAAATGGATGAATATATACAGGATGGGTATCAGTCCCCCCTATACTTAGGCTCTGGTTAGCCTAAGTACAGGACATGAGTGAGTATGAGAACCGATGAGATCTGGAGAATATACAGAGTGAATTGGGAATAGAATGATGAATAAATATAGATGGCATCGCCCCCCCCCCCATACTTAGGCCTTAGCCTAAGTTTAGGAAGAAAATATATAAGGAAACCGATGGGGGCAGGGGAAAGGGTGGCCGATGATCAAGGTGATTTATAGCCAATCTTTTTAAGAAATGTGGTGGAAGGGATTATTGATTGGAAGAAGATGAATCAGAGGATTCACAGCAATCATCGAAGCTGTCATGGGAATAATAATTAAAGGTCATGTTACTCCAACTATTTTTATTCCTGAGCTTCTTTCTCAGATTTCGCTCAATTTTCTGGTCAATTTGTTCTTTCTCTGAATATTCAGATGAACAAGTATGAGTCTGGTCATAACGTATTGTTCCAGTGTATTGTCGGCCTTAGACGAATAGTAGAGAGGGGCAGGGAAAGTCCAATGTGGGTAGACGTATGACTTCTTGTTCCGATCAGGCTCCAGGTTCTTTGAACTGAGCTCTCTTATACTTCTCACACCCTCCAAACCTGATGAGTAATCCTCAGGAGATACTTTTTCTGAAATGTTAAAAGCGGTATTCTTAATCGGTTCAGGAGGTATTCTCTGTGAGGTGTTGACCATAGGTTCCTTATCAGATAAGTCTCCATATAAATTATAATATTCTTGTACGGTCAGCACACGTCTTGAGCATTTGCTCTATGTTGTCTTTGCGTGTGTGGACACAAGGAGATCTAACATAACCTTGTCCGGGTGTAGTGAATCGGATGTTTTTTGGTTGATTTCATTCACCTTTGTAGCCTCGTCAGGCGTTTCATAAGATGTCTCTCCTTCGTTTGTGTATGTGATAAGTGGAGAGGTCTAGACATATGAGGATTCTTCTATGTCTTGGCTATTCTTGTTCGGTTGTCTCAGTGTCCGGTGAGTCCTCGAGAATTTGATCGATTGGATTTGTGTTCGGGAATATAATGTTTTGAGTCTCACAGTTAATAGTCGCTCTGGCGGAAGCCAGAGACAGCTTTCCCAAAATAATGGGAGACTCAGATAAATCTCCTCGGTGTTCAATGTCCAGGATAATAAAATCCACTCTATGTTTGGCACCTTGGAAATTAATGGCGATGGAAAAGATTCCTCTCGATCTTTTTGTGGATCGGTCAGGAAACTAAACGATCAATTGGGTCTTTCTGAGTGGTCTGAGTTCGAGTTTGTCAAGCACAAACTTCGGGAGGATATTCGGTGTAGAATCATCGTCAATCCGAATATTATTAAAATCAATATTCTCAAATTCACATGTCACATTGGTCAACTGTTTAATTTTCCAGACCTTGTTTGTCTGGGTCGGCACCATTGAACTGGCCATGGTAATTAGATGATATTCAGTTAGAGATCATTTCTTTCTCGTCTTTTTAGGTGATAATCGACTCTTTACATATCTCTAAAGATCGGGAACATACTCTATAGCCTTGATTAATGGAATATCTAAGATCAGACTTTTGCAAAATACTTCCATATTGTTGTTGTTTGAATTTTTTGAATTTTCTAGTTTTTTTTTTTAATTTTCACTAGAGTCGGTAAGGTGGTTAGTGGATTGGTTAGTGGTATGTGTTACCTGCAGGTGGACATCCGGCACATGATGAGCTTCGGGTTCGCTCTGTGATTTTCTTGATTCCTCTTTAGTTGATTATCATGTAGTTTACTATTTGGATGACATTATCAAATTGTCTGTCAAAACCTCGGTTCTCTAATTGATCCGAATTATGTCATCCACTATTGTCTCATGACTCGGAGATGAGTGACTATACTCGATATGCCGTGACATTGGAATTTTCTACGGAATCGAGATATAATCAGTCTCTGTGATTGGGGTTTGGTCATGAGTCATATTTCCTAGACTTTGGGTGTCATCATTATGGTCAAAGGAAAAGTGGTCATACTCGCGTTGTAAGTCATCCTGAGTAGAGTATGGTTCAAACAGTGAATTTTCATAAGTAACTGGGAATCGTGTTCCTCTATCAAAGTTGGTTACGCCTATATTCATCCTCGAGTTCGCTCGTTCCATTGTGTCTTCATAGAAAATGTTCAATTTTGTGAGCAGCTCGTATCTTAAAGTTCCAATCAAGGGTGGGTAGGTGGGTGTGTGAAGAGAATGGTGGTTGGGGAAAAGAAGATTGGGAATTTTTCATGTGAGCACGACCCATGGAGTCTGAGTATGATTGCCAAAATTCCATCATCTTCGAATGAAATGGAAAGTAGATTTGCGAAACCACGATCTGTGTATGTAAGTGCACTATCACACAATTCAATACACCAATGCAAACCCCGAATTCATCAACTCAACGCTGTGAAGGCCATGAAGGTTCGGCTAAATTATCTTGCATGTTTTTAATTGGCGATAAATGCAAAATTGGAAAGAGTTAACGAGTTGTTAGGTGCATGTATTTCCCTATAGACTATCCCGACTCTTACAACTAGTTGCACCCACCTTCAGCCAGTATGGGAGTAAGTACGGAACGTATGAGTACGGTTCAACGTTACTTGAGGACGGAGCCTTACGTAGTGTCCTCTAAACCTCCCACTCTACTAAGAAAATCCGGACCGTTTACCGACTACCTGTAGATCCTCACTGAGAAGTGGCTAATCGTTTTTATAGAATCAGTAGTCAATCTGAAAATCCTAGCTTGGCTCTATCCTAGTGCCCATCCCTCTCTCACTTGCAAGTAAAATCAAATAATGAGGGGATTAATTTCTAAGACAATTTCAGTTTTAATGCATTTTTTGTTCAAGTTGTATTCGGAGTCCTGATTTTAAACTTAATTTTCATCGAGTTTAGTCCGCTACATAATGCACGCCTAACAGACAGTCCCAATTTCCTTTAATCTTACATTATAAAACCAAGAGAAAGGGAGTCGAGAAAAGCTGATGCAACGACAAATTCAATGATGCATGCTCAGTTTAGAAGACTTATAGTGATTCTCGCGCTCTTCATGCGGGATGCAATACAGAATTGAAAATTTTATACTATATGAAATGAAAGCAATGAAACCGCACCTAATAGTAGTTCTACTTAGCAGGAAGAAGTGAATTGAATTTGATAAGTGAAAGTGATTTGAGGTGCGTATAATTATAGTGAAAGTGTGGTCCTAAATTACGAAGGGCACAAACAAAATTGAAATTACACTACCATGTGCCTATCCTAATTTCGCCACTCAAGTCGGACCCCACCCTTACGGAAGGTGTAACATGCTGACAGACCATAGAAAAAGGTTCAATCTCTTTAACACGTACGAGAACTCGATTAGGATCCGCTGGAAATGAGCAGTCAATTAGAAATTAAAGAAAACACTCTCTCTCCAAAAATTAAATTCCTTGTGTGTTCGGTCGCTTCGAGTTATGTCGGCTTCCAAGAGAGCCGCTCCAAGTCCACCGAGTACCTCGCACGAAAAATATAAGATCAAATATTAGAGATGTTCACAGAAAAATATGCAAAAATAAATAAATGAAAATATTGGGAAAAAAATAAATACTAGAAAAATCGGGTCTAGAATAAACCTGGAGTTTTTCCAATTTTTAGAGTTTTCTTTTATTTTTTAGTGATTTTTGGTCTAAAGGTCAAAAACATAAAAATACAAGAAATCTATTTTTTGAGAATTTTTCAAAAAGTTTTTATAATTTTTATGTATTTTTGAGTGCAAACAGGGACAAAACAGGGAGTTTTTGATTTTTTATAAATGATAAAAAGCTTCAAAAATGCAAAATAAAAATATGACGTGAAATATCAATGCTCTAGGAAACTATGTATATTTTTGGATATTTTTTAGAGATTTATAGATGCATGAAATAAATAGTAAAAAAAGAGAAAATTCAATACTAGCAGGAGTACTTTTATAAATATCAAAAAGATCAGGGGTTTGAGTGCAAATTCACCAAAATTATATAATTGATTTAAAAAGTTACAAGACCAAATATAAATACACAAAGCCCCGAGGATATCCCTGTAAAAACTCCAAAATCACGTGTCAGAACACGTGCTCCACTGGTAAGAACTCAAACGTAATTTCCCAAATACCTGGGGGTTGAATTGCAAAATGTCCAAAAATTATAATTGTATTAAAAAGTTTGAGGATTGAACAGAAATAATAAAATCTCTAGGGGCCTAGCTGTAAAATGTCTACCTCACATGGTCGCCCACGTGAGGTGGCGTGGCTCGGACCTACTTGCAAATACCATAAAGTTCAGGGGCTTAATGATAAATATTACAAAACTATATAAATGACAGATGAAAGATTGGGTACTAATAAATAAATACAAAATCTCTTTAGGTGTAAAGGCAAAATACCCAAAGAAGGGGCTCGGTCTGACGACTGAATATCATGCTTGTGATACGTGGCGAGCCCGCGTACGCCGATGCCGGTTCACGATCGGATGGCTGGGATTAGCTCCCAGCACTGGATCTGACAGTTGCAGCAGACTGGATCGGGCGACGAAGGGAAGAACTGGGGTTGCGTCTTGATCCGACGACGAAGCACGGCGTTGGAGGAACAGGAAAGAAGGCCCACCGCAACGGACTTCCCCTGGTGATCACGCCCTCCTCTGGTGCTCCTAGTAGCTTCAAAAGGGCCCCGACTGATCCTGAGGGGCTCCTCGACTGACCGACGGTGCCAAAATGACCAGGCGAGCTCCAGTGCGCAGTCGCGAGGGCAAGGAAAGTTGGAGACTCAGGTACCTGGTGTCAGCACAAAAATCGACCCAGATGGGGGTCTAGAGTTCCCAAAATCCGCATAAGAGGTTAGCACAAAAGGGGGTTTGGCGACCTCTACGGGTGGTGGCGTGAGTCGGATGCGTAGGGCAGAGATGATCAGATTTAACCGGCGAAGCAAGAAGCTCCACCGGATAGAGATCATGTGATTCTCGTGATGATTTGATGAAAGCGACAATTGTAATTTGCAAAGATTAACTACTACTGACCTAAGGATTTAAAGGAACACAAAAGAAAGGAGAAGAGCTCACCGAGGTGGCGCCAGCGGCAAGCTCCAGTGACGCGACTCCGGTGTGTTGGACCGGCTCGATTCAATGCCCTCGCGACCTCCTGAAGGGTGCAATCGACTCATGATGTTACCAGGAGGATTCTCAAGCCCCTAGGTCTAGGATTGGAAGGTGGAAGAGCGATCAAATTTCAAATGGAAAATCGGATGTCTTTCTATACACGTTGACACGCAACTCCAAAGGACGAGGAAGATCGGCCGAATCGATGATCCAAAGCCCGAGGAATCACTAGGGCGTGAATCCTCGATCGAAGGGGATAAAAAGTCATGAAGAGATCGAAGCCAAACGATGAAAGGCGTGGCCTTGAAAAATCTGCGAAGTCGGGACAAAACCACGCACTGACAGGGGACAAACCTCGGTCAGAGAGTTGACAGAGGTCAACCAACGGATCAATCTAGTTGGTCCGAGTGGACCAACTAGAAAAAATCCTTGGCAAAAAGATTTGTAAATTCATTTAGAAATAATAAATGATTTTATTAGTTTTAGGTTATAAAATAAGAAATGTTTATTATTTTCTAAAGTACTTTATTATGATTTTTATTTATTTTTTCGAGGTTTGTAATTACAAATTTCTTTTTGTGGGCTATATATAGGTATATTTGTCTATATATTTTAATGTTTTATTTTTATTTTGTATTTTAAATTTTATTATTTTAATCTATTGTTTTATATATTTATAACTTAATTTTATACACTTAAATGTATTATTATTTTCTTTTTCTGATGTATTATATACAATTAAATAAATAGGACAAGTAATTATATAGATATACTTATTGGTATTTTTCCTATGTATTATCTTCAAATATTTTATTTTAATGTTTTCTTTGGTGTTTCTATTCTAATTTTAATATGTAAATATATTATAAATAATATTTACAAAATTAAAAAATTAAAAATAATAAAAATATTGAATAATAAATAAAATAAATATTTTAATCTGTATAAGTATACAATAGGGGTCCAAAACCTAACTTTCAATCCGTAACTCCAAAAAATATAAAACCACCTACATTAAATAGCTTATTAAATTTTATATACAATTAAAGGTGATTTTGATATAATTTGAGTTTTTATTTGAGAGATATGGGTCTGGGAAGTTTGGATTTTGGATTCTTATTAAGATCATAACTTTTTATCTTTATATTATTTTTGTATAAAATAAATTTTGTATTTTTCTATATTTAATTATCTACAATTTTCTGTGCAAAGTTTTTTTATTTGAAGTAAAAAATTTTGAACCAAAAATAGGTCCCAAAAATGAAGGAAAATGAATAAAATAAATAGAAAATTTTATTGTAATTTGGCCCTTATCTCCCCCTATTTTATTCCATATCGACCTAATCATCAAGATGCCTAGGTCTCGGGGTCTCGGGTCAAAATATTTTCAATATTTTATTTCTCTTTTCTTTTCTTTTCTTTATTTTATAATTTTGACTTTAAAAACAATATTTTATACACTTTTTACACAATAATGTATGGATGATAAAATGCATGAATTAATGGTATTTACACGCATTTACTAGGGTTTTTAAGGCCAAAATGATAGAATAAAGATAACGAAAAGGAGATTCATCAGGACCTAGGCGACGTTGCTGCTAGGGCAGCAAGGCTCACTGGGCATCGTTGTTGCTGACAATTGGCGGGTGACAAGGTTGTCATGCAGGCAATGAATGCGCCTCCAAGTCGAGGTGTGATGGATGAGACGAGGCTGAAGGTAGGATTGGGAGGTGGGGCTCAGGGCTCCGGTCTAGGATAGTCGCACTGATACCATGTTGAGGAAAATACTTCGTTGTTTATTTATATAGCCCAAGGGTTCTGTTATATAGAAGAGAGAAACCCGAATGGGTAAATTACATAATAAATATTGGGAAATAAAGAAACTATAAAAGAGTAACATAACATAAAAACTCTCAACAATCAAGAAGCTCTCACTCCATGTAGGGTGATCTATTGAGCACATACCCAATAGCTTCGATGCATACACTTTCTATGAACTTGCACTAGCATGTGGAAGTATGTCGAGTCGGCATCATTCATAAATATTTAGTGAATTGTACCCTTTGTCATTTTTTATTTGGTTTATTTTGGGTTCTCTTTATGCATGACAACTTCAATTTTTTAGGTTCAGAACCCTTACACAATCTTTGGAAAGATATAGACTTCCTTCCACTCATCAATTGTCAAGTTCAATAGGAGGAACTCTGACTTGTGGAGCAGGACTTTGTCGACAGACAAAACAAGAAATACATTCTGCAAGGTCCAATGGAATGATAAATATTTATCCATAAAGCACAATAGTGTACTTACAAAGACTTGGATCTAAATTGCTAATAAATTGTGCACATTGTGGCAAAGGAATGTGGAACTATCTTCAGAATAAGTATTCCTTGTTATGAATATGTCTAAAAACATGCATAAAACATGAGTCAACCCATATTGAGAGTACGACAGGAGCTTCTAAGAAGCTGCACAATAATACCACAGAACGCACTTGTGATACTGATGAATCTCCGTTTCATCATCTTTATTCTATCATTTTGGCCTTAAAAACCCTAGTAAATGCGTATAAATACTGTTAATTCATGCATTTTATCATCCATTCATTATTGTATAAATTGTGTATAAAATACATTTTTTAAAGCCAAAATTATAGAATAAAGAAAAGAAAAGAAAAAGAATAAAATATTGCAAATATTTTATGACCTGAAACCCCAAAACCTAGGCATCACGATGACTACGGAATAAAGTAGGAGGAGATAAGGGCCAAAATACCAATAAAAATCCCTTTTATTTAATTCATTCTTTATTCATTTTGGGACCTATTTTTAGTTCCACTTTTTATATTTCAAATAAAGAAACTTTGAACATGAAAGTTGTATATAATTAAATATAGAAAAATATAAAACTGATTTCACACAAAAATAATTTATAGATAAAAAGTTATGATCTGAATAAGATTCCAAAATACCAATTTCTCAGACATGTATCTCTCGAATAAAAAGTCAAAATGTATAAAAATCACCTTTAATTGTATATAATTTTCAATAAGCTATTTAATGAAGGTTTCATATTTTTCTAAGTTACGATTTGAAAGTAGGTTTTGGACCCCTATTGTATACTTGTACTGATTAAAATATTCATTTTATTCATTATTCATTATTTTTATAATTTTAATTTTTGATAATTTTGTAAATATTATTTATAATACATGTATACATTAAAACAAGAATAAAATACTAAATAAAACATAAAAATAAAACACTTGTATAAAATACATAGATGTAATACCTATATGTATACCTATAAAGAATATACTTCTATTTATTTAATTATACAAAACACTTCAGAAAAATAAAATAAAAATATATTTAAGTTAATAAAATTAAGTTATAAATTTATAAAATAATAAACCAAAATAAATAAATTAAATATACAAAATAAAAATAAAACAATAAAATATATAGATGAAAATACCTGTATATAACCTATAAAAGGTAACTTGTAATTCCAAAATCGAAAAAATAAATAAAATCATTCTAAAATACTTCAGAAAATAAGAAATAATTTTCATTTTATAACCTAAAATTAATAAAATCATTTATTATTTTAAATTGAATTTCCAAATATTTTTTGCCAGGAATTTTTGGGTTCGTCCACGTAGACCAACCAAATTGATTCTTAGGTTGACCTTGGTCAACTCTCTGACCGAGGTCTGCTTTGTGTCAGAGCCTCATTTTTTCTCCACTTCGTGGATTTTTTTAGGCCGGTCCTTGCACCATTTCGTGATTGTTCCTTCATGACTTTTCATGCCCGCATATCCATGATTCACGCCTAGGTCTTTTCTTGGGCATTGGATCGCTGAGCCACCTGCTACGCCTCGATCGTCCCAGCCGTTCGACCATCCTGTACAAAGCACCTCCCGTCACCTCCTTGTGAATTTGAACCCTCTTTTGACCCTAGTTTAGATCCTTTCGCCGAGCTCTGGACCGGAGGCGTGACAGGCATCCTCCAGCTTGCGAGCGGAGCCCAGGTGAGGGCCGAGGAGCGGCTCCATCCCATCTCCAGCCAGTGGCCATCGAGGTACCCATCTCTGGCTTTTCCAGCCATCGAGATTTGTGTTCCTTTGTTTTTCTTGCATCTTTAAATTCCTTGTAGTCTTAGGATCCTTAGATGCCTGTAGGTTCGCCCTTTTATCCAATCGAATACCATCTCGACCACCTCGTCGGAGTTCACTCTGGCGAGCTTCCATTCTGCCACCCCACGCTCCCATTACGCCACTACGGGGTCGAGGCATTTTACCCTCGACTCCTTTAATTTGTTTTGCAAGTCCAGGAACCGTATCGCGCACCTGGGGCTCGTTTTGGGAACGATGTTGTAGTCCATGGAGCCGCAAGCTCCGCTGGCCTCGCACGCGTTCTCCGGTCGACGCCGGAGCATTTTGGAGCACTCAGAACGTAGAGCAGACCTGTAGGAGCCTCGGACACCTTTTTGGAGCTTCGCCGAGCAGCGGAGGAGAGAGATCGGAGCTGGGGAAGCTCGCATCTCCACGAGTTCTTCCCAGTTCGTCGAAGGGACCTCGCCGCCGTTGGATCTTGAAACCACGCCCAGGTCAACATCAGTCGTCCGATCTTCGCGAGCCGCGCCGTTGATCGCCATTCGTGAGATCTAATCGCAACCGTCCGCATCGAACCGTCATCGGGCTCCGTCGTCCTGACACGTGGATTAGTAAAGTGAGGAGCGTCGTTCGATCGCGAACCGGTATCAGGCCACAGGAGCGTGCCACGTGTTAAATCGAATACCAGCATCGTCCGATCGCCAGGCCTTGGATATTTTGCATCATTCACCCTAGCCAATTTTGTATTTAAATTTTAGGACATAAACTTTCATTTGCTGTTTTTAAAACTTTTGATAATTTTGCATATCGCCCCATTAACTTTGTATATTTACGTTTGGGTCCCCAGCCACGTCACCTCACGTGACTTGTGCGCGTGGGGTGGGGGTATTTTTTACACGAGGGCCCTCGCTATTTTAGTTATTTTGATTAGGTCCAGAAACTTTTCAATTCAGTACAATATTTTTGGTGATTTTGCAAGTCAGACCCTCAAGTTTTTATTAATTACGGATAGGTCCTTGCCATGTCATGTGTCCCATGCACGTGGGCTTGGCGTTTTTGCAGATATACACCTGGAGTGCTGTCTATTTCATTTTAGTCCAGAAAGTTATTTGTTTAGTTATAAAATTTCTGGTAAAATTGCACGTTGGCCCTCGAACTTTTGCATATTTACGAAAATACCCCTGCAAGGGTTGAACTTTCTTTTGTTTTATCTATTTATTTCATACATCTATAAAATCCCAAAAAATTAGCATAAGTTCTTGTTGCATTTCTCTTTAACTTCATATTTTTATTTTGCATTTTTGCATCATTTTATTATTTATAAAAATTCAAAAACATGCATTTTCATCTCTCTTTGCATTAAAAAATACATAAAAATTATAAAACATTTTTGAAAAATTTCAAAAAAATATATATTTTGTGTGTTTTTATATCTTTTAACTTCAGACAAGAAATCACTAACAATATAAAAGAAAAATCAAAAAATAAAAAAACACTAAAAATCTCTATAAAAATATTAAAAATTCCAAAAGATCCTAAAAATATCATTTATGTTCCTTAATTTTCTATTTTTTATTATCTTTAATTTAAAATTAATTTGGAGAATTTTGGTTATTGATTAATATTTTTCACCTCCATTTTAATCTCAACTAATTATTTTATTCACTGTTTAGAGTGTTTGTGACTTTAAAAATACTAAAAACTAGCAAAAATATAAAAAAAATCACAAAAACTTAGAAAATTATAAAAAGCACAAAAATATTTTATTTCCTGTATTTTGCTTATTTTTACCTATTTTTATAAATACATTATCTCTCTTTTCTTATATTATATATATACTTTATTTTATAATTCAAAAGAAAAAGAAAATATGAAAAATATAAAATATATAAAAATAAAATATAAAATCAGAAAATTAAAATTCAAAATACAAAAATATAAAATTAAAAATAAAAATATATAAATTAAAAATCCACAAAAAAATAGCACACATAGACAAATACATCACAGTCATATTTTGAGCATTAATTTACCCTGATCTACCTGCTTGCTCCCTGTGTTCGACCTCTACACTACTTGCACTATACACATCTTTTGTAGAGTTATAATAAATTTTAACTCCGCACCGCTATTCATTGTTTGATCTCTGTTGTGGGTTAATTGTTATCTAAGATCAAGATTTCGGTCGATTCGATGACTATGTTCTAGCCTTATGTGGAACACAAGACCGCTCGATTTTTGGCTTCAACAGATACTCATCTAATTTCTAACACATACCATGGTCATTCATATTCTAATAGGTTTTGACCCTACACATTAGGACACATAAATTCAAATGCTAACAGTTGCTGAGATACTGATTGTGAAGGGGACATATTGTAGTCTTACTAAGATGTTTACTTCCGTTTACCACAAGTCTACAACTTATACCCTGAACATTACTACTACCATGGTGAGAGCGAATGATGAACGTTGGCTGAATCTACCAACTCCAAGACATCTTCATTCTGACCAACAAGAAAACCACATGAGCCCCCCATCAAAGGTACTGTCGAATACCATATATAGAAAGCAGACCCATGTCTCGATCTTCATCCACTGCAAACCTATTGATGATCTAAATGCAGGACTAACTAATTAGTTTGATATGCTTAAACAATGTGTAAAACTGCTATTTGTTGGGCTACATTCCGCCGGCCAAACAGCAGTGCTATGAGCGAATGTTGTAAGAAACCAACGATGGACCTACACAAAATAACTAATGAAACTGAAACTGGAATATGATTCAAATTGTGTGTTTCAAGAATTAATATTAGATCACTCTTTACAAACAGTTTTCAAGATGGGATTACTAACTAGTAAAGGGAACTTTACAAAAGATATCATTTGCTGAATAAATGAACGAACAAGTAACTGAGTGGTAGAGAACAGACAATGACCATTAGATAAATTTCTTAAAGAGAAAAATGCAAGAGTCAGATGGATCCTTGAGGAAAATGAAACAAAATTATGGAAATAGCAGGAAACATACATCAACTACTAGGTTGATTTCTTCAATAAAAAATATAACAGACTCGGTCCTCACTAGGAATCTAAACACAGAATTAACAAAGGCATGCGAGGACAGTGGGGAAGCAGATGGCACCGAATTTTGAACTGTTGTGGCTGCAGTTGGGCTAGTCGTTGTTGGCTCAACGCCAGATATTGGGCGGTGTTGGTGCTTGTTGTCTAGGACGGACAGAGCATTAGGGGATCGCAAGGGTGGGGTTTTGTCGATGGCCGGAATAGGAGACTGGTGGTCGTGGAGCGGAAGGAGATAGTTCGCAAGGGACAAGATGGAGGTGACGGCTACAGCAGTGAAATGTAGTTAGGGCGGCAGTGGGGCTGGGAGGAGGCGGCCTCGGGAGAGGTGGAGAGTATTTGGGGTTAGGGTTGGGAATAAAGAAAGAGGAGTAGATGGTGGGGGAATTAGAGTTGAGGATGAGGAGAACTGTAGAGGGTCGAGGAAATAATAAAGTCGTGTGGCCTGCAGGTTTATTTATCCCCAAATTTTCCATTTATTAAACTTAGTTGAAAGATTTCTATGTAATTTACTTTAATGTCTTGTGTACATTTTTCCTACTTTGGTCAGGAATCTGGTGTTTTGAGACTCTCCTACACTTGATTGTAAAAAAGGAGGTATGGTGAAGCTCACCCCCACTTTATGACCATGGTGCTGCACACCTCCGCCCACCTTGAAATCAATCTCATATGATGATTAGGAGCCACCATTCCCGTCACCACCCAACAGCATCAACTGCAATTAGAGGTGTTAATCGAATCGCATACCTTCGAATACACCGAGATTCTGATTCAATTTATTATAGAAGTCTCGAATCTGAACTCGAATTGAATTTCAAACGAATCTGCTAACTTAAATTCAGATTCAATTTCATTTTGAGTTTGAATAATTCAAATTCGATTCATTTTCTTTCGAAATTGAAATGTTAATTAATGTTTTAATGCTTATATAAATAATATTATACGAAGATATTATAATTTAAAGATTTTTTTGTATAATTCAAATTTTAATCATAGATTACAAAGATAAGTTGAAAAACTATATAATCAAGAAAAATATCAGAGCAATGATATATAATAGATAAAAATACCTATTTTTACAATTATCTTATGTGTTTTACAATCTAAATATACTCTTTTTATGATGAAAGTAATATATAAATACAAAATAATTATATGAGCCTATTAAAGAGATAGAATACTATTGATGAAAAAAGTTGGACTATGATTATCATTACAGTTCAAAGGAAGATAAGATCAAGCTCATATAGAAAATTAACACAAATTAATAATATTTTATGAAATAATGAGAATAGCAGAAAATAACTTAGCAAGATAAAACCTCTTTATTCAACGTGAGGATCTCCAATATTAAAAAAAACAAGTTTTTTTTAACATAGGAGTCATTCAAGTATCATGCTCTCACAGTTTTTTGCTCACACACACACCACACACATACACAACACACATAACACACACAACACACACAACATGCACACACACATTCATATACGTCAGTACATGATACATACATGCATGTTATATATATATATAGCAATCCTATCATAGGCATCGAGATCCTTTTTGAATATTGTCGTGCAAGGAGTTATACCATCATTGCATCAAAGAGTTGTCATGCATTTAATCCAATTCATTTGTATGTAAGCAAATCTAGAAAAAAAATATGAATATGTATTAACAAATGTTATGATAATTAATTCACGTTGAAAGATTTAGCATTTCCATTGTATTACTAAGTATAAAATGTCAAAGTATGGCAACATAAATAAGTAATTTATCATATATATATATAGAGAGAGAGAGAGTTTTCATCATTCAAAAAGCTATTAATCATCCTTTGGCTGCTAAGTATGAGAGAAAAAAATAAAGGTACTTTTAAACCAACTTACTATAGTGGTTAAGTAGTTATTCTTAAACTTGTTATCATATCTGAGCTCCATTGGTATGATTTCTCACTTACATACTTCACTTACATGATTTCCTTACTCCCATGCTACATTAACATGACTTGTCAATGCAAGACATATATAGACAATGTTAGGCCTTGTACGAAGACCTAGTCTCTTTTCGTCCTCTTTTATAAATAGGTTCAAGTGGTTTAGCTCCGAAATACGTCGTGAGTCAGAGATGTGGGCCCTTCGGGCATCGATTATACAAAGAATCTAAGTTCTCGTCTCTACTTATTTTAGCCTAATAATAATAAATTGATATGAGTTACTTAGTATAAGTATTATCATCAATCTTGATATGCTTTTTAGAAATTTCGAGGCATTAAAAGGATCGCAAAGTACTCTAAACCATTCTTTAATATGCATGCATATAGTATATATGTGTGCATGTATGATCCTATTAGTTGAAGTCTAAATATTACATATGAAAATAGTAGAAAGTATTAGTCATGAAATCCAAATATTTAAGATTGTTATCCCATTTCCTCTTGCATCTACATTTATTTTCATTTTTGCACATTCCTTACCCTACCTTTTATATTTTTCGTTATTACCCGCATACTTTAAAGATCCCACAAACCTAGTGTTGATTGTTGTGCTCCTTCCTAGCAGGTGAAAACAATGGTCTTGCTACTTCGAGTTCCTCTAACATTTCTTATGATTCGAGGTTTACCGAGATAGTTGAGGATTCCGATATGACCAGATCTATCACTGAGACATTCCCAGACGAGGCGATTCTTGCTATCACCTCGCTCCCGTGGTACGCTGATATTGTGAACTATCTTGTTGCCAAGAAAGTTCCACAAGGTTGGCCCATGCTATGACTTGAGACCTTCCTTGAGAAGGCCAAGTCCTACCATTGGGAGGATCCCACCCTTTACCATGAAGGGGGAGATAGTGTCTGACGTCAGGGTATTCCTCAGGAGAAGCACCATAGCGTCCTCACCTATTGCCACAAGCTTGAGGCAGGAGGACATCTCTGGGAGACGAACAACACAAAAGGTTCACCAATCCAGACTTTGATGGCCTACCCTCTTCAAAGATTCAGATGAATTCATGAGGAGATGTACTGACTGTCAAAGGATGGCCACTTGTGGACAGAGAGATATGATGATGATGCGGGCTTTTCACTTCTGCGAGGTTTTTGACGCATGGGGCATCGACTTCATGGGTTCATTCCCTAAGAGTCAGGGATTTGAGTACATTTTTTAGATGTAGATTACGTGAGTCGTTGAGTCCATCCCCGTCCGAGCTGCAAATGCAAAGACTGTTTGCAAATTTTTGAAGAAGAATATCATATCACGGTTCAGGATACCTAGAGTCTTGATTTCTTACGGGGGGGACTCATTTTATCAATGACAAGGTAAGGGACCTTGCTAACGAGTTTAACATTGACCATAGAGGTGCTACGCCATATCATCCACAGATGAATGGTCTCGCTGAGGTTTCAAATAGGGAGAACAAGACTATTTTGCAGAAGGTTGTTCGCCCAGACTGAAAGGATTGGTCTTATCTTTTGGACTTGGTCTCGTGGGCTTATAGGACCTCCTTTAAGACACCTTTGGGTACATCTCCTTTTCAACTCATTTATGGCAAGCCATGCTACTTACCCATAGAGATCAAGCACAAGTCACTTTGGGCAGTTATTGAGTTATTATTGGATTCTGAGAGTATAGGAGATCGGAGAATAGTAGAATTGGTAGTCCCGGAGGTGTTGAGAGATACAGCCTTCTCGAGTAGCCTACAATATAAGGATAGAGTAAAAATATGGCATGATTCTCACATCAATCATAAGTAGTTTGAGCCCAACCAGAGAGTATGGCTATTTGATGCTAGGTTGAGATTATTTCCATAGAAATTACAGAGTAAATGGAAGGGACCATACGTGGTCAGAAAGGTGCACGACAATGGTAGCATTGACATATCTGAATTGTCTTCTGAGTCCACCTTTCGAGTCAACGGTCAGCGCTAAAAGCCATATCTTGATCATGATCCTGTGATCGTTGATGTTGCCCCTATCCATTTTGTATGAGATGTGTTCCTTCACTCTCATCATTTGTATCTCATACTTGATTTTCACTTCTACTCCGTAGCTGTATAGATCCATATTATCTTTGTCACTTATTCATTTTATTTAATACCCCAGATCCATCTTATGATTTTGTTATACCTAGGATGCACTCTATCCTAAGTATAGGGGGCATTAGACCTGTGATTTTTCATTCATTACCTATATTTTTGCTGCCTATACTTAGGGATATCTTATCTTAAGTATAGGGGAGGTAATGTTTGTACATTATATTCCTCGATCTTCCCCTTTGTGTACAGTCTTCTACACTTAGGATTACTTGATACTAAGTATGGGGGGGTTACCAACCTCTATTGGTTTTATTCTTTCATTATTTTGAGTCATTATAGTATAGTATTCTTTTCACTTCTCTATACTGAGCACGAGTCATGTCTTCCTTCATCGCTCTCTATCATTCTGAGGACATCGTTCGAGCTAAGTATATGGGGGGTGTCGTATTATATATATACACTTTAGTCGTAACTCGTACTTCGTGTGTGTTGATAACATGGCTATTATTTATAAAATAGGAATAAAAATGCTTTGAAAAATTTTTTCAAAAATATTTTGTAAAAATTGAGTGTAAAAACTTTTGCAAAAAATATTTTTGTACAAATTTTATAAAAACATTTGCAAAACTATTTTGTCACATGGGAAATAACTTATTGGGTAAGAAAATCACTTTATATATGTGTACATTAAACCATAATCTACCCCTAAATTCTTTGTACATAAACGCCCTTAATAAAGCCGGATTAAAATCCATTTGTATATAAAACCTACAACACAAAACCTTTTGTAAATATGTATACATCTTTGTGAATACTTTCTTTTATTTTACTCTTTTTCAAAAATAATAAAAATTTTTGAAAATTTAAAAATCCATAAAATTTTGCATAGTTTGAAAATTTTCCACCAAAAAGTTTTTTTTGTAAATATTTGCATGTGCATTCTTCGGTGTCATGATTGACATTTAAATCAGTCTAGAATAAAATTGAAGAATAGAGCTTGGTCATGACCTTAATCCGCATAACTTCATAGGAACCTTATAGGACTTGGGGTTAAGACTTTTCAAGTCCATAGTGACTTAATTCTTTGAGTCAACTAGACTATGTGAAACATGTAATTTTTATTAGCCTAAGTAGAATACTTAACAATGCACACATGACTCTCAAAGATAATGGATTAACTTGGACACACACTTTACACGTAGCTCAACATGGATGAAGTGGTGAGGAGAAAGAATCCTTTAGCTTGGAGTAGCATATGGGGGTAATATAACTAGCTGGAGCCTCTCGTCCTCCTCTAGGGAGGGAAGTGCACCTCATTTCGGTCTAGTAGCATTGAGGTCTAACGGCAGGATGTTGTGATTTGAAATAAAGCTTCAAAAGAGGGATAGTCTACTGGCTCAAGAAGAAAAACTCCTTATGTACATGCTACACCTTGTAGATATGTTGTATATATGTCATATAAAAATTGTGCAAAAATACAAAACTTCAAAAAAGGGGGCGATAAAATACATGTCGGAGTGTATATAGTGAATAAGAAAAGCTTATGTATTCCACCATCTCATTTCAAGGAATCTTGCAGCTGGAGACTTAGCTACACTAATTAAGCTCTAAGGGATACATGGCTACACTGGCCATGGTCCATGCTCTCCTTTCCCCCTCTTCTTGAGCTAGTTGTACTTGAACTTAGAAGGGAATATCCCTCTCCTCGAGGAAAGAGTTGCTACACTAGGGAATTAGAGTTACCTTGTTGATGGAGGATGTTTCTTTGCCATTTTTTAGGTGGGTAGATACATATCACTTATATAGTACAAGGAAAGATTCATAGACATTAGAGTTTGCGTATGTAGAGTTGTTCTGACCTGATAGTCAAGGAGACCTGGCCATAGAATTATGGAACTTGAAAACTGTTAAGACTTAAACACGTTTCCAAATAAGGTTCCGAAAAATTAATAATCCAAAGGTTTGATTTTTCCTTTTACGAAGACAAATTAATAATCCAAAAGTTCCAAATTAATAATCCAAATAAGGTTCTGACAAACTGTTAAGGCTGAATTCCATACTCCAATTTTATGAAGATAAGTTTAATAATCAATTTTGATTCTTCATTTTTATTTTCTTTTCCTTTTGTTTTCACTTCTTTTTCAAACAAGTGTTTGCTAAGGTACAAGTAAAGGTAAAGTATAGGGGGATGATAAACATTTGATTCTCATTCTTTATTCTTTTATTTTAGCTTTATCTTTTAGTAAAAACATCTATAAATGTGTGTAAATACAATAAATTATCATTGTGCATGTCCTTGTTAATATTGCATATTTAACACATATTTTTCAAAAATAAAAGAATAAAGAGAAAAGAAAAAGGAAAGACGTATGTAATTATGAAATAAGTACATACTGACCCAAGCCCCGAGAGCAATGTGATCGACAAGGAATAAAGTAGGGGGAGATTGGGTCCTTGTATATTCATCACTATAAATTTTATATACATACCACTTCTCATATCTTATCCATCAATGAAAATACCTCAAATAAATTATTTTCTTAATAAAAGTTGTGCATAAAATATTTTCTAATTAATAAAAATACTTGTAAAACAAATTATTGTACGTAATATAAAAAGCCACACAAACAAGAACTTAAGAGATCAATTCTGGCTCCATATATACTCAAATTCTTCCAAAATCATCTTTATTGGATTCTAAATTAAATTATCTTTCAGATGAGGGTGGTTCCATAAATATTGGAGTTATAAGGTAAAAATTGGCTTTTTGGGTGCATTGTAGAGTCATATGATACCTATACTTGTAAATATGTATATTTAGTTATTTAAATTTATAATTTATGCACATTGTATTTGAAACACTTGTTTATAATCCTAAAATAAAATAGAAATAGAAAATAAAATAAAAATAAAATCAAAGGTCCATTGTATAAAAGCCACACATGTGTATAGTGTATATAACACTTATTTATTTAATACTTTGATTTAATTTATAAAAATTAAATAAAAAACATTTTATACTCCTCAAACTATGTTGTAGATAAATAAAATATAAAATAAAGGATATTTGTGTAAAATAATAAAAATAAAAATAAAATAATAAAATATATATGTATACTAACATATACTTAATACCTATATTGTATATATTGTATACATAATTTCATAAAAAATAATTTAAAATCACAAAAAATAGCTTGAAAAATAATAAACATTTTTCATTTTTATCATTTCTTATTTTTAATTCATTTACTATTTTATTTCCATTATTCTTTGATTTATTTATTCTAAATTTTCTGATTGAATGGTCAGACCTAGTTAGGCTTCACCGGACCTGGTTTCTCCCATTTTCCCAGCCCGGGTCCGACCATCTTTTCCCTCGATTTCTTCGTCTGATCCTTATCATGTGATCCATGATCCTCGCGGATCCCTGGGAGGAGTAGAATCTTCTTAGGGTTTCGCGCTCCCCTTTGATTCTTCTAGACTTTAGGAACCCCGTATAAGTAGTCCTCTCCACCACCCTCGCTCAATAGCTCGTGCCTCCCCACCTCTTTCCTCCTTAGCCACCTCCAGAAGAGTGACAAGATTCCAGAGACCCTTTTGGAGTGAGTTTTGGTGAACGTTTGGCCATAGCTTAGACGTGGCCGGAGCATCTCCGTCGCGTGCAGCCTCCCAAGTCTTCCGCAACCCAGTCGAGGCCAGGACCTCGCCTTCCCCTCCGCAGCACTCTACCAATCACCGTTGGCACTACAGGTACCCTTCCATCCATCTCCATTTCACATTTCAACTCGATCTATCCATTAACTTCGTCGTTGCTTCATCAGCTCGAACTAGCCGGTCGAAGCCCCGTATCAACCATCCATCTGCTCTGATCGCATCCCCCACTCACCTTCCATCTTCCAGCGCACTCTGACCCCTCTGGATCCTGCTCATCGAAGCAGGATTAGGATCAGTTTCCCTCCTCCACCTTCATCGGAAACCAACTCCCATTTCCCCCGTTGTTTCCTTGATCTTTATATTCAATAACTTGACCAGAGCAATTCCTTCTAGTCCACTTACCCTTTGTAGGAACTAGTGCACGCAAGGAGGCTCAAACCGAGCTTCATTTGAGGTGGCAGATCACCACCAGGTGCTCTACCACAGCCATGACCATCCGACTGTTCTCTGATCCATCTGAGGACCTTGATCGATGCGGAGCGACTTCACGAAGCCGGTGGACTTCACCGTGAGTTCATTAGACTTGTGGATCGTCGTCCACGACCGAGTGAATCTTGCTGGAGCTTTATTCTTCCATCCACTTCCCTTGTTGTTTGATGAAGAGCCCCAGCACCCAGATTTGATCCGCATCGTAGGAGCATGCCTAAAAGCTGGCCATCTGATCAGATCATAGCCAGATCTGACCGCAAGCTAAAGCCACATTCTCTGACCGTCAGATCACTTTTTAGAGTCATCAGGACCATACGTGCCAGAAGCTCCACGTGCCTGCCACATACCCCAAGTGAAGAGTATATTTCCTTTTTACCCCACAGTTTGTTTTATTTCATTGGAGTCCAATAAATATAATATGTAGTTAAAAACATTTGTGGAAAGTACCCTATAGTTTTAGTATTTGCACTTTAGTCCATCTGAACTGAAGTCACATGTAGCTTTGCATGCTTTTTGATGTATTTACCTAATTCACCATGCACTTTGAACTTGTTACTGAATGAAGGGAATATTTTAAATATTGCACTTATCCCATGTGTGTTTGGTTCCATGTGATGTACGTGTGCTTTCTAGATTAACTGTGTAGAGGCCCTTCTAATTATTATTCATCATGTCCTAAAACTTAAAGTATTTGCAGTTTGGTCCATGTGCACTATTTTAATTATAGATTTTGATTATTTTCCATAAATAGTTAATTAACTCCAAAAATTGTCTAAAAATTGCATGTGTCTCCTGCTTGCATGCGGTATTTATGATGATTTTTGCTTGTTGACTTTATTCATTTTTTATTATTAAAATTAAAAAACACTCTAAAAAGTTCTTGTCTGTTTTGGAAAATTCATAAAAATTCGAAAAATCCTTTAAATTTTCCACAAAATTATTGTAGTTGTATTTTATCATCTTTTAGCTTTTATATAAATTTTGTCGAAAAATACCTTATAAAAACATAAAAATTTGCAAAATACTCAAGAACTTATAAAAATCATATAAAATCATTAAAAATCCAAAAATTGTGATTTTAGTTCATATTTTTAGATATTTACTTATAGTTTAGCATAAAAATCACTTACTGGAATTTTGAGCTTTTCATCTATTTTTAATTTGAAAAATACCCATGGTTGTGCACTGTTTATGTGTTTTGGCATTGTCTGAACAATCTAAAAGTTCCCAAAAAAAATCACTTCGATATATGTAAGACCCAAAAAATATTTTTACTTTAAATTTCAAAGAATTTTTGACCTATTTGAAAAAAAAAAGAAAAAAGATTGTTTGCGTATACTTTTATCCTTTATGCTTACTTCTCTTATATTGAAAAATTAAAAATTTGACAAATTAAAAAAACCACTAAAAAGCAATAAAAATACTTAGATTTTCGATCGTCTACTTAGTGTTTAATTGTGATCCTTGTGTTCGACCATGGTTGCTATACCAAAGTAGCAAAACCGCTCGTACTCTATGTTTGATTTATTAGTGGTTTATTTTCTCGTTAGTTGCATTGATTGATTAAGGTCACAATGACAATTTAGTTATACACTTAACCCTAGTTAATCTTTGCGGTCATCATCTGCATATAAAGGTAAAGCCCCAGCAGGTATTAAATCTACTTTCATCATTAAAGTCAATTTTCTCGTAGGACAAGAAGGTAGTTGGATCGTCGATTCAGGTGCTTTTGTTCATGTATGTAATTTTTGCATCTAATTCAGGAAACTAAGAATCTTGATGAAGGAAAGATAGTCATTCAGAGGGGATATGATGCAACTGTTGCAGTAGTCGTCGTCGGGACCTGCAGACTATCGTTATCTAGTGGGAGAGTCCTTATGCTTAAATATTGTCTTTATGTATCGGATGTTAGAATAAATCTTATATATATCTATCTAAGTTAGTTAGAAATGGATATTCGTTCCTATTCTGTAATAAACTTGTCATAAATCGTTATGATAAACATATTGTGGATGGTGTTATAACTTCTGGTGGACTTTATGAATTGTGCATTGATGAAAATATCATGAATGTACTGCCATTGATAAAAACCCTAAAAGAATGAGGGAGGTTGGAAAACATTCGAACATGATTTGCTATCAAAGGCTTGTTCATTTATCTGTTCATAGGATCAATAGATTGATAAAGGATTGACCCTTAGACTTTCTACATGCCCAAACTTTTCCTACCTGTTAATATTGTATTCGAGGTAAAATGACTAGGATGCCTTTCCATAACAAGGTTCCTCGATGCGAGGGTATTCTTGACCTAATAGACACTGATATGAGGTCCCTTCCATATTGTGACCTCAAATAGATATCGACATTATTTGACATTTATTGATGAACATTTGCGATACAGGTTTATCTTCCTAATATATCATAAATCTGAAACCTTTGAAAAGTTCATAGAGTTCATGGCTTAGGTTGAGAACCAAATCGATAGGAATATTAAACGGATTTGATCTAATCGAGGTGGCGAGTACCTCACAGATGAATTCAAGGAATACCTCAAAGATAGAGGAATTGTTTCCAATCTCACTCCTCTTGGAACTTGACAAATTAATGGTGTTGTTGAAAGACGCAACAGGTGCATTACATGGTTCGTTCAATGATGAGTAAAGCATATTTGCTCTTAGTTTCTAGGGATATACAATAGAGACTACAATATATATCCTGAATAAGATTCCTACCAAATATGTACTAAAGTTTTTCATGAGCTTTGGTGTGGAATCAAACCCAGTGTTAAACACTTGAGGGTTTGGGGTTGTTTGTTCCATGCGAAGAACGTGGTTGAAAGTAAGCTAGAATCTTGCACTAAGGAGTGCTACTTCATTTGGTATGTTGAGGACAGTATTGGATATCAACTTTATGACCATGAGACTCAGAAGGTCTTCATCTCTAGATATGTAAATTTTCTGGAGGATGGCTTCCTTAAGAGTCAAGATAAAAATGATGTAGAGATACTCATCAGATCCCCTGAGGATATTGAGCTTACTGAACCAGAATGTGAAGAAGGAAATGAAGATGTAATACCCGTACCTCTTCGAAGGAGTTTGAGGGTGGTTGCACCACCTGAAAGGTATGAAATCCATATGTCAGGTGAAACGGACAAAGATCCAGCTTCATTTAATGAAGCACTCGTGGATTGTGATATGGATAGATGGATGCTAGCAATGAAGTCAGAAATTGACTCCACTAGAAGATCCACCTAGAGAGTTAAAACCACTTGGGTGTAAATGGATCTTCAAGATAAAAAGAGGACCTGATGGGGCAGTAGAGTCCTTCAAGGCACAGATCGTAGCCAAGGGCTACACACATAGAGAAGTCATTGAATACGAGGAGACATTCTCTCATGTAACTATGCTTATGTCCATCAAGGCATTGCTAGTTATAGATTCATATCTTGACTACGATATATAGCATATGGACATCAAAATGACTTTCCTCAATGAATACCTCGAGGAGGAAATCTATATGGAGCAGTCCCATGGCTTCAAAACCAAGGAAGTCAAAGTATTCAAGCTGAAGAAATCCATCTATGGGCTCAAACAAGCTTCTCGTAGCTAGAAAATCAGATTTAACAAAACCATAAAGAGTTGTGATTTTGTTCAGAATCATGATGAATCGTGTACAAGAAGCTTAGTGGGAGTACCATTGTGTTCATCGTGCTTTATGCAGATGACGTCCTTAACATTGGGAATGATATAGGGATGATGACCAGTGTTAAAATTTGGACGTCTCATACCTTCGAGATAAAAGATCTTGGAGAAGCCTCTTACATCTTGGGTCTGAAGTTTTTTAGAAACCGAGAAAAAAGAATTTTGGAATTGTCACAGCATGACTATATTAAGAAGATCTTGAAACATTTTCATATGGGGAATTCTAAGAAAAGCTTTCTTTCCTTAAGGCATGGTATTCACCTATCTAAAGGGATGGCTCCTTAAAGTGTCGAGGATAAGAAAGCCATGGTTGGATGCTCCTGCGCATCAACTATGGGAAGCCTAATGTAAGCCAGGATGTGTACAAGGCTAGATATCTACCATGTAGTGGGAGTGGTAAGATGTTACTAATCCTGCTATGGAGAGCAACATCGGGAAGCAGTGAAGAACATCTTCAAGTATCTAAGACAGACACAAGATTACATCTTGGTCTATGGAGATGGTCATCTTCAAGTCTTAGGATACATAGATTCATACTTCCAGTCGATTATTGATGATCAAAAGTCGACATCAAGGTTTGTGTTCCTGTTGAACAGTGGTGTTGTGAGCTAGAGAAGCAAGAAGTATGACACTACAGCTGATTCAAAAACAGAAGCTGAATACAATGCTGCATCGGATGCTACAAAGGATGTGTTGTGGTTGTGCAAGTTCATCCTGAAACTTGATGTAGTTTCCTATGATACTCCCATCCAGTTACTCTGTGATAACACATGAGCTATTACTCGGGCGAAGGAAATCAGATGGTATCACAAGAGCAAGCATGTGGAAAGGAAATACCACATCATTCGGGAGATACAAAAATGTGGTGACATCATCATCACTAAGGTGGCCTCTGCCGACAACATTGTTGATCCGCTTACCAAACCTTTGACACAGAAGGTTTTCGACCAGCATGCAATGTGCATGGGTTTAAGGATTATACCTTAATGGTTCTGAGGGTTAGTGGAAGATTGTTAGCCATGTAAACCATAGGCGGACCATTTCTACAATAAATGTTATTGTAATCTTCGATATATCAATAAAAATTATTGATTTATTTCACCCCATTTCTGAGATTAAATGAATGAATACACTATAAGGTCCCTTAGTACAATTAGAGTGATGTAACATGACCATCTTAATGATCATACAATCGTTGATTCAATTGTTGAATCATAGAGGCTGGTGCTTGGATAAATATCTAAAGAGTTATAATGAGGACTCATCAAGCACCATCAAATGATTATTAAGAGATGATCTCTAGCTTGAGAAGGAGATGGAAATCCTTCTCTATAAGCTGGTATCTAAGCAACCTCTTGATGCAGGTCCTCTGCATAGGAATAGAGATTCAGAGGTGTCAGATAAGTTAGATCAAAGAGGTTACTTAACGAGATCGATATAACAAGTCCTATGTCGTATATTGTCACAATATAGGCATGCATCCTTTGACCAGAGATAGATACATTGCTACATGTCTAAGTATGTACATTTGACAGACCGATAGGTTGATGGCCTAATCAAGGTCTATACACTGGTGAGCTAGTGTGCATACAAGGGCATATGAGCAATACAATCTCTCAAAGGGATCATACAGGTTCACTTGTGAATCAAAATACATGAGCTCACTCGTGAGGTATTGGGACCAATTAAATTTCATGCATGGTCGTCTTACGTTGGAAGCATGACAAGAATTTGTAGGCATGATATATGCTTTTGGAAAGCATATGATCGATACCAACTCCAATGACCTAGAGAAACTTAATGATAAAACCCTGAAGGAGACAGTCTAAAAAGAGAACTAAAATTTTGGGTTAATTCTAGGTCTTCCAATATGCAGAATGCACGGGTATTAGGAATACTTGAGGGTGATGTGATCATAAATGATTGTATAATTTTGGCATTTCCATTCTAAGGGAGTGATGAAATATGTCTGGTTTAGTGACTCCTATTATTAGAGAAATGCTCTAATCTTATTCTAAATGTTGGACATTGATTAGAGTGTGATTCAGATGCAATGAGAAGATTAGACCTACACCCTTGATTTAATCAAGCATCTATGAGAGGTCCTCGAGATCTGGATTTAAAATGTGATCTCAATATCCAAGTCACTATACATGGAATGTACAATTGCCTTGTCCTTATTTCCAAGTATCTGCGGAGAAAGCACATTATTTTTGAAAGATTTCAAGATAATTCCGTTGATAAATGTCTATCCAAGAATTGAGAAATGGATAATTAAATATGATTTAGTTATCATGAATAATGTGAATTTGATTAAGATCATTTAGATGCATGAGAATGATGACTCAATATATTTGAATGTGATTTATATTATGTATATGAATAATGTAGATAGCACTATCCATATTAATCATGTATATTATAAATGTAATGTATAATATATAAGAAAAACTATTTGTAAAGGACATTATAATTTAAATATTGATGTGAATTGGATTCACATCGTATAATTTATTGAAAATGTAATTTACATTTTATTTTGGGTTGTGAATATGATTTATAAATTTCTAATGGTATGATTGATATTTCACAAAATAATTTGGAATTAATTTTGTGAAATAATTTACAACAAATATTGTTGTAAATTATGGAGAATCTCATGAGATGTGTAATCTCATGAATTAGGATAAGGAAGCCACCTTCTTTTTGGGGAGGGTGGATAACCACCTTAAATCTTAATTCAAGGTATGTCACCCCCCTTAATTGGAAGGTTGGCTTGCCTCCTTCTTAATTCTCCTATGATGGTTGATTTGATGAAATTAATTTATTCAATATAATTTTAATTTAATTAATTATTATTGTATTTTTACAACAAAATCACGATCATTGAAAGAAACACGAATCAATCCCCACCATTGGATTTGTGTTGTCCATGGATTGAGATCCTTTGACTTTTTTACAAAACTTGAATAGCAGTATCTCTCTCCTTCTCATCATACCACACGTCCCGACTCTCTCTTTAAGTGGTTGTCCACCTTATGCCCTAGAAAGAATCGTTTCGTTGCAACGCCGTTGTGTCGCCGCTTTGACTGCTCGTGGATCTCCACCTTCTTTGGTGCACTTCGCTCGTGAAGAAGATGTTGGATCTTGTGTGATGAGATCAGGAGATTCACAGCTTGGATTATCAACTTGGATACGAGGAGCACGTGTTTCATCAGCGTGCTCGCAAGCATCTTTTCCATCGATCAGACTTGAGACGGGAGGTCTCTAACTTTAGAAACACGATTGTAACCATGCTTCAAGTGGTATTCCTATATCTATTTTGTGATTTAGATGAAACAATCCAAGAAGTGTTCTTAGATCATGCGGTTTTAGCATTCGCTTTAAAATTTTAAATCTTACTGCACCAAACTACGATTGCAATTAGTCGTTCCCGATCGCGTATGATGTGATCTTCACACTTCTGCGATACACTTGAGATTAATTCAATAACCTTCATATGGATGTATCCATGTGAAAGGTAATGGCCTAATTTATATGTGATTTTTTATCTATCACATTCAATTTATTATAATACTGATAGTTATATTTATCAGGTTTTATGTTCTTTCTAAAATGTAAAGTACGAAATAAAAGTCAGGTATGGGTTCCATACATTCCCAATATATATATGAAGAAGTAGCAACCTTTTGTGGGAGGTATTTTCCTGACGAAGTGGAGACGATAGAAATCAATCTTCGAATGAAGATTCTCACATAAAAACCTTTCATCCATCAGCTCAACCAATAGGAAAAGTATGAAAACTTTTGATGTCAAAATAAGAGAAAGAATTTGTTGAATTATATGTTTTACACAATTGTGAAGAAATAACACCATATGTCGATTACATTGATATATATATTATGTTTTTATTAAGGTTTAATTCGTATAACTTATTAATAATCTTCTTTTCATTTAAAATAAGGAATTCAGAAAGAAAATTAGTGACAAGAATCAATCTTCAAATGAAGATAGGATTGTTAGTACTTATCGGTTAAACTTCCGGAATGGTTTAGGAACCAAATGAAAGCACTTAGTGATAACGAAGAAAAGTCGATGATGTTAACATATTTTTCAAAACGTATACTATATCAGGTCCAATAATACAGTAGTTGTTGTATTAATGGTTATCATTTCCACACGATAAATTTAAGTAGAAATTTAAGTATGTTGAATTATGGGGTAACAGGTCATGTATCTTGTTACAATAAGGATAATATCTACTACTGAAAAATTTATAAATTCATTTGCTATTTTATTTTGAATTATAACGAATTTTAATTATATTGTGTCTTCCAGCAGCTGATGTGGACCAACCAGGGCTCAACCCTAGTTAACCCAAGTCAACTGCTCATTCCATGTTAGATCTGCTTTTGTCAGAACGAGACCCTATCTTCGTCATTTTTATCCCATCATATCTTGCGATCTTTTAGATCAATTTCTCTTGGAAATGTTTGCCTCGATCAAAGCTCTTTCACTGTAAGATCAAATCTTGGTCGAGGTGCCTCTAAATCGCATGCTTCGTCCCAATGAAAAAGCCCATGTACATATACCCCATGGTTGCCCTCGTTTGAATTTATCCGTCTTCCGCCTTTCAAACCGAACCTAAGCTTCGAGAAACCTTCCTGGTGATAGTAGGAGTACGTTCAGCCATTCAATGAGGCATTTTGAGCATCAAATCGAGGTTGTCCAGCTCTCTGGAGTCCTCCGCCCAAAGTTCGCTTCAGGTGTGTCCCCGGTAAGCTTCTTCCCCTTTTGCTCTGTCTTTTGATTCATAGTAGTAGGAGTAGTATAGGTTGAGTCCTTATTTTGTTCGCTTTCATTTCATTTTTCATAAAAATCAAAACTTCGATCGGCGGAGCTCCAGCTTTGCCATCTACTTCCGACCACTCCAGACTCACTCTGCCTCACCTTTAGCCTCCTTCTTCTCCTTCTCCGCCTTCAAAACATCTCGTGCACCTTCATACATCTCGTTCCTACAGATCGAACAACCCGATCTCCTCCTCTGCCGCATCGTCGGAGACCATTATCTCGACGCATCCCTTGCCCATTTCGACCCCTGAAGCCATTCTTGACTTCGCCCTTTTTCCACTTACACACTATTGTAGGAAACGAAAGGAAAAATCAACCTTGTAGGGCTTTCGAAGATAGAACAAGGCCTCTAGGTCCGAGGCCTCGTCCGAGCTTCTGGCGAAGTGCTCGACCTTTTCGAGGGTGTCTAACTCTGCAGAATCACCTTTGGAGTCCATAGAGCAACTTTACAGGAATAAAGGAGATCCGAGATAGCAGGTACGTCCGATCGAAGATCGAGGATGCAAGTGTTCTTGTCGGTTCTTCCAAGATCGAGGTCCTCCACCCAGATTGAACTAAAGCTGTCGGATATAGCCAAGCCTCAACCATTGATATTTACCTGAAGATCTGATCTCAGCCAGCCATCCACGAACATTCATCGCACATCCCAATGCTGCTACGTGGATTAGTGGATTGCTCACCACCGTTGGATCATGCGTAGGAGGGGGCAATTTACATGCCACATCCCCAGATTTTGTATCTTTATTATTTAGTCCTATAATTTTATTTTTGTAATTAAACACTTTTGGTAAATTTGCATTCATACCCTTAAGCTTTCTTGTATTTGCAAATGGGTCTAGTCCATGTCACCTTATGTGTGGTCCCATGTGAGGTGACGATTTTGCATGTATTGAAGGATATTGAGAATCCTCAAGCGCATCACAGAAGCGTGACGATCACATCTTATGCGATCGGGGTGACTAGTTGCATTAGTCGCAAGGTGCAGCGGAATTTAAAAATTTTTAAATCATATGATGAAACCACATGATCACAAGAACAATTCTTGGATCGTTTCATCAAACCACAAAGTATTAGGAATACCTCTCGAAGCATGGTTGCGATCACGAGATCTCTAAAGCTAGAGATCCTCCTGTCTCAAGTCCGATCCACGGAGACAGCACTTGCAGGCGCGATGATGAGACGCGTGACTCCCGCAATCCTCGACGAAGATCCAAGCCTCGAATCTCCTGATTTTGTCCAACGAAATCCGTCATCTTCCTCTAGAGCAAGCAGCCCCAAAGAAGAAGGAGATCCTCGAGTAGTCGATGGCGAAGGCGAGAACTTCTCTCTTTGTCGACAAAGGTGGTCGGCCTCCTTGTAGAGAGGGAGAGAGAGAGAGGACAAGAATGAGAGGGAGAGAGAAGTAGAGTAGGCGTCTACTTGGTGTACCCTTCAAGGGCTAGGGTTGCCCTCCTTATATACAAGTTTGGGATCCAAATGGTTCTCAATCCATGGCTCATATGGATCCAATGTCTATTGTCATCCAAGAGCTATCCAACGGCTATGATTGTTGATGGTTAAAAACCAACAACATTAATTTATATTAAATTAAATATATGTTGAATAATTATCAACACAATTTAATTAACATAAATTAATTATTAAGAGATAATATGATAACAAATAAAGAGAGGCAACAAACCACCCTTGACTATAGGGGTGTCACCTATGACTAAGTCATAGGTGACGCCACCTTGTAATTTGGTGGTATTTTGTCTCCTTTTATTTTATCTCATTATTTCTTAATTAATTGCAATAACTATTATTGCAATAATATCCACCAAATTAATTCTAAATTAATTTGTGAATATTTCAATCAAGCCATTGAAAAATATATGAATCATATTCACATCCCAAACTAATTTGTAAATTACATTTTCAATTAATTAACTAATGTGGATCCAATCCACATTAATAATTAACAAATGGTATTTACAATATTTCTCTCTCTGATATATTATAAATCCCATTTATAATATACACAAATATTCTGGATATCACTATCCACGATCTGCTTATCCTTGATAATTAAATCTCATTTAATTATCTTGGACAATCATTCTCATAACATAAATATTATTCATATTGTACTTGATAATTAAATCTCATTTAATCATCAAGGCCTTCTTGCTTGGATACTAAATTCATCACAGGAATTATTCTTGAACTCCTTCAAGAATAATGTGCCTTCTCTGCAGATACTTGGAGATAAGGACAGGGCGATTGTATTGTTCCACGTATAGTGACTTGGATGTTGAGATCTCATCTCAAATCCAGATCTAACGGACCTCCCACGGATGCTTGATTAAATCAAGTCTGTATAGTTAATCTTCTCATTGCATCTGAATCACATTCAGATCAATGTCCAACACTTGGACTAAGATCAAGTTACTTCTCTACTGAGAGGAATCACTAAAATCCAGACCTGTTTCATCACTCCCTCGGACTGGAAGCATCATGGTTATACAATCGTTTATGATCACATCACCCTCAGGTATTCCCAATACATGCACATCCTGCATACTGGAAGACCAATGATCAACCTGAAGATGAAGATCAATTTTATACTGTTTCTTCAGGGTTTGATCACCAAGTTTCTCAATCTTGGTCATATGCTTTCCCAAAGCATATATCATACCTTCGAATTCTTGTCATGCTTGTAAAGCACGACGACCATGCATGGAATTTGATCGGTCCCAATACCTCATGAGTGAGCTCATGTCTTCCGGTTCATAAGTGAACCTGTATGATCCCTTTAAGAGATCGTATTACTCATATGCCCATATATGCACACTAGCTCGCCGGTGTATAGACCTTGATTAGTTCATCAACCTAATGGTCTGCCAAATGTACATACTCAGACATATAGTAACACATCTGTCTCTGGTCAGAGGATGTGTGCCTATGCTGTGACAGTATTCAACATAGGACTTAAGTTATCTCGATCTCGCTAAGTCAACCCTTTGACCTAACTAATCTGACACCTCCGAATCACTATTCCCATGCAGAGGACCTGCATCGAGAGGTCGGTCAGATATCAGCCTATGTGAGAAAGGATTGCCATCTCCTACTCAGGCTGGAGATCATCTCTTAATAATCATTTGACGGTGCTTGATGAGTCCTCTATCTAACTCATTAGATATTCATCCAAACACCAGCCTTTATGATTCATTTAATGAATCAACAGCTATATGATTATCAAGACAGCCATGGTACATAACCCTAATTGTACAGAGGGACCTTATAGTGCATCTGTTCACTTAATTTCAGAAAGGGAGTGAACAATCAATAACTTTTATTGATAAAACATATTTATTACAATAACTTTTATTGTAAGAATGGTTCGCCTCGGGATGACATGGCTAACAATCTCCCACTAGCCCTCAGAACCATTATGGAACAGTCCTTAAACCCATACTCATTACATGCTGGTCGAAAACCTTCTGCGTCCGAGGTTTGGTAAGAGGATCAACAACGTTGTCGGTAGAGGTCACCTTGGTGATGATGATATCACCACGCTTTTGTATCTCCCGAATGATGTGGTATTTTCTTTCTACGTGTTTGCTCTTTTGATGCCATCTGGGTTCCTTTGCCTGGGCAATGGCTCCCGTGTTATCGCAGAGTAACGGGATGGGAGTATCAGAGGAAACTATGCCAATCTCCAAGATAAACTTGCGCAACCACACTGCCTCCTTTGCAGCATCCGATGCGGCAATGTACTCAGCTTCTGTTGTTGAATCTGTCGTAGTGTCATGCTTCTTGCTTCTCCAGCTCACAGCACCACCGTTCAACAGGAATACAAACCCTGATGTCGACTTTCGATCATCAATATCCGACTGAAAGTCTGAATCTGTATATCCCAAGACTTGGAGATCACCATCTTCATAGACCAAGATGTAATCTTGTGTCCGTCTTAGATATTTGAATATGTTCTTTACTGCATTCCAGTGTTGCTCTCCATAGCAGGATTGGTAACGGCTTACCACTCCCACTGCATGGCAGATGTCTGGCCTAGTACACATCATGGTATACATTAAGCTTCATACAACTGATGCATAGGGGCATCCAGCCATGGCCTTCTTTTCCTCAACACTTTGAGGAGCCATCCCTTTAGACAGATGGATACCATGTCTTAAGGGGAGGAATCCTTTCTTGGAACTATCCATACGGAATCGTTCAAGAATCTTCTTAATGTATCCATGTTGTGATAATCCCAACATCCTCTTTTCTCGATTTCTGAACAGCTTCAGACCTAAGATGTAAGAGGCTTCTCCAAGATCTTTCATCTCGAAGGTATGAGATAGCCAAATCTTTACACTGGTCATCATTCCTGTATCATTCCCAATGATAAGGATATCATCTACGTAAAGCACGATGAACACAATGGCGCTCCTACTAAGCTTCTTGTACACACAAGGTTCATCAGGATTCTGCACAAAGTCATAACTCTTTATGGTTTCATCAAATCTGATGTTCCAGCTACGAGAATCTTGTTTGAGCCCATAGATGGATTTCTTTAGCTTGCATACTTTACCGTCCTCAACTATGAAGCCCTGGGGCTGCTCCATATAGATATCATCCTTGAGGTGTCCATTGAGGAAAGCTGTCTTGACGTCCATCTACCAGATGTCGTAGTCAAGAGATGCGTCTATAGCTAGCAGTGTCATGATGGACTTAAGCATAGCCACAGGAGAGAATGTCTCATCGTAGTCGATGCCTTCTTTCTGTGTGTAGCCCTTGGCTACGAGCCGTGCCTTGAAAGTCTCTACTTTCCCATCAGGTCCCCTCTTTCTCTTGAAGATCCATTTGCACCCAATGGGTTTTACCCCTTTAGGTGGATCCTCTAGGGTCCATACACCAATCTTATATATGGAGTCAATCTCTGACTTCATTGCTAGCATCCATCTATCCATGTCATGATCCGCGAGTGCTTCATCAAATGAAGTAGGATCATTGTCAGTCTCACTTGACACGTGGAATCCTTACCTTTCAGGTGGTGCAACCACCCTCGAACTTCTTCGAAGTGTTATGGGTGTTACATCTTCATTTATCTCTTCAGTTTCTGGTTCAGGAATCTCAGAATCCGTAGGGGATTCGATGAGTTCCTCTACTTCATTTCTATCTTGGCCTTTAAGGAAATCATCCTTCAGAAATCTCACATCTCTAGAGACAAAAACATTTTGGGTCTCAGGGTCATAAAGTTGATATCCAATATCATATTTAACATACCCAATGAAGTAGCACTCACAAGTGCGAGATTCTAGCTTACTTGCGTCCACATTCTTCGCATGAACCAAGCAACCCCAAACCCTCAAGTGTCTAACACTAGGTTTGGTTCCATACCAGAGCTCATGAGGAGTCTTAGGCACAGATTTTCTAGGAATCTTATTCAGGATATATATTGCAGTCTCTACTGCATATCCCCAGGAACTAAGAGGTAAATGTGCTTTGCTCATCAGCAACACCATTAAGTTGGGGAGTTCCCGGGGGAGTGAGATTGGAGACAATTCCATTCTCTTTAAGGTATCCCTTTAATTCATCTGAGAGGTACTCACCACCTCGGTCAGATCGAATCCGTTTAATCTTCCTATCGGTTTGGTTCTCAACCAAAGCCTTAAACTCTTTGAACTTTACAAAGGTTTCATATTTATGACGTGGTAGGAAGATAAACCCGTATCGTGAATGGTCATCAATAAACATCAAATAATATTGATATCCATTCCGAGTCGCTGTATTGAAGGGACCACATACATCAGTATGTATTAGGTCAAGAATACCTTCGCATCTCGTAACCTTGTTACAGAAAGGCATCCTGGTCATTTTACCTCGAATGCAATGTTCACAAGTAGGTAAAGATTGGACCTGTAGAAAATCTAAGGGTCCATCCTTTATCAATCTATTGATCCTATCAACAGATAAATGACCAAGCCTTTGATGCCAAATCATATTCAAATGATTTCCATTCTCCCTGGATCTTTTAGGGTTTTCATTAGTGGTGGTGACATTCATGACACATTCATCAATGCACAATTCATAGAGTCCACCAGAAGTCAAAACACCATACGCAATAAATTTATCATATTGATTAATGACTAACTTATTACAGAAAAGGAAGGAATATCCATGTCTAACAAGCTTAGATACGGATATCAAATTCCTCCTGACTTCAGGTACATAAAGACACTCTTTAAGTACTAAGACTCGACCACTAGATAACGATAGTCGGTAGGTCCCAATGGCGACTGCTGCAACACTTGCATCAGATCCCATCTGGATGACTATCTCCCCTTGCTCAAGATTCCTAGTTTCCTGAAACAAATGCAACGAATTGCATACGTGAACAGAAGCACTAGAATCTACAACCCAACTTGCTTCTCGTCCAACGAGAAAACTAGTTTCAATGATGAAAGTAGATTTCATAACTGGGGCTTTACCTTTGTCGACCGACTTCAGGTACTCTGGACAGTTACGCCGCCAGTGCCCCGGCTTCTTGCAGTGGTGACAGACATCGATCTTCTTCGATGTCACGTGGAAGCACTGGAAGATGAACCAACTCCTTGATTCTTCTTCTTTCTCTTCTGGGGCGGACCCTTCCGAGAACTTGCTTCCGACCGCGCTTTCCTTTCACTTGTGCAACCATTGCTCTAGCAGAGGGGTCACCCTTCTTTATGTCTTCTGTAGACTTTAATGCAGCTAACAACCCAGCATTACTGAAATCAACTTTGCTCATGTGGTATGACACGACAAAGTTGTTGAAAGACTTAGGGGGCGACAGGAGAATAAAATCAGCCTGCATATCAACATCCATGTCAGCTCCCAGGGTTTCCAGTTCAGAGAGGTACCCAAACACTTTGAGCACGTGCTCTCTAACAAAGGTCCCTTCCTACATCTTGCAACGAATAAGCTCTTTCATCACATTGTAACACTGTGTGCGGTTGACGTCACCGAACATTTCCTTCAGATTCAGCATGATTTCTTGGCAGTGGTTCATTTCCACATGCTGCTTCTGAAGCACATTGGATAATGAGACAAGGATATAACATCTTGCCAAGTTATGATCTTCATCATATTTCTCATTAAAAGATTTTTCTTCCTCAGTCAAAGGGTATGCTATCTTGTCCTTGTTCAGCACATAAGAGATGCGCTCCGCAGATAGGACAAGATCCAAATTTCGGATCCAATCTGAATAATTTGGTCCGGTCAACTGATTGACCTCCAGAAGCTTGTTCAGTGGGTTCATGGACTTCATTTTCTGAAATTAAGAATGCATTATATTAGAATATATAAATAATTATATATCTAGTTTTAAACATTTGATTAAGGTATTTTAAATCAAATTTATCTTGCTATGTCTACTATGAAAGATTATTCCCTAATCATCTTTCAAAGTAAGATATATACTTACCGCTATATCTCAAGCAAGATCTGGGATCTTCTCTCTATCTTTATCACATCCCAATAATATGAGAACATGTGTCTCGAATAAAGAGAAGCGGGAACACATTCCGCCTTGCAAGTCCAACTTGCAATTCCCAATTCAGTCTTTAACACCCGAGCCCACCACCCCTAAGATGATGTTGACCCGTTGCTAATTGAACCAACCGTCAACAAGCTTAATATTCGCTATACGCAATCCAATATCGCCCCAATAATATGAGGACCCGATATTGGGGTCACTACGTATATGACCTTACTCTTTCGAGAAGCAAAGAACCCGATCCAAATAATTGTATATAGGATCTGTCACTTCGGACAGGCGTCTCCTATATACAACTTTTGGAGACGAAATTCTTTGCCTTGACGGGAGACCATGGATGTCACTTATGTGATCCTCCACCTCTTATTCAAATTGAAATAATTAATTATCGTGAATCATATTCGCATAATTAATTCTTCCAAGGGAATTAGACATCTATTCACAATAGAGTGTTTTAATAGGATATAATTAATTTAATCACATTAAATTAATTATCAATCCAATCAACAGACTTTGAATTTTACTTGAATAGTAGGTATAATCTCAAAGTACGTATTATTTCGAATTTTAATAATTAGAAAAAAAATACACTTTGATTTCTCCGGCATTATCGAGTCCCTACCCGCTGTCGTGGCCAGTACCGGAAAGAGTGGGACGGACCACATACGTTGCAACCCGTGATCCCAATGCTCTCCGACTAGACACCATATCCACCTCAGGAAAGGATAATGTCAGATAGATCATCATGTACTTTGAGATGCTCATTGGTCTTTCAATCGAAATTATACCATATAATATACATCAAAACAATTTTGATTATATTATAAGGAGATTTGCTAAACAAATCCCCAATCCTATTCAAGTAAGAGAGTTTTGCATGTAAAAGTTGTCCTACAACTATTGTAGGATGACCTAGGGTTTTGCATGAAAACAATGTTTCTTGATGATTTCAAATTAACCAATGATCAAGATCAACTATCTTATCATTATGGTTTAGTGGGATGCCATTCAAGGAATTGATTATCATCTTTAAACATTTCACAAATATTTATCACTAACCAATTTCAGAAAATTAACAATTAATTTTCATCAACATGTTTGAATGACTATCACAAGGTTCAAGATCAAGTTTTGTCAATTTCCAGCAGTAACCCATAATCACTAAAATTAACTTTTCTTGATCAATATAAATCCAAAATTCGTAAAATCAGTTTCCTAATATTGCTAACTTGATTTATAATAGAATCCAAGTGATAATTTACGCATTTCGAGGTATGGCAAAACCGTAATTAACAAATTAATCACGTTCAGTTTCACTGCTCCCGCAACAGTGAATACATGCTTATTCAAAAGACCATATCTTGAGCAAATTAAATCCAAATTTAGTAAACTCAGATCATATGGTTTCCTTATTTAATGGGGAACAAAATCCAATTGATATTTTGTGTTTAAACAATTTAAACAGTACCGAAAAATCACATAGACATAGGTGCGAAAATTCAAACGTGCTAAAAACTTTCGCGACTCTTTCAAACCCAAGTCGTCCTAAGTTCATGGATCATATCCAAAACCCTTTTCAACCTAAGGCTATGATACCACTTGAAGGATATTGAGAATCCTTAAGCGCATCACGGAAGCATGACGATCACATCTTATGCGATCGGGGCGACAAGTCGCACTAGTCGCAAGGTGCAACGGAATTTAAAAAATTTTAAATCATATGATGAAACCACATGATCACAAGAACAATTCATGGATCGTTTCATCAAACCACAAAGTATTAGTAATACCTCTCGAAGTATGGTTGCGATCACGAGATCTCTAAAGCAAGAGATCCTCCTGTCTCAAGTCCGATACACGGAGACAACACTTGCGGGCGCGATGATGAGACGCGTGACTCCCGCAATCCTCGACGAAGATCCAAGCCTCAAATCTCCTGATTTTGTCCAACAAAATCCGTCGTCTTCCTCTAGAGCAAATAACCCCAAAGAAGAAGGAGATCCTCGAGTAGTCGATGGCGAAGGCGAGAACTTCTCTCTTTCTCAACAAAGGTGGTCGGCCACCTTGTAGAGAGGGAGAGAGAGAGAGGACGAGAATGAGAGGGAGAGGGAGAGAGAGAGAGAAGTAGAGTAGGAGTCTACTTGGTGTATCCTTCAAGGCTAGGGTTGCCCTCCTTATATACTAGTTTGGGATCCAATGGATCTCAATCCATGGCTCATATGGATCCAACGACTATTGTAATGCAAGAGCTATCCAACGGCTATGATTCTTGTTGGTTAAAAACCAACAACATTAATTTATATTAAATTAAATATATGTTGAATAATTATCAACATAATTTATTTAACATAAATTAATTATTAAGAGATAATATGATAACAAATAAAGAGAGGCAACAAACCACCCTTGATTATAGGGGGTGTCACCTATGACTAAGTCATAGGTGATGCCACCTTGTAATTTGGTGGTATTTTATCTCCTTTTATTTTATCTCATTATTTCTTAATTAATTGCAATAAATATTATTGCAATAATATCCACCAAATTAATTCTAAATTAATTTGTGAATATTTCAATCATGCCATTGAAAAATATGTGAATCATATTCACATCCCAAACTAATTTGTAAATTACATTTCCAATTAATTAACTAATGTGGATCCAATCCACATTAATAATTAATAAATGCTATTTACAATATTTCTCTCTCTTTGATATATTATAAATCCCATTTATAATATACATAGATATTTTGGATATCACTATCCATGATCTGCTTATCCTTGATAATTAAATCGTATTTAATTATCTTGGACAATCATTCTCACAACACAAATCTTATTCATATTGTACTTGATCATTAAATCTCATTTAATCATCAAGGCCTTCTTGCTTGGATACTAAATTCATCACAGGGATTATTCTTGAACTCCTTCTAGAATAATGTGCCTACTCCGCAGATACTTGGAGATAAGGACAGGGTGATTGTATTGTTCCACATATAGTGACTTGGATGTTGAGATCTCATCTCAAATCCAGATCTAACGGACCTCCCACAGATTCTTGATTAAATCAAGTCAGTATACTTAATCTTCTCATTGCATCAGAATCACATTCAGATCAATGTACAACACTTGGACTAAGATCAAGTTACTTCTCTACTGAGAGAAGTCACTAAAATCCAGACCCGTTTCATCATTCCCTCGGACTGGAAGCATCATGGTTATACAATCGTTTATGATCACATCTCCCTCAGGTATTCCCAATACCTGCACATCCTGCATGCTGGAAGACCAATGATCAACCTGAAGATGAAGATCAATTTTATACAGTCTTCTTCAGGGTTTGATCACCAAGTTTCTCAATCTTGGTCATTGGGATTTGGTATCGATCATATGCTTTCCCAAAGCATATATCATACCTTCAAATTCTTGTCATGCTTCTAAAGCACGACGACCATGCATGGATTTTGATTGATCCCAATACCTCATGAGTGAGCTCATATCTTCCGATTCATAAGTGAACCTGTATGATCCCTTTGAAAGATCGTATTACTCATATGCCTTTATATGCACACCAGCTCGTCGGTGTATAGACCTTGATTAGGTCATCAACCTAATGGTCTGCCAAAAGTACATACTCATACATATAGTAACACATCTGTCTCTGGTCAGAGGATGTGTGCCTATGCTGTGACAGTATTCAACATAGGACTTAAGTTATCTCGATCTCGCTAAGTCAGCCCTTTGACCTAACTAATCTGACACCTATGAATCACTATTCCCATGCAGAGGACCTGCATTGAGAGGTTGGTCTGATATCAACCTATGTGAGAAAGGATTGCCATCTCCTACTCAGGCTAGAGATCATCTCTTAATAATCATTTGACGGTGCTTGATGAGTCCTCTATCTAACTCATTAGATATTCATCCAAACACCATCCTTTATGATTCATTTAATGAATCAACAACTATATGATTATCAAGACGACCATGGTACATAACCCTAATTGTACAGAGGGACCTTATAGTGCATTCATTCACTTAATTTCAGAAAGGGAGTGAACTATCAATAACTTTTATTGATAAAACATATTTATTACAATAACCTTTATTGTAAGAATGGTTTGCCTCGGGCTCACATGGCTAACATGTATACCCTCGTAGGTACTTATTTTCGTTTTTGTCTAGGGACTTTAAATATTAGTATAAAACTTTTAGGTATTTTGCATTTTATTCCCTGTCTTTATTTTTAATTGCAAATATACCTCTACTAGTTCATTAATTTTTGTGTATGTTTTCTATTTATTAAAATACCATCCATGCTCCAAAAATTCTCAAAAAATAGGGTTAAATGCCTTGTAGATTTACACCATGTTTTTATATTTTGACTTTAGACATTTTTTAATATTTATTAGAAACCAGATCATATTTTATTTCCTATTTTATTTATAGAATACTAAAAAATATAAAAACATTTTGAAAAATTCCCCCAAAAACTATGTATTTTTTAAAGAAACTTTGGAAGCAGAGTACAATATTGCAGTACTTAAAAAAGATTTTTTTTAATTCTATGCGACTTGTATAACCCGAAAGAGGGTGTAGTTATTGATAAAAAATAATGTATTTGATGTAATCGCACATAATTATATACAAAGATTTGAATCATTGTCCTTTCTATACAAGTGGACCAAGTATGTTATCTTCTTCAAGTATCATGAAAAAAGAAAAAATGTTGAATATTTAACATTTATACGGATAAACTCTCGATGTTACATAAGTAAGGAGGACAATAGTGTAGATGAAGACTACATAATTATGACCGTCATAATATAACAGAAGTTGTTCCCATTATTGTTAATATTCCATTGGTGGATCCTATTATAATAAGTAATGATTTGATGATGGATGTGGATGATAACGGGTATTCATCTATTAAGGACAGTAATAGAGAAAATAATGATATTTCACATTATTCGAGCAATGGAAATTAAGATATACACTTCGTTAAAGAATATATATCTTCTAATGTTAATTTTAAATTAATTTTTCTAACTTTTAATTAAGTTCATTCATATTTCCTTATAGACATGGTTGGTTTAGGACGTGGAGGTTCACAAGAATCTAAGTGATACGGTCAGTCATCCACTTCACAGTCCCCCTCGTCTTCCACCCCATCTACTTTTTCAAGACCTCCTTTAGATGAGATGCACCAACTTATGGAGTATTACTAGTTTTTGATGTTCCTCTGGAAGACTATGGTTTGGGCCTTAGCGGAATATGGAAGTGTGAAGATCGCATTACATGTGATCAAGAGAGACTAGTCATATTAGTTGCTCAATACAATGGAAACTAAAATTTTATAAAGAAGAAACAACATAATATGAGAATCATTCTCATATCGTTTCATCAAGATCACAATCTAGTAATAAAATTACCTCTTAAAGTGTGTTTGTGATTGTGTATATCTCTAAGCGAAGAAACATTATATCTCAAGTCCAATCGGACAAAAGATGCACTTGCGGGCACATGGATGAGACACATGCTTCTTATAATCTGAGTTGAAGATCCGAGCGTAGAGTCTCCTGATTTTGTCTCACAAAATCGATGTCCTTCCTCACGAGCAAAATGTACCGAAGAATGCTAAGATCTGCAATGAGTCTGTATTACGAGACATGGCATGTATGAGAATATATATAGAGAGTTAGTGCTCTTGCAATTGTTCTTGTAAAGAAAGAGCTAGGTCTAGTCTTTCTTTTATAATATATTGGATGTCCATGAATCTCAATCCATGTGCACATATAATCAATGGCGTAGATTATTTTGTGCTTTCAATCAATGGTCATGATTTTGTTGCATAAATTTGCAACATCAAATAGTTATTTTAAAAATAGGTTAGATATATTGAAGATCCGTCAATATAATTTAGTTTACATCAAATCAACACATATGGAATTACTTGGAAGGAGAGCAAGTCTCCTTCCATACATAGGGTGGACGGCCACAAAGATGAAGGACTCAAAGTGGTCGTCCACTCTAAGTATGGTAAGGGGCTCTCTCATTCCAATTATTTTGAGATCTCATATATCATCATATATTCCACATGTTCAACAACTTTTGTTGTAAAATTATTCATCAAAATAATTCCAAATTATTTTGTGATAATTTCAATCATGCCATGACAATTGTGAATCATATTCATACATCCAATATGAAATGTAGACTGCATTTACAATTACTTATTTAATGTGAATCCAATTCACGTCGACATTTAATTTATAAGTACTATTCACAATTAAATCTCTCCAATACATTATAATCATATTTATAATATTTATGATAATTATGATCCATGTGCGCTTGTATGCATGAGCTATCACTTCGGATAGGCGTCTCCAACATACAATCCATAGCGATGGAATCCTTCAACTTGACCATATACCATGGATGTCATTTATATGAACATCCATATCTCATTCAAATTTTAATTAATTATTATGAATCATATTCATTACAATCAATTCTTCCAAGGGAATTACATATCTATTTATAATAGAGTGTTTATTTTAATCGGATCTAATTAGTTTAATCATATTTAATTGATTAATATATCCATTCAACCAACAAACAATTATGGTTTGCTTTGTATTACTATATAGTACACACTCTCACATTTTACAATTGTATTATTCCAATTATTTGTTTAAAGTACACAGAGACTTCTCATGATACTCATCCTTGAAACGGATCAAGCTAGGTTGGACATATAATACTAACATGGAAATCTTCTACTGCAATGTGGGGTTTCAATTAAGTAACCCATTAGCATATCCACGGCCCAGACACCATCACCGAATGAATTCAAGACAACACATTTGATACAAATTGTACTAAGAAATTTTATCGGTCACATACAATTGGTGACCAGCATGATACATATATAGTTATCACTCAAAAATATTAGACATCTAAAAATACTTTTAAAGATCCTAAATTTTCAATCATATCAAGCAAACATATTTTGCATGTAAAAGTTGAAAAAACAACTATTGTAGGTTAAACTGGGATTTTGTCACAAAACAATCGTTTAATGGTGATTGATGTTTAATCACATATTTCCATAAATATTAAGCATAAATTTAATCATGTTAAATGTATAATTTCCTTGAGTTTAAATTGAACGATAAATACGTGACGAAAGTAATCTTGATAATCCAATCATCATCCGATCCATCTCCACTAAGGCCCCGTTTGTTATGCTGAAATAGATGGGGGAATGGAATCACCATTCCTCTATCGATTCGATTCCTATGTTTGTTAGATCATATTAAGGCAGGAATAACGATTACAATGGAAACCAAATTCCCCCATACATTGGAATAACCATTCCTCGGTACCCCCCTAGGAATTGTGATTCCATTCCTTACCAATGTTAATGAATGCATTCTTCTTTAATATTTTCTAATTAATATATCATTGTTACAAATATATGGTTACTGACATGGATACGCATTTTCTTTTTTTGTATATTTTTTGGATACCGACATGGATATTGTATTTTTTGGAGATGGATATATGACCACCGACATGGATACAAATACGTGGATGCAAAAGGCCGGATAAGTTATAAATATATGCATTATGGATACTTATATGGATATGGATTTTTTTGAAGATACAAATATAGATACAATTCAATTTTTTTAAGCTACGGATACAATATGGTTAAAAGGTATTCTCGTGGATACAAATACATACTTATTAAATATATTTATTTTTTTGAAAGCCAGAAGCAGGGGGAGACACTCAATAGTGTTCACCCCATATTTTATTTATTAAAAGAAAAAAATATACGGACATAGGCCCCAAATTTATTATATGGATAAAATATATCAGATATAATTTTTTTATGGATACAGATACGAACATGAATGTCTTTTTTTGCGGATACAGATATGGGTAGGGATATGGGATTATTATTCTAATATGGATATGGATACAGATGCAATTTTCAATTTTTTTGTAAAAAAATGGATACTGATTATATTCTAGAAGATATATATTCAGATACATATATGGATTTCATTTTTTTTACAGATACATACATGGACATGAATGATGATTTTTTGCGGGCATAGATATGGACATGGAAATGAATTCTTTTTTTTGCAAATATAGATATGGATATGTGTACCATCTTTAGTTTTTTAGGATATGGATATAGGTTACATTTTAGTGTATACATAGACGATATGGATAAGTGTTTTTATTTTTTGTGGACACAGATACCCATAGCATTTCCAACTTTTTTCTGACATGGATACGGATATGGTAACAAAATATTCTGGTGGATATGGATATTGATACATCAAATATATAAATGGTATGGAAAAATCAAAGTAGTCTCCATTTAAATTTGACTATCGATTCCTTATATGAAATATATCAATTATATGAAGAAAATAACTTTGAGGATACCGATTATTTTTTCAACTTAATGAAATATATCAAAAGGAAGGTTACTTTCATTTTATTCTTTTCTCTTTCCAAACATAAGAAAGGAATATGTCTCGTAATAAATATTTCAATTCCTAATACGAACCAAACGATGGAATGGAAAAACGTATTCATTTCCATTCCATTGTTAATTACATTTTTGTCTTGATTCCATTCCATTGTAATTCCTTTCCAATCAAACAAACGGGGCCTAAATGTGGAATATCTAGGGCAAACAGAGTCGGAATCATGTGAAATAAATTCGAGTGATTTATCTATTTAATTATATACTTAATTAATTATTTATTTCATATTTCATTATGGAAAATCAGTAATTAAAAATTAATTTGTTATAGATCCGTGAATACATGCAAAAACAGTTTCACTGTGAAAATTTTTGAATTTTAATTTATGCACCTTTGATGCTAACAATTGGCTGCTATTTTGGGGACATGTTTAGACATTCTAAATACATTTTATTATCCAAAAAAACTCTTCAAAATAGTGCATAAACAATAGCTTTTCATTTTAACGAAAAACAATTCGAAACATGCATCTCATGCATAAACTACGAGCCCCCACGCATCCGATATACAAAACCCTGTTCCCTTGACGTTTGGATTAGATCCAAGATCTTTGGTCAACAATCTAATACCACTTACTTTAGTGCATCATAGACGTGTGAAGATCACATCACATGCGAACAAGAGCGATTAGTCATACTAGTTGCTTGGGATAGTGAAAATTAAAAATTTTAGAAAGATGAAACCACATAATATGAGAACCATTCTCATATCGTTTCATCAAGATCACAAACGAGTAATAGAATTACCTCCTGAAGCGTGTTTGCGATCACGTATGTCTCTAAGCAAAGAGACCTCCTGTCTCAAATCCGATCCCACAAAGGATGCACTTGCAGGCAGGTGGATGACACATGTGCTTCCCGCAATCCGAGTAGAAGATCCAAGTACAGAATCTCTTGATTTCATCTCACAAAATTGGTGGCCTTTCTCACAAGCAAGATACACCTAAGAAGACATAGATCCACGAGCAGTCAATCAACAAAGGATATGCTTTGGGAGAAGGATTGATCTAAGATGACTTCTGAGCCGAATTTGTACAATGATATGTAGAACTCAAGGGCTGTTGATTTTAAAGCCCTATTTCTTACAGAAGTTCTGCCACACTATTAATCCCTCGGGTCTAGCTCCATTTTCACCTTTTGTTCATGACTTTGATATGGAACCCAAAATCATTTCACTTTTGCATTTCATTTAGTTGCTCAAGGACAAGCAAGGTTTAAGCACAGGGGGGGTGATGAAATCATGATTCATCATACTAAAAATTGAAAATAGAGCTTCATTCTTGAGTAATTAGCTGCATTTCATCATTTATTCTTCATTTTTACCATTCATGCATTTAAAAGTTATTATTTGTATTTTAGCACTCATAATTGCATTCAAAATTATCTCCACATTTCTCATCCAAACTCATGCATTTTAAATAATTCATGTTAACTCCAATTGACCTCAAACCACCTCCATTGTGTACATATTACTAATAATATTAAAAATAAAATACAAAAAATTACTAACTCAAATAATTTCCCGTGAGACAAAACTCCAATTTCAGAATAAACAAACTAAAATGCACATATCTTCCTCGTACAGCGTCTGATTTAGGTATACTCACTTTTAAAATAATATACATTCGAAGACATTCAAAATAAGACCAATTTCATAAAAATCAGAGCTCGTATGTGAAAGTTGGATTTTGGGCCTCTTTTGCGCATTTTGTGTTTTACCTGTTTTTTACCTGATATTTATGTACATAATTAACCCTTTTTATTTTATTTCTTTTTCATTTATATTTTTTAATGGAAGTTTTATTAAAATCCATAAAAATCGAAATCCCAAATTAAGATTGAAATCAAAGAAACTGATCGAATCCGGGTGTCCCTTGTGAGCCTGTACAAATATCTTCTACTTTTCTACTTTATTATATTATTATATGTTTTTATTTATTAAAAATTCAAAAAATAAAATAGTGTGTAAATATTTATATTTTATCGTTATTTTTTTCCTATTTTACTCTTAAATAAAAAGCACAAAAAATTATAAAACCCAAAAATCAAGGTATTTTATGTACATAGAGTACCCAAAAATATCACTATGTACATGCAATCTCTTTTTCTCTCGGTCCCTTCATGAAAGTTGTAGATCTCGTCGAGACGAAGAACTTTCATGAAGAAAACTTTTCGATCTGAGGTCGTTGCTATTTCTTTCTTATTTATCTTTCGATTTAAATTTATAAATTTTCTGGGAGTGATACATAGCAGCTCCTGGAGCTGCCACATATCACTCATTTTTGGCATTTATTTATCGTTAATTTTATTTTAAAAAATAATAATAAATAAAAAAATTAATACAAAATAAAAAAATTAATGATAATTTTTTGATAAATGCCATGTGGTGCAACCGTGATTGTCCAATCTCGGTCGATCGGACGGCCACTGCTCTTCCTTCATCTCTTCCTCCTTCCCCATTCAAACCCCTCCATCTACACCTGCTCCGCAACCTCCACTCCTCGTCCCGCGCACTTCTCGCAACCATGAATGTCTGCTCTCCTTATCGCTGCCACCTTATCCCCTTGCCACCCAAACCCTTCTCCTATAAAAACCAAGCTTGCCATCAATCCAAACGATCTGCCATATCCGAAGTGAGAGAGAGAGAGAGAGAGTTTGAGAGAGAGGCCGGTGACAGGGGCCTCCCTTCTCAGGTAAAGCCTCCAAGGCACAATCACTTTGAGATTCTCGGATCCCTCGTCGATTCCGATCGAAGTGACGACGAGAAGAGGGCCCTCGTCCTCTATCATCCCAGGCGAATCCCATAAACCCATTTCCCCTATTCTTGTTGTATTCCTTTGTTCCTACACGCGCACTGCCCCACGACCACCACATCTTCAACTGGCGCTCCACCACCGCACAGTCCGCTCCATCGGCATGACATCTGTGCATGAGCACCCGTTAGACCAGCTGCGCCTCTCCACTACCGCTCTCTGCCTTCAACCAGGTCGTCCTCCGCATCTCCGCCACGCGAGGCTCTCCAGCCTCCCTCGATTCCAGCAGTTCGACCCTGTGGACGCACCACCGCATGTAGCTCCCTTCAGGTGCAACAACACCACAATGTGCCTCTACGCGAGTTGCTCGTTGAGCCTCCCCCCCCCCCCCCCCCCCGCTCTGCGCCTCTCCACAGCCTCAAAGCTTGGACCAGCTCCACCCCAGCATCATCGAATACGCTCGAAGGAGCCCCTACACCTGCAGATTTGTGCGGCCTCCTCGTCGCCACCCATCACCTCCAGACGTGGCCGCCCTTTCCTCTTGACTCCAGTGACCGCCCTTCTCCGTCGCTAAGCCGCCCCGTGCCCACCCCCATCTTTCTCGGCTTTCCTTCCTCATGTGTGCAACACGTGAGGGGAGGGTCATTTGCATCGATCCCCCCCCTCCCCCGAGGATATTCCAATTTCGTCAGAGCCCCAAGGCCTAGGGGTCACATGCTAGGCACGTGACCGTTTGGAAAATTTATGAAGGAGCCCCTAGAGTTTCCCCAATTTACCAGAATGTCCCGCCGACCAGAGGGCTGATGAATCTCGTATTCATCGCTCTAAATCTCATTTATTAAGCTCAAAACCCTCAAAATCAACAACATTCTTGCATCTATTCTGCATAATTAGCATTAGTGCATGATTTCATAAGAATTGCATTTTAGCACAAAAATCTGTACAAAATAAGAAGCCAAAAATCCATGCCAAAAATGACCTGTAAATAGCCTAACTTCATGTATTTTAACCCATTCATGCTAACTCCGAATGACTCAAAACCACTTCCACTGTGTACATATCACTAACAAGAATAACGAAAAAAAATACAAAAAAATAACTAACCCAAATAAGTGGACCAAAAACCCAAACCCTAATTTCAAGATTTTCGGACTAAACCCCTCATATCTCCCTCATCCAGTGTCCGTTTTTATCCTACTCACTTTTGAACTAATGTACATTCAATTACCTTCAAAACAAGTCCAAGTTCAAGTGAATCGGAGCTCGTATGTGAAAGTTGGGTTTTGGGCCTCTTTTGTACATTGTATATTTTAGTTGTTTTTGACCTAATATTTTATGTACATATTTTATTGATTAAGAAAAATCCAAAAAATTAGATTAAGGTGTATTTATTTACTCTTGATTTTACCATATTTTTCCGGATTTTTATCTTGTTTAAAAATGACAAAAAATACAAAACCCCAAAATTAAGGTATTCTATGTACATAGGATACCCCAAAAATTCACTTTGTGCAAATGATCGATTTTGGTTTTGATGTCTTCATGAAAGTTGTAGATCTCATCGAGACGAGCAAATTCGTCAAGAAACTTTTTTGATCCGAGGTCATTTACTATTTTTTATCAATTTTACAGAATCTTTTATTCTTGAATTTTCTGGTGCTGACACGTGGCAGCACCCGGTGCCGCCACATGTCAGCCTTTTTTTGGCTATATTATATATTCGTTTTATCAAAAAAAATTAAATTAAATAAACAAATTAAATTAAATAAATAAAATGGGCGCATGTGCGTCGTACGTGCCTCCCAGGCACGTGCTCCGCACGTGCCCGCCTTCCCCCTCTCGCCATTAACCGCCACGTGTACCCAACTGGGCCGTCTGATCTCGGCCAATCGGACGGCCCACGCTCGTCTTCCACCTCCCGTCTCCAGGCACCTTTGCAAATCTGCTGCCGCCCCAAATCGCGGAGATTTCTCCACCGCCTTACGCCGCCACCCCCGTGATTTGCGCCGCCGATCTCGCGCCGCCTCGCATCTCGCTGATCTCCTTCCTCAATCCGATCTCCTCCAGATCTCACCACCCACCACTTTCCATCTCCGGCGACCTAACCCTCATCCTATAAAAACGCACCACCGCCCCCTTGCCCAAATCATCTGCCGATCCAACATCCAAGGAGTTTCCCCCTCCGGTCATGACAACCGCGAGCCCCTCCCTCCGGCGTGATCCGAGAAGCCCCGCTCCTCGTCGCAAGCGTTGCCCCGTGCTTGCTGCTCAGCTCCGACGACCGGCCGTCGAGCCCCTCTCCTCCAGGTATACTCCTTCTCCCTCTCTCTATATCTCTCTCTCTCTCTCTTTCTCTCTTGCTCTATCTATCATCGCCGCCCTCTTCCGCCGTTCACCTCCGACTCCATCGACGTCAACCGCCCTCTTCTCCAATCGCCGGCCCTTCACCGCCTCCAATCGCGCCACCACACCGCAGGCTCACTCCACCGTCATCGACAACCTCCTCCGCACTCATCCAACCACGGTCGTGTGTCGGTCGTGCCATCCAACGCCTCATGGTGCTTCGAGCTTCACTGACAACGCCACCGACCGCCGACATCAACGCCTCCGACACCTCCAGCTCCGCCCTGCTTCTCCAACCATCGTCACAGCTTCATCGAACATCATCAACCCCTCGGTCTTCTTCGACCCTCTCCGCCGCTCTCCCCCGCCCTGGCCGTGCGCTAGGGGCTCCACAAGCCCTCGACGCCTCCTAGTGGCTCCGCCCCTCCACCGCTCCTCGCCGCCGGGCACGATGCCCGAGACCCTCTTCACGTGAGGCGCACGTGAGGAGGGGACTTGTTGCACCGACCCCCCTTGGGCTTCCATTATTCACGAAAATCCCCCACCCCATGTGATCTGCACGTGCGGAGTGGGTGAATTGCAAGCGACCCCCTGAAGCTTCTTCAAATCGCATCCACGAGCACAGACCCCGCCAACCAGAGGCACGTGCTGTGCACGTGCTCTCTGGTAATTTTGCAGTATTGCCCCTATTGTATCGGTAATTGCTCTTAGGTCCCCCTTGCAGTTTTATTTTTATTTTATTTATTATATTTGCACTTATACCCATGTGCTTCCCTCCTGTTTTGGACCTCTTTATTGCAGCATTTTATTAATCTAAAAATAGCATTTTGTTTGTCAATTAATTCTCTACTGTTCGAAAACTTGTGGGTAATTTTGTGATTGATGATTAATTAATAAATAATTGTTTTGTGGAAATTTGCATATTTTGCCCATCTCTTGCTCTGAAATTCATAGTTGATTAACCATTGCTCTAAAAATCCCCGAAAAATCATACATTGTAGAGTTAATAGTGCTTAACATTATTCCCAAAAAGATTTGCATTTGGATGCATATTTTGTCTTGTAAAAATCATTTTACATCTTTTAGTATTTAATTTTTAATAGGTACTAAACCCCACATTTTTGAGGTTTAGGATTTTTCTGAGATTCATCACACAGTGATAGATCTTAGATAATTTTATTTCTTGAAAATAAGTAGGTTTAATATTTATTATAATTAGATATTAAAAATCATTCTTTTTGCATTTAAAAATCCATAAAAATATCATATTACATCCAAAAATTCCAAAAAAATTACAGCGCATACATTTCATCGTATTTTACATTGTGGCCAAGTTTCATATTTTTCAGACATCATTTAAACGTAATTCACATTTTATTCCCGAAAATAGGCCGTATTTGCATATTGCACCCTTTATTACATTGAAAATTCCAAAAAAAAGACGCCTTGAAAACTGTGAACAAACATTGATAGACATCTCTCTAGGTTGTTCCTTTGCCTCCTTTTGATCGACCTTGGGACTTGCCCAAGTAAAACAAACATAAAACCATGAGATTAAAAATTGAATAAATTATTTGTGGTATTTTCTTGACCGATTCCGATTGCCGCCTACAACGCACGACTAATCATTCTTCAAGTCGAACGATAAAAAACACTTCTTAAACGCTGCAATTTAGGATTCGTCAGATGGCGCCGTTGCCGGGGAGGCAAACGGCTTAGTTTTTTGTCTTGAAAATTTTTGTTCGGTTTTCCGCATTCGGGTAGTCTGACCCCCGAATTTTTCATTGTAAATTTCATTTTTTTCCTGCAATTTATTTTCAGCCTTTATTTTTCATATATTTTTGAGTCACTCTCTTACATTTTTTCTCTTATTTTTCTTGCGAGGTACTTTGTACGTGGAGCGATTTTTCAAGAAACCGAAGCATCTTCACCGACCTCCTAAAAAACCGCAATCAATTTAAGATCGAGTTGAGTCGTGAGAGAGCGTAGAGTCTAGGATTTATTTTTTTGAACTTTAATTTCTGTAATTAATTTATAGCGGTGTCTGTTTGGACGCTCGCGTGTGTAACAAGACCTCAAACTTTATTCTGTGGTGTGTCGTGGCCTGTTTCACTCTCTGGTGAGGGTGGGCCCGACTTGAGTGGCGAATAGGATAGACCTGCACATACGGCTCTCAGAGCAATTTAATTTTTGATTGTGCTCGTAGGATTAAGCCACACTACACTATTAATTGAGACGCACATAGATCGTTCAACTTGGCCAAATTTAACTCAATTCTTCCCGCTAATAGAACTTTCTGCTTAGGTGCGGTTTTTCATCGGCTTACATTACATATAGAATAATTTTAAATTTCTGTCTAGCATCCCACATGAAGATTGCGAGGATTCACTGTAAGTCTTCTAACTGAGCATTCATCATAGTTTTCCGCGTACATCGGCTTTTCCCGACTTTCTCCCTCTTGTTTTATCACATAATTCTAAAGGAAATTGGGACTGGACGATAGATGTATATTTCTGCTCACTTAATTCTTCAGTGATCGCCTAACTAAAATCGGGAATGCTAAATATAGCCGATCTTAAGAACCCATAAAATCAAGAATTCTTGCGGGAGAACAACCCCGACATTGTTTGATTTTATCTTGCGGCGAGGAGAGAGACGCACATTAGGATAGAGTCAAAGCCAGGATTTTCATACTGACTACTGATTCTACCAAAAGCGATTAGCTACTTCTCATTGAGGATCTACGGGTAGCCGGTAAACGGTCCGTATTTCCTTAGCAGAGTGGGTGGTTTAGAGGACACTGCGTAAGGCTTCGTCCTCAAGTAAAGGGTAGCCGTTCTACGGTCCTTACTTACTCCCATACTGGCTGAAAGTAGGTGCAACTAGTCGTAAGAATTCGGGACAGTTGGTCGGGAAATACAGGCACCTAACAGCTCGTTTAAACGGCTTGCAAGATTTAAATTCTCACCAATTAAAACTGAAAAGATAATTGGTCGAACTCTCACGGCCTTCACTGAGTGAGTTGGTGAAACAAAACTTTGTATTGTGTTTGATTTGTGCGTAAAACTTAGTTGATCATCGAAAACCGCACACTTGTGCCTAGATCATGAACCATACACCTCTTGATAATCTTTTGGATTCGAGAATGAAAGATTGTGGCAAGTTCTGTTCGGACTCAGCGAACCCTTTTCTGACCACCACAAACTTTCCAGTCTCAAACGTTCTGAGCCACTCTTACTCAGAACCACCTTGGGTTCAGGAATACCTTCCCCCTGAATCCTCCTCTTATAATCCTTTTCAAAATATCGACTCCAATTTTTCACAATCTGAAGGTGAAAAGAAGTACTCACGAAAGATGCCTCAAAGAAGAGCAATCAGGAAGATGAACTCAATGAAGACCCAATGCAGATGGTTCTAGCAAGACTAGCCGCGTCTGAGCAGCAACAAAATTTGATAAGGGAACAACTAGAACGGTTGAATGCAGAGGAAGAACCACCAATGGAAGCCGCATGCAATCCCGGACAATATAGAGTCAGAATTACTTACAGCCACCTCAACCTGAGGTTCACCATGAACTGAAGCCACACTTCCTGAGTCAATTACCACAATTTCATGGTAATGCAGATGAACCATACGAATTTTTGCGTGATTTGAAGCTAGTATGTTCTAATCAAAGGCACCCACAAGTCAGCCAGGACTACATTCGTCTCACTGCATTACCTTTTGCCTCGAAAGGTAAGGCAGATTACTGGGTGAAAAATTTGGGAGTGACGGTGACCACTTATGATAGGTTCAAGAACCTATTCTTGAATAAATTCTACCCTCTGAGTCGAACCAATCAAATGAGGACTCGCATCCCTAGCTTCTCTCAGATGCCTAATGAACCACTTTGTGATGCATGGGATAGATTTCAAGATCTGCTGCAGAAATATCCCTGTCATGACCTAGATAATAACATCCTGGTCCAATTTCTCTATTCTGGCCTTAACCACGGGACTCAGGGTTTAGTCAGCGCTGCCTGTGGAGGAAATTACACATCCCGAGGAGCTGATACCGTCTGGAAAATACTGGAGCAAATGGCGGAGACTAGCCGTTCACAAATTGCTAGTAGAGCTTACATTGATTCACTAAACACCTATCAAGCCAAAGGAGGGAAACAAACTGTCGCAGAAATAGCAGAGGACTTGATTCCCAACATGAACATCATCACAGATAAATTAACAGTTGTGGATCACATTAATAAAAGGGTGAACGACATCGACAACCGGCTCTCCCAGTTTCCAAAGCAATTGGAGGAACTTACTGAGAAGGTATCCAAGATAGGGATACCTACTACACCTGCGGTCCCGATTTATCATGTGCATCATGTCTAGGAGCAGCCAGGGTCAGGACAACCGCAACCGTGGGCTCCGGACCAATCCTATGCCCAACCTTCCCATCAGTCACCTCCACCAGCCGAGACAGTCGTAGAACCCCCGCCTCTAACATTCGAGATAAACGGCATATGGTACACACAGGATAATACCCGACAGGGTAATACGGGGGACCGTCAGCAATATCAACGTCCAACCACCTTCTATAATGCCGCATTTCCCACAGCTCCACAACAAACTCAGCACTCGAAGCAGCAGCAGCCATACAACTGTCAGAACCAACCTCAACAACATCGTCAGCAGTATCAAGCTCCAAATCAAGCATCTCAATCATCCAAGCCTCCAGAAGACCCGGTGGATATCCAGAAACAAATGCTGGAGGAAATTCGCAGTTTCCGAAATGAACTGTACGATCTACGGGTAGATGTTAATCGTCTATCCCGTTGGAAGGAAGAACAGACAGCCCTAGCCACAGCCATTCCGACCCAAGTTCAAGCTAACCCCAATAGCTTGAACAAATCTCAGTCATCTCAATACAATAATCAGGTATACTATTCAGATTTTTCCACATCTGAACACGAGATCCTTTCGTTTGACAATATCAGTGACATGTCACTCAGGAGCGGAAGGACTGTGGTCGTACCTGACCGGGCAAGGGAAGCTTACCATAAAGACTCGAAAGATCAACCGGAGGATGCTTCTGAGGATGAAGAAGAAGGATGACCGAAGATTTCAGCACAAGATAAAGGAAAGGCATCTATGGAGACCACAGAGGACCTTGAACCTCTAGTTGTTGCGAAATTACCTTTGTCACCATTTCAGCAACATAATTATTATGATTGTAATAAGAACTCCAAATATAATAAAGATGTTCGTATTTATGATTCGGGCTCTCTTTCTCCTGTCTCAAATGCTTCCATTCCTTTCCCTCATGCTCTAAAGAAAGGAAAACAAAAGAAAACCATTCAAAATGACCCAGTAATGGAAAACTTCTGCCAACAGAATATCACAGTCAAAGTACCCTTTGATCAGTATGTAGCCAGTAATCCAGCATTTCAGAAATACTTGAAAATGAAATGTACTCCCACCAGGACTCGTACAAAGAAAACAAATCAGTTTGTGGAGACTCATGTCCTGACAGTGGCTACTACCAAATGTGTCAGAAATCAGCATTTACCAAGGAAGAAAAGGGACCTGGGTGCTCATTATGTGGAAAGCCGCATTGGTGGTATTGCGTTCGCACGCACACTTCTCGACAATGGTTCTTCCATCAATCTTCTTCCTTTAGCCTTATATTACAGATTGGAGTTAGGTCCTCTCCAGAAATCATTATCTTTACTCCAATTCGCTGACAAATCCACTAAAAGGCCTAAGGGGAAGTGAAAAATGTTATCATTATGGTCGAGGGTACGGAATACAAAGTGGACTTTACTGTCCTTGATATGGAGACCCCAAACCACTGGAAGGAATCGCAAATCATTCTTGGAAGACCCTTCTTAAGAACCGCCAAGGCTGTATTTGATTACGGCACCGGAATGTTGAAATTTCGTTCCCTAGATGGAGAAGTTGATCTGGAAATGAAACAAACAAAGTGGAAAAGACCAGATTCTGAATCCACCACTGAAGATGCCGAAACATCCGAGTGTAATCTCATCAGCACTACTGGACCGTGGGACCAACTGTCAGACCTTCAGATTGCCAACACCCTGGCAGAAGAAGAAACAACGCACCAGTCAGTATGCGAGATATTGTCAGACAAATCCAAACACCTAGATATTTATAATCTTGATGACACAGAAATCCTTTCGGATGTGTCAATCCCATCTTCTTCGGGAAAATCAAGAAAAATCGATGACGAGTCGGACGCGGCTTTGGCTGAATTACCACACTACTTTTGCGATCCGACTCACATTCCTTCAGGATTAGTGGCTAACATATCACAGAATGATCCATCACCAACAAGCGCAGAGCCAGACTTAAAAGATATTCAGCCAGATTTGATTGATGATGTAGATCTGCCAGAGCTGAAACCTCTCCCTCCCACATTGAAGTATGCATTTCTCAATGGACCCAAAGACAAATTCTATGTGATCATTAGCTCATCATTAACCTTAGACCAAGAATCCAGACTACTAGAAGTCCTTGAGCAAAATCGAAAAGCCATCGATTGGACGATGTCGGATCTCGTAGGAATCAACCCCGCTCTCTGCTCGCACCAAATTTATGTTGAGGATAACACAAGGCCTTCCTATAAATTTCAGAGAAGATTAAACCCCAATCTTTGGGAAGTGGTTAAGAAAGAGATAGAGAAATGGTGCAAAGCAGGTTTTATATACCCCATTTCTGACTCCAAGTGGGTGGCCCCCCTTCATGTTGTCCCGAAGAAATCGGGAATCCAGATGGTCACCAATGAGGAGGGGGTAGAGATCGCGATCCGAGTACCCACGTCGTGGCGTGTCTGTGTCGATTACAGGCGCCTGAATGCTGCGACAAAGAAAGATTACTTTCCACTGCCATTTATTGATCAAATCTTGGAGAGACTTGCAGGGAAGGCATTCTTCTATTTTCTTGATGGGTACTCTAGCTACAATCAAGTAGCTATCGCTCCTGAGGATCAGTAAAAAACCACATTTACATGTCCCTTCGGTACCTATGCATTCAAGCGCATGCCATTCGGGCTTTGTAATGCCCCAGGCACATTTCAGCGGTGCATGATTGCCGTATTTGCCGAAATGGTGGGTGATTTCCTGGAAGCCTTCATGGATGACTTCTCTGTCCATGGTGATTCATTTGATACATGTTTAGCGCACTTGGACCGAGTCCTCAAGAGATGCAGGGAGGTTAATTCGGTACTCTCCTGGGAGAAGAGTCACTTTATGGTGTCTGAGGGTATCGTATTTGGGCATGTCATCTCCAAAAAGGGTATGGAGGTCGACCCTGCCAAGGTGGATGTGATCAAGAAACTTGAGCCACCAACCAACGTCAAGTCAGTGCGGTCTTTTCTAGGGCATGTTGGATTTTATCGAAGGTTTATCCCTGATTTTTCAAAGATCGCCCGCCCACTGACTGAGCTCTTAGGAAAAGACATCGAGTTTATTGTAAATCACAAGTGTCTTGAGGCCTTCGAGCTCCTGAAAAGAAAATATGTGAATCGTCGATATTAGAAGCTCCCGACTGGTCTCTTCCCTTTGAGATCATGACTGATGCATCGGATTTCGCTATCGGAGCTGTGCTTGGACAAAGACGGGATGGAATCCCTTATGCGATTCACTACGCGAGCAAAATTATTGGATCCTGCACAGAAAAATTATACAGTGACTGAAAAGGAAATGCTCGCGGTTGTTTGGGCCCTTGAAAAATTCAGATCATATATATTGGGCTCCAAGGTAACAATTTTCACTGATCATACGGCAATTAGATACCTCATGGATAAGAAAGATGTCAAGGCACGGCTTTTGAGGTGGATCTTGTTAATCCAGGAATTTAATTTGGAGATCAAAGATAAACCTGGAATTAAGAATGTTGTTGCTGATCACCTTTCCCGAATTGAGAAAAATGATTATCCTGACACTGGACCTATTAAGGAGACTTTTCCAGACGAATCTGTTTGCGTTATTGATTCAACCCCATGGTATTCCAACATCGTGAACTATCTTGTCTCCAAGAAGGTTACCTCTGGTTGGACCAAGAGAATGATTGATAAACTAAAGTCGGATTCAAGGAAATACCATTAGGACGATCCTTTCCTTTTTTATGAAGGAGCGGATTGTGTCTGGAGAAGATGTATTCCTCAGGAAGAATACCGGAGTGTCCTCACACGTTGTCATACTCTCGAGGCTGGAGGGCACCATTCGGGAAAGAGAACCGCACACAAGGTACTCCAATGTGGATTTTACTGGCAGACTTTATTTCGTGATGCTAATGAATTTGTACGGTCTTGCTCGATTTGTCAAAGGATGGGAGGGACTGTTGGTGATAGAGATGAAATGCCCATGCAACCAATGATTTTCTGTGATGTTTTTGATGCATGGGGGATTGATTTTATGGGTCCCTTTCCCAATAGCAATGGATTTGAGTACATCTTGTTAGCGGTTGATTATTTGTCTAGATGGGTAGAGGCTATTCCAACCCGAACTACAGATAGCAAAACCGTCTGTAAGTTTATCAAGGATAATATCATTGCAAGGTTCGGAATACCAAAAGTTTTGATTTCTGATGGAGGTAGCCACTTTGTGAATAAGGAAATGAGATCTTTGGATAAAGAGTATAAATTTGAGCATAGAACCCATATCAGCCACAATCTAATGGCATGGCAGAGGTTTCTAATAGAGAAGTGAAGGGTATTCTTCAAAAGTCGGTTCGTCCAGATAGGAAGGACTGGTCAAAACTATTGGAGCAGGTGCTATGGGCCTATAGGACAGCCTATAAGACTCCACTCGGTACTTCACCTTTTAGGATGATCTATGGCAAGCCATGCCATCTACCATCTACCTGCAGAATTGATTCACAAATCTGAATGGGCGATCAAAAAGTTGAATTGGAGTTGTCACCATGGGAAATTATGTCGAGACTTGAATTTAAATGAGCTAATTGAAATCCGAAACCGAGCATATGACAACAGTGTAATCTATAAGGACAAGGTCAAGAGATGGCATGATAGACACATTCGAGATAAAACCTTTGTCCCTGGGCAGAAAGTATGGTTGTTTAATGCTCGGTTAAAGATTTTTCATGGGAAACTGAAATCAAAATGGACGGGTCCCTATGTTGTCATCGATGTTCATACCAATGGAAGTGTGTATATTGTCGAACTCAAAGATAATGCACAACCTTTCTCAGTGAATGGACAATTACTGAAGCCATATACAGAATCATCCAAAGAGCATACAGTGCAAGTTGAGGTCATCTACTTCACGCATAGCGAGGACATTGAAGATTTATCAGATCAATCCCACCCTCCCTCCCGACCACATCAGTCTCCTTGTACAGCTTCTTCCTCTACTTAGGCCAAGGCCTAAGTATAGGGGGGACCGATGCCATCTGTATATTCCAATTCCCCCATCACACTCCTCCAGATCGACTCGCCTCCACCCTTCTTCTATACTTAGGTTGACCAGAGCCTAAGTATAGGGGGAACCGACACCCACCTGTATATACTCTCCTCATTCACATACCCCAATCGCTTCATTTTTTTCTTTTCCGCTCTTCTTCTATACTTAGACTATTCACAGTCTAAGTATAGGGGGGCGATTCTGTAAATCTTGTTCTTTTTCTTTCCACTCTCTTACGCTTAGCCCGAGCTATGTCTTCTTTACGCTTCTTGTGCTTTGAGGACACAACACTCGCTAAGTATAGGGGGTCTGTATATATACTTTGTATATATTTTATCCATATCTCGTACTTGCGCATAAGTCTATATGTATTTACGGGGTGGGTTTTCAAAAAAACAAAAAACAAAATAAAAATAAAAATAAAAATAAAAACAAAAACAAAAAAGAGTTTTGCTACTAACATTAACTGTGCCAAAAATTTTTGAAAAAATGGCTTCTTATTCATTTTTTTGCATAAAAAACAAACAAACAAAAAAATCCTTTGCATAAAAAAATGTGTCTGCATTTCACACACATGCACTTCATCCAAGCATCACATTTGCATATGTGAAAAGTCTTTGGGTTCTGAACCGAGTTATGAGCCGAAACCGAGAGTGGTCTGGACTTGACCTTAATCCACCTAATTTTCAGAGGAACTTCACCGAGAAATAGGATTTTTAGAGTCTTTAGGTCTTTGACTTAATTCTTTGAGTTCCACATGACAGTGTGCAGCATTTGACTCTTAGTGTCTAACCTGGTCTCTTCATTCTGGGTATAACTCTGGAATAAGGAATTAATTTGTACTCTCGCACTATGCACTTAGCTCAACTCAGACAGGATGTTGGAAGACTGTGTGAGTTTCTTTTCTGGTAGCGTGGAAATCTAAAGACCGGAGTACGGGTTGAAATAAAGCTTCGGAAAAGGAATGGACGGCTGGGCACAATTTTTTCTAAGACCCCAAAAAATGTACGGAACAAAAAGATGCTATATCCGTAGGGGCACAACAAGATCCAAGCAGAACCACCAAAAATTTCCAAATATAAAGAAGCATTCTACCAAATAAATATCTGACCAAAAAGGTCCAAGCTTCAAGAAAACCTGCAGATCTTGATGGAGACTCGGCTACACTGGCCATCTTCACAAGGAGAGGTGACTACACTGGCCACCCTCCAGTTCTTTTCTCATTCTTCTAACTTCTCCCCCAACTCGATTGTGAACACAGCACGACAGACCTTAGAAGGAAATACCTGACTCCTCGAGGACGAGTTACTGGAGAGGAGGTTTGCGCGGTAGTCCGGCATTCTGGATGGGAAGAGCTAAAACCTTTCACACACATGAGTCAGTTATTCAATGTTCATAGGGTATACTTTGGGAAGAGGATCGATCTAAGATGACTTCTGAGCCGAAACTGTAGCAATGATGTGTAGAACTTGAGGGTTGTTGATTTTAAAATTCTAAGTCTCACAGAAGTTCTGACACACAAATAATCCAAAGGTTGAGTTTAGGTTCACTTTCACCTTCAGCTCATGGCCTTGGTATGGAACCCAATCTCATTTCACCTCATGGCATTTCTTTTTGATGCTCAGGGACGAGCATGGTTTAAGTATAGGGGGATGATGAATCTCGTATTCATCGCTCTAAATCTCATTTATTAAGCTCAAAACCCTCAAAATCAACACCATTCTTGCATCTATTCTGCATAATAAGCATTAGTGCATGATTTCATAAGAATTACATTTTAGCACAAAAATCTGTACAAAATAAGAAGCCAAAAATCCATGCCAAAAATGACCTGTAAATAGCCTAACGACCTGGATTTTTAACCCATTCATGCTAACTCCGAATGACTCAAAACCACTTCCACTGTGTACATATCACTAACAAGAATAAAGAAAAAAATACAAAAAATAACTAACCCAAATAAGTGGACCAAAAACCCAAACCCTAATTTCAAGATTTTCGGACTAAAACCCTCATATCTCCCTGATCCAGTGTCTGTTTTAATCCTACTCATTTTTGAACTAATGTACATTCAATTACCTTCAAAACAAGTCCAAGTTCAAGTGAATCGGAGCTCGTATGTGAAAGTTGGGTTTTGGGCCTCTTTTGTACATTGTATATTTTAGTTGTTTTTGACCTAATATTTTATGTACATATTTTATTGATTAATAAAAATCCAAAAAAAATTAGATTAAGGTGTCTTTATTTACTCTTGATTTTACCATATTTTTTCGGATTTTTATCTTGTTTAAAAATGACAAAAAAATACAAAACCCCAAAATTAAGGTATTCTATGTACATAGGATACCCCAAAAATTCACTTTGTGCAAATGATCGATTTTGGTTTTGATGTCTTCATGAAAGTTGTAGATCTCATTGAGACGAGCAATTTTTGTGAAGTAACTTTTTTGATCCGAGGTCATTTACTATTTTTTATCGATTTTACAAAATCTTTTATTCTCGAATTTTCTGGTGCTGACACGTGGCAGCACCAGGTGCCGCCACGTGTCAGCATTTTTTGGTTATATTATATATTCGTTTTATCAAAAAAATTAAAAAAAAAATAAAAAAATTAAATTAAATAAATAAAATGGGCGCACGTGCGTCGCACGTGCCCGCCTTCCCCCTCTCGCCATTAACCGCCACGTGTACCCAATTGGGCCGTCCGATCTCTGCCGATCGGATGGCCCCCGCTCGTCTTCCACCTCCCGTCTCCAGGCACCTTTCCAAATACGCCGCCGCCCCAAATCGCGGAGATTTCTCCACCGCCTTACGCCGCCACCCCCGTGATTTGCGTCGCCGATCTCGCGCTGCCTCGCATCTCGCCGATCTCCTTCCTCAATCCGATCTCCTCCAGATCTCACCACCCACTACTTTCCATCTCCGGCGACCTAACCCTCATCCTATAAAAACGCACCACCGCCCCCTTGCCCAAATCATCCGCCGATCCAACATCCAAGGAGTTTCCCCCTCCGGTCGTGACAACCGCGAGCCCCTCCCTCCGGCGTGATCCGAGAAGCCCCGCTCCTCGTCGCAAGCGTTGCCCCGTGCTTGCTGCTTAGCTCCGGCGACCGGCCGTCGAGCCCCTCTCCTCCAGGTATACTCCTTCTCCTTCTCCCTCTCCCTTTCTCACTCTCTCTTTCTCTCTTGCTCTATCTATCATCGCCGCCCTTTTCCGTCGTTCACCTCCGACTCCATCAACGTCAACCGCCCTCTTCTCCAATAGCCGGCCCTTCACCGCCTCCAACCACGCCACTGCACCGCAGGCTTACTCCACCGTCATCGACAACCTCCTCCGCACTCATCCAACCACGGCCATGTGTCGGCCGTGCCATCCAACGCCTCCTGGTGCTTCGAGCTTCACCGACAACGCCACCGACCGCCGACATCAACGCCTCCGACACCTCCAGCTCCGCCCTGCTTCTCCAACCATCGTCACAGCTTCATCGAACATAATCAACCCCTCAGTCTTCTTCGACCTTCTCCGCCGCTCTCCTCCGCCTTGGCCGTGCGCCAGGGGCTCCACAAGCCCTCGACGCCTCCTAGTGGCTCCGCCCCTCCACCGCTCCTCGCCGCCGGGCACGATGCCCGAGACCCTCTTCACGTGAGGCGCACGTGAGGAGGGGACTTGTTGCACCAACCCACCTTGGGCTTCCATTATTCACGAAGAGCCCCCACCCCACGTGATCTGCACGTGCGGAGTGGGTGAATTGCAAGCGACCCCCTAGAGCTTCTTCAAATCGCATCCACGAGCACAGACCCCGCCAACCAGAGGCACGTGCTGTGCACGTGCTCTCTGGTAATTTTGCAGTATTGTGCCCATTGTATCGGTAATTGCTCTTAGGTCCCCCTTACAGTTTTATTTTTATTTTATTTATTATATTTGCACTTATACCCTTGTGCTTCCCCCCAGTTTTGGACCTCTTTATTGCAGCATTTTATTAATCTAAAAATAGCATTTTGTTTGTCAATTAATTCTCTACTGTTCGACATCTTGTGGGTAATTTTGTGATTGATGGTTCATTAATAAATAATTGTTTTGTAGAAATTTGCATATTTTGCCCATCTCGTGCTCTGAAATTCATAGTTGATTAACCATTGCTTTAAAAATCCCCGAAAAATCATACATTGTAGAGTTAATTGTGCTTAACATTATGCCCAAAAAGATGCATATTTTGTCCTGTAAAAATCATTTTGCATCTTTTAGTATTTAATTCTTAATAGGTATTAAACCCCACATTTTTGAGGTTTAGGATTTTTCTGAGATTCATCACATAATGATAGATCTTAGATAATTTTATTTCTTTAAAATAAGTAGGTTTAATAATTATTATAATTAAATATAAAAAATCATTCTTTTTGCATTTAAAAATCCATAAAAATTTCATATTGCATCCAAAAATTCCAAAAAAAATTACAGTGCATACATTTCATCGTATTTTACATTGTGGCCAAGTTTGATATTTTTTGGACGTCATTTAAACGTAATTCACATTTTATTCCCGGAAATAGGCCGTATTTGCATATTGCACCCTTTATTACATTGAAAATTCCAAAAAAAGACCACCTTGAAAATTGTGAACGAACTTTGATAGACATCTCTCTAGGTTGTTCCTTTGCCTCCGTGTGATCGACCTTGGGACTTGCCCAAGTAAAACAAACATAAAACCACGAGATTAAAAATTGAATAAATTATTTGTGGTATTTTCTTGACCGATTCCGATTGCCGCCTACAACGCACGACTAATCATTCTTCAAGCCGAACGATAAAAAACACTTCTTAAACGCTGCAATTTAGGATTCGTCAAGGGTGTGTGCTGCGCACGTGTCCCTTTGGAGATTTTGCATTGAAGCCCTCCTTAGCCCTAGTAATCAATTTTAAGTCCTTGCTCTACAATTTTTTTATTATTCTAACTATTGTAATTACAAACAGACCCTTGTCTTCCCTCTATCATTTGAACATTATTTATGCACTATTTAATTATTTAAAAAAGTACATATTGTTCTATAATTAATTCTCTATATTGTGGCATGTTCATGATATTTTTATTCTTTATGGATAATTAATTAATATTATTCTTATAAGAATTTGCATATTTTTTCCAACCTGTGCTCAAAATTCATAGACAATTAACCGTAGTTCCAGAAATTGCCAAAAATTCAGGATCCTAGAATTAATTGATAATAACATTGTGCCCAAAAATAATTACGTTTCCATGCATATTTTATTTTATAAAAATTATTTTGCGTATTTCACTAATTAATTTTTAATAGGTACTAAATTTAAAATTTTCAAGGTTTAGGATATTTTGGAGATAAATCACCTAGTGATATATCTTAGATAATTTTACTTCCTGAAAATAAGCAGATTTAATATTTATTATATTTAATTATTGAAAACCTCATCATCTGCATTCATTTAATCATAGAATATTCATATTACATCCAAAAATTCCAAAAAAATATAAAAATCTATTTTCATCATATTTCACATTCCGACCATGTTTGAGGATTTTTGGAATTCATTTGAGTGAAGTTTACATTCTGCCCCTGAACTTTGCCATAATTGCATTTGCCTCATTTATTGCATTTAAAAATTTTAAAAATTAACTTCAAGATTGAAAAAAAACCAACCTAAGGAGATAGTTGCATCCCTGAGTTCAACTTTGGACTTCCCAAGTAAAAAAGTTGATCGCTCGCTTTAATTGACACAATAATTAAAATAACGGTTTTTGATTATCCCTTAATTGCCCGACTGCAATGAACATCTTTTAATCATTAATTTGATTAAATTAATAAGGGTGATTGCGTAGTTTGTCAAATGGCATTGTTGCTGGGGAGGTACGACTTAGGTTGTTTTTAAAAAATCAAGTTTTTAGGTTTTCCATCCCCGGGTAGTCTGACCCCCAGTTTTTCTTGCATTTATTTCTCCATCTTTCCAATATTTTAATTTATTTATTTTTGCATATTTTTCTATGAACCTTTCTAATATTTGATCTTATATTTTTCGTGTAAGGTACTCGATGGACTTGGAGCGGTTCTCTTGGAAGCCGACGTAACTCGAAGCGACCGAACACACGAGGAATTTAATTTTTGAAGAGAGAGTATTTTCTTTAATTTCTAATTAACTGCTCCTTTCCAGCGGATCCCAATCGAGTTCTCACATGTGTAAAAGAGACTGAACATTTTTTAGTGGTGTATCGGCCTGTTACATCCTCCAGTGAGGGCGGGGTCTGACTTGAGTGCGAAATTAGGATCGACACACGGTAGTGTAATTTCAAACTTGTTTGTGCCCTTCATAATTTAAGAACACACTTTCACTATAATTATACACACCTTAGATCGCTTTCACTTAGTAAAATTCATTTCACTTATTCCCGCTAAGTAGAACTATCTGTTAGGTGCAGTTTCATTGCTTGCATTTCATATAGTATAAAATTTTCAATTTTGTATTGCATCTCGCATGAAGAGTGCAAGGATCACTGTAAGTCTTCTAAACTGAGCACGCTTCATTGAATTTATTATTGCATCAACTTTTCTCAACTCCCTTTCTCTTGGTTTTATAACGTAAGATTAAAGAAAACTGGGACTATTCTTTAGGTGTGCATTGTGTGGTTGACCAAAAATTAAGCTGAAAATCAGGATTGCTAATACAACTTGAAGCAAAAAATTGCATTAAAACCGAAATTGTCTTGGGAGAGTAATCTCCTCATTGTTTGATTTTACTTGCAAGTGAGAGAGGGACGGACACGGATAGAGCCAAGTTAGGATTTTCATATTTGATGAATCTACATTTCATCATCTTTATTCTATCATTTTGGCCTTAAAAACCCTAGTAAATGCGTGTAAATAGCGTTAATTTAGGCATTTTAGCATTCATGCATCATTGTGTAAATATTGTATAAAATGCGATTTTTAAAGCCAAATATATAGAATAAAGAAAAGAAAAGAAAAAGAATAAAATATTGTAAATATTTTATGATCCGAAACCCTGAGACCTAGGCATCTCGATGACTAGGTCGACAAGTAATAAAGTAGGGGGAGATAAGGGTCCAAATACAATAAAAATACCTTTTATTTTATTCATTCTTTATTCATTTTGGGACCTATTTTTGGTTCCACTTTTTATAGCTCAAATAAAGAAACTTTGAACATGAAAGTTGTAGATAATTAAATAAATAAAAATACAAAATTGATTTTACATAAAAATAATGTACAAATAAAAAGTTATGATCTGAATAAAATTCCAGAATCCCAACTTCCCAGACCAATATCTCCCAAATAAAAACTTGAAATGCGTCGAACTCACCTTTAATTGAATATAGTTTAAAATAAGCTATTTAATGGCTATGGTTTCGCATTTGACGGAGCTACAGTTTGAAAGTTTGTATACTTGTACAGATTAAAATATTCATTTTATTATTTATTCATTATTTTATAATTTTATATTTTTATAATTTTGTAAATATTATTTATAATAAATATGAATATTAAAATCAGAATAAAAATATAAAAGAAACATAAAATAAAATACATGTATATATATAATACATAGGTATAATACCTATACTCATACCTGTACAATTAATACTTATATTTTATTAAGTATATAAAATACTTCAGAAAAATAAAATAAAAATATATTTAAGCATACAAAAATATTTTATAAATTTATAAAATAATAAACAAAAATACATACATTAAATAAACAAAACAAAAATAAAATACTAAAATATACAAATACATATACCTATATAGGTCTAAAAGGTAACTTTTAAATTTATACCTCATAAAAATAATTAAAAAAGATAATTAAATAGTTTATAAAATAACAAATATTTTTCATTTAATAATCAAAAATTAATTAAATCGTTTCTTATTTTTAATGATTATACAATTCATTTTTCTAGGGTTTTTCCTGGTTGGTCCACGTGGACCAAGTAGGAGGGTCCGAGAGTTGGCCGCGGGTCAACTCTCTGACCTGCCCCTGTGGCTGTGTGAGTGGTTTTTTGTCTCATTTTTTGCATATTTTTCAGCTCTTCCTTGCATTATCTTGTGATGGTCCCTTGACAACTTTTTCTCCTCGACAATCGATCTTACACGCCTATCCTTCACCTCGTGGAATGGATCAGCGATTCGCGAGATATGCATCGATCTTTGGAGCCTCCCAGCCGTTTGTACAAAGACTCCCTTTCTTCCATTTTCAAACTTTGAACCCCTCTTGACCTCGTTTTTGGCTCCCTTGAGCAAGCTCCGGATAGAGCATGGTGACAGCAAGTTCTCCAGCAGCCCAGGGAAGCACGACGAGGCCTTGAGTGGCCGTTCCACCATCTTCGGCGGCTACGCCGCCGTGAGGTACCATCTCAAGCACTACCCACCTTCGAGGTCGTTTTTATTTGATTTTCTTCGCTCTTTTATTACCAGTAGGATTAGGCTTTCAATCTATAGCTTCATTGCGTGATTTGATCAATGTTTTAAGCCCCAACTCCATCTAATCATCTCCGCCGGAATTCTGTTCCGCCTTCCACCATTTCCTGCCTTATCACCCTCGTGTCCTCACCAATAAGACCCTAGGACCTTTTACTGTCGATCTTGAGCTTTCTTTGCAGGTCCAAGGGCTCGAGAGACTCCAGCTGGAGTCAAGTTTTTTCCATGACAAGGTACCTGGGCCGCCATTTTTCCTCGACACCGCAGTGGCCACCCAGTGGTCTTCCCACCATTTTGACGCTGCCAGCCGTTCGAGGGACTCTCCAGGAAGCGTGGGGAGATTTTTGCTGAAGGGTTGGAGGTCTGGAGCGCACGCTATTGCCGATCGAAGCTCGGAGGGACCAAGCCTCGGCCCTGTTCTTCCCGAGCCCCCCAGCGTCGTCTGATCCCTTGTGTTCTTCCTACGCTAGCAGCTGTCGTTCGATCTTCTGCAGCCTCAGCCGTTCGATCGACAACAACAATCTAATCTAGGCCGCACAAGTGAACCGCCATCGTCCCTTGAGATCGTGACACGTGTTTAAGTTGCAGGTCTTCCGCCGTTCGATCCCCCCAGGCATGGGTAATTTTGAATCTCACCCTCGCCGATTTTGTCTTTTACATTAGGAACTGAATCCTTTATCTGTCGTTCATACTTTTTGTAATATTTATTAAAAGGCTCAAGACTTTGCGCTATTACAAAAGGGCCCTCCGCCACGTCACCTCACGTGCCTAGTGCCCGTGAGGTGGGAGCATTTTGCTGGGGGGCCCTGGGTTTTGTTGTATTGGTATTTAGCCCAGAATATTTTGACTGCCCTTTTATATTTTCTGGAAAATTTTCATTCGAGCCCCTGGACTTTTTGAATATTACAAAATTGCCCTTGCCAGTCATGCATTTTCTTTATGTTTCTAGCATTTATTTTATGCATCTCTAGATTGCTAAAAAATCCATAAAAATTATCTTAGGCTCCTGTGTGCTTGCTCATTCACGCCATATTTTTATTTTGCATTTTTATTGCATTTTGATATTTTTAAAAAATCAAAAACACTCATTTTCAGCACTGTTTGCATTATAAAATACCTAAAAAATATAAAAACACCTCAGAAAAATCCGAAAAAATATATTTTGCATATTTGAGTGTGTTTTAATTTCAGACCAAAAATCATAAAAAAATATAAAAGAAAAATCCTAAAAATATAAAAACTCTAATAACATTCATAAAAATATGAAAAATCCATAAAAAAACCCTAAAAATATAAAGTCTATTCCTAAATTTTCTTTTTTTGTCTTTAATTTAAATCTAATTTGGGAATTTTTGTTTCTGTTTACTATTTTTCATTCCCATTTTAGTTTCAGTTCTTTATTTTATTCACTGTTTTCAGTATTTTTGACTTTAAAAATACCAAAAAAATTAGGGAAAATCTAGAAAAATAACAAAAACATTAGAAAAATATAAAAAGTCCAAAAACATTTCATTTCCTGATTTTTTCTTATTTTTACTTATTTTTATAAATACTTTATCTATCTCTTTCTTACTTGTTTATATATTCTCTTTATAGAAAAAGAAAATAAAAAAATATAAAATATAAAAAGAAAATATAAAATCAGTAAATTAAAAATCAAAATACAAAAATATAAAATTGAAAATTAAAAATTAAATAAAAAATTATAAAATTAAAAACCCACAAAAACATAGCATAAGTAGACACTTAATCACATTCACGATTTTTGTGCATTATTGCCCCGTTCTACCTGTCTGCACCCCGTGTTCGACTTCTACACATACTTGCACCTATACACATCTTTGTTGTAGAGTTATAACAAATTTTAACTATGCACCATTTTTCATTGCTTGATTTACTAGTTGTGGGTTAATTGTTGTTTGAATTACGGATTTCGCTGGAGGTCAACTCAGCGACTGTTGATTCGCCTTGTGAACCGATACAACCTCTTGTTATTCGTGTTCAACAAATGGCACCGTTGTCAAGGAGCAACAACGTGTAGTCCGGGTTATTGTTTGTGCTTGTGATCGTTTGTCTATTTCATGGCTTTTATTTTTGCTTATTTTATTTTCTTTATTTTTGATATACCTGTTGAGTTGTCTAACCTCCTCATTTGTTGACTTTGTGCGAGGAACCGTGGATCAAGGGAGGCGCTCCACCCTAGGCGCCTACACACCCACATGAAGCCAGCATCTGCCAACCGAGCACCAAGGAGACGAAAAGGAAATTTTGAAGACCGAGCTCTACTTTAGTTGTAGCATTTATTTCCTTGCATTTATTTTTGTAATTTGTAGTGAGAGAGACTCTATTATTTGTAATAATACAGGTACCCCTAAACATTGGACTTTCGAGCCTAATTTCCAAGTGTTTGTACACCTGAGGGCTCACCGCAGCTTTCTCGCATTTTTCCTTCGCATTTTTTTATTTTGTTTCCCGGTTTTGATTTTATTTCTTTTGTGTGATTGAGCCCTTAGATTTAGGAGTTGCTTGTCGATAGAGTAGGTACAAACACACTAATCACCCTTGCATGCTCCTATAGTCTCGCTTTAGACTTAGCTCAAAACTTTAAACATCTGCCTCATCATCTTCGAGCCATCGTGTCGTGAGCCCACCCTGCCAAGCGTTGCTCATGAACTCGATGTGTCGAGAGGAGGAGGGGTGAGCCTAGACCGAACTCCTGGATTGAAGATCGGTGACCGACTTGTGATTCTTCACGATAATAGCAATTTCTGAAACTTAGGGCGATTTCATCGGCTTGCACTTGCATATAGATAGGTTTCAATTCTGCTGAGCATCCTTGCATGTAGAGTGCTGGAGGCAAGGTGAGCATTTCTCTTTAGCATACATCATTGATTTGCCGCTTGCATTACTTTTCTGACTCTCCCTCTGATTTTGCCAACCTAGGTGCTAAGAAAAATTGACTCCTCGTTAGGATCGTGCATTCTCATTAAAAATCCAAAAAAAAGTGAAAACCAATAAAATTGGGACTGTTAACATTACTTGACCCTAAATATGACCAAAGAGAAAAATATTGTCTTGGGGCGAGTAATCCCCTCATTGTCTTCATTTTACATTGCTTGCGCACACGCTAAGGATTAGTGCCCAAATCCCATTTCAGCCCCTAAGTTTGTGTGCAATCTTGACTTCTCACCTAACTCTTAAAGAGACAAGATAAAAAGACTGCATTTTGCGGTCTCTACCGAGTCAAGTAGGTGAATTGAGGGTTTGTCTTGTTTTCATTTTTTGTTTGTGATTGTTTTGTGTGCATACTAGATCATCCCTACGCATTTGAGCCTTCTTCTTCACTCTCTTGATTTGACTGTCGTGCTCTCCCAATTATCATATTTTCCTTTTGTTCCTAGATGGCCGACTGGAGTATATTTTGTCCGGACTTTGTGGACCCCTCGTTCGCTCCAGCCAGTCCACATCACTTTTTCCAGGAGGACTTTGCTCCTGATTTTTGTACATATCCGACCAACCCACTATTTCAGGATTCGGACCTTGATCTTCACCAATCATTTCCACCACCATCTTCGATACATTTCGACAACCCGCTCTTCCTTGAGTATCCTGATCCGGAATGTGATTTTTGTCCACACCCGCCGCCCACATTCGACTCACCCGATCTTGAGATTTTGGAGTCACCTTTCATGATATCCACACCTGAGACCTTGAATCAGATGATTGAGCATATGAACTCGAGGATGAGTGATATAGTTAGCATAAATAAGAACCAGAATGTAGCTCCATTCTTTGAGGATTTGGATTCATTTGAGGATTATCGTGAGAGCTTGCAATCGCCCAAAATACAAAAAATGAGAAAAATTTAAAAATCCAAAAAGAGTTCGGGAGACCTTTGGCCGATTCAGATTGTGAGGAGAGGTACCGTTTGCCAGATCATTTACCCACACAACCTCTCACACCTTGTCCCACCTTTGACCCCGAGGATGCCGTTGTACAGACTGCTCTTGGCATGCCTCGTGTATATGTTGATTCTGACTTCCTCCCTTGTATGGAGGAGGTCCAAAAATTCAAAAAAATATTGACTGAACCCGAAGTGGTGGCCACTATTCATGAGATCATCCGTGCCCCACTTCAGCAGGCCATGACTGATTTATCTGCTCCTCTTCCCAAGAAGAGAAAGTGGAGGAGTAGATTTGAGCGTCATATTTTGACCATGGCCACTACCCACACCATCTCACATCGTCCCATTCCTAGGAAAAAGAACACATCCACACCTTTCATTAGCTGCACCATCTCTGACCACACATGTGATCACACTCTCCTCGATGGTGGTGCTTCGATTAGTATCATACTGATAATCGAGGTTTAGCGAGGGTCTAAAGTAGTCCACACAAGGCGGGACCACAATGTCGTTGAGCGACCGCTCACGAAACCTCAATTGATCAACAATTAACCCACAACAGAAATTAAGGAATGAAAAACGGTGCGGAGTTAAAATTTATTATAACTCTACAACAAAGATGTGTATATGTGCAAGTATGTGTAGAGGTCGAACACAGGGAGCAGATAGGTAGAACAGGGCAAAATGCTCAAAAGTGTGTGAATGTGATCAAGTGTCTATCTATGCTATTTTTTGTGGGTTTTTAATTTTATATTTTTCTATTTAATTTTTAATTTTATATTTTTATTTTGATTTTTAATTTTCTTTTTATATTTTATATTTTTTTATATTTTCTTTTTATTTAAATAGGCTGTATAGACAAAATAAGAAAGAAGGGGATAAGGATTTATAAAAATAGTTAAAAATACTCAAAAATCAGGAAATAAAATCTTTATGGCTTTTTTATATTTTTTCTAATGTTTTTGTGATTTTCTAGATTTTCCAATTTTTTGTATTTTTAAAGAAAAAAATACTATAAACAGTGAACAAGTTGCTGCTGGAATTAAAATGAGGATGAAAAATATAAATCAGAGTCCAAAATTCCTCAAATTAATTATAAATCAAAGATAATAAAATAAGGAAAATACATCAATTGAAATTGCAATTTTAGGAATTTTGTAGAATTTTTAAGATTTTTAGGAAGATTTTTAGAGTTTTTATATTTTTATAAGTTTTCTCTTATAATTAGTTAAAACAAACTAAAAGACACAAAATATATTTTTTGGGAATTTTTCAAAATAGAATGAATATATTAAAAATAAAAGACTGCATGAAGGTAGAAATGATGTTTTGGATTTTTTTGATAAAACAAACAACAGGATAAAATACAACAAAAATCCCTAGTTATAGAACAAACTTAGAGGCACACGGACATATTTTTAGATTTTCAAATGGATAAATGATGCTCCAGAAATAAATCAATGACCCAAAGTATTGTAGAAATTATACATGACACATTGCAATATCTTTTGTTGAAATTTGAACACAAATTCGGCCCTACCAATTCCTACAACATATCCAAAAATGAGCAAGTGATATTGAGTATTTAAAGCGTTATCAACAAAACAAGCCCAATCAGTACTCTGAATTCATAAATTCGCCATAAATAGTTCATACACTAGAAAATTTTAAAATTTGGATATGATGTAGAACTTTTAAACAGCTTTCTAACAAAAAAATCTCACAAAAAACCGAGTCCAGATGAATGAGTTATAGCCATTACAACACAGGGGCACAGATGCAATAGTAATTACGGAAATGCAATTCAAAATGGAGCAGAAAGCTCATGAAATATGCCAAAAATGTAAGGGTTTTCCTGCAAAACCGCAACTTATCCACGTGGCATCTCAGGAGGGCTTGCAAAAATGGAAACTTGAGTGCCTTACTTTGCAAAAATCCCAATAATATAGTGGATGGTTGAGATAGGAGGACAGGGATGGCATCCAACGGTGGCTGCTATCCACTGCTCCTCCCAACTTCTTCCTCCAAGTTCTACTGCTGTGTACGATGGGAGTGGTGTCGTGAGCACCTCTGAAGATGCTGGGTTGAAGACGGTGAGGGGATGGCTGCGGGAATGCTCCGATATACCTGCAGGTTCAGAAATACGGCTCGAGAATGGATCTCGACCTGAAGTTACGTAAAACAAAATGATGGGTTGAATGGTTGTTCCTCCTGCGTGGGGGTAGATGGAGGAGCTCCTCCGACCACGAACTTGACCAGAGGTTGGAGGGGTTGTGGACTATGGTGCAGAACATGAAGTGTTGCGAAATGAGGTGGTGGCGCGGCGTAGCGACAAGAAGGAGCACGGTGGATGTTCGCCGGAGGCGAGCTCCGGTTAATGTCGAATATGGTGATTACGACTTCTTAGGGCAATTTAAGCATAAAACAAACGCAAGGAATAAACTCAAGACTAATTCTATGCTAGGAATGCAAGGAAAAACAATGAAAACGAACCTCCAAGGCAGAGATGCCTGAGATCGGTACCTCACGGTCAAGGTAGCCGGAGATGGGTGGAGACCACCCTTAGACGCTCGCCAAAGCAGGTTCAGGGATGTTGGAGGGGAGCTGTCACCTCCCCAGTCCGGAGCAAGGTGAAAGATGCCAAGGGCAAGGTGAAAGGAGGTTCAAAAAAGAAGAGGAAGGTCGGGTGGTTCTTTTGTACAAGATGGGCGACAGGGCACAAAGAACGAAGCATAGGTTGCGGTACAGTGATGCAATCCCAGAGGACAGCTAAGGGCGTGTATCTTTGATATGTGGCGAACAAAAGTCAAGAAGAAATCGAAGCCAAACAATGAAAGGCACGGCCTACGAAAATTGTCAAAGACGGACAAAAACCAATGTCTGACACAGATCAGACCTTGGTCGTAGAGTTAGTCAACATGGCCCCAAGGACGATGAAAAAAAGGCACATCTGTAATCCAATCCTCATAATGATGCTTGGGTGTGTAAGAGCATTGGACGAGGATCAAAAATCGTGAAGGAATCAACAGAAGATGATGAATGATTTGACCTTGAAAAATCTGCGGAAACGGACAAAAACAGTGCTTTAACAAGAGTGGCAGAGGCTGGTCAGAAAGTGGACGGGACGGCATAAAGATCGTGGTGTAACCAACGAACCAACGATCGAATCCTTGATACAAACTATGGGCGTGTATGTTGGATATATGGGGAAAAAACGTCAAGAAGGGCCCAAGGTGAAATTATGAACGATACGAGCCCTAAAATTCCGAGAAATGGGGCAAAAACACATTCTGACATGGTGTAGGGGAGTGCTGGTTGGTCCACGTGGACCAACCAGAAAAAACCATGGGAAAATTTATTGTAAAATCAATTTAAAATAGTAAAGTATTTTATTATTTTTGGGTTATAAAATAACAAATATTTTTTATTTTCTGAAGTATTTTATTATGATTTTTATTTATTTTTTAGAGGTTCAAAATTACAAGTTCCCTTCTATAAGCTATATAGGTATCTTTGTCTATATAATCTAATATTTTATTTTTATTTTGTACATTTAAATTATTTATCATTTTATATATTTATAGAGTATTTTTATACACTTAGATATATTTTTATCTTATTTTTATGAAGTGTTTTGTACATTTAATAAAATAGAAGAATCAATTATATAGGTATATTTATATGTCTTATACCTATATATTATATACATGTATTTTATTTTGCATTTATTTTGTATTTTTATTCATGTTTTAATGTTCATATATATTATAAATAATATTTACAAAATTATAAAATATAAAAATAATGAATAAATAATAAAATGAATATTTTAATCTGTACAAGTATACAATAGGGGTCTAAAACTCAACTTTCAAACCGTAACTCCGCCAAATGCGAAACCACCGCCATTAAATAGCTTATTTTAAACTATATACAATTAAAGGTGAGTTTGGTGTGTTTCGAGTTTTTATTTGCGGGATACATGTCTGGGAATTTAGGATTCTGGAATCTTATTCAGATCATAACTTTTTATCTGTACATTATTTTTGAGTGAAATCAATTTTGTATTTTTCTATATTTAATTATCTACAACTTTCACGTTCAAAGTTTCTTTATTTGAAGTATAAAACGTAGAACCAAAAATAGGTCCCAAAATGAATAAAGAATGAATGATTTAAAAGGTATTTTTATTGTATTTCGGCCCTTATCTCCCCCTACTTTATTCCTTGTCGACCTAGTCATCGAGATGCCTAGGTCTCGGGGTTTCGGGTCATAAAATATTTACAATATTTTATTCTTTTTCTTTTCTTTTCTTTATTCTATAATTTTGGCATTAAAAACAGTATTTTATACACTTTTTACATACATATGCATGGATGATAAAATGTATGAATTAACGCTATTTGTGCGTATTTACTAGGGTTTTTAAGGCCAAAATGATAGAATAAAGATGATGAAACGTAGATTCATCATCCCCCTATACTTTCCTTTGCTAGTCCCTAGCAAACACTTATGCAATAAGTGCAGAAAAAGAAAAATAAAGAAAAGAAAAAGAAGAAAGATGGACTAAATTTAATTGTCAAACTTGTCTTTACAAAATCAATGTTTGGAGCTTAAGTCAGACCTTTGGAGTTTTAGTGCAGTAGGAACCTTAATGGAAACCAGATTTGAAATCCAACAGTCCCTGAGAATCCCTAAACTCTGTTCAAGTCTCCTCAATAGGCAGGTCAGAAATATCTCACTCATACGCAAACCCTTACGACTCTGAATCTGACTCGTACAATGTAAGTGATTGTGGCTCTCCCCAACTGAAATGACAAAGAGACTGACTTCTCCAGTATGACAACCCAATGACTCTCCAATCCAATGACTCCTTCCTCGAGGAGCGGGGTATTCCCTTCTAAGTTCAAGTGGCAACCAGCTCAAGAGGATGGGGTGAAGAGAAGAATGGACAGTAGCCAGTGTAGCTACCTATCCTAGGATGCAAGACCAGTGTACTCAAGTCATCCAGCTGCAGGCTCACATATTTGGCTTTGGAACTCAAGCTTGATTATTGACTTTACAACATATGTACATTCTTTGCAGGCATTTTATTTTTGTACAGGCATGTCTCCTTTTTTTTCTTTTTTTTTTTTGACATACTATATACAACAGCATTTGCATAAGGAGTTTTCCTCTTGAGCCAGTAGACTATCCCTCTTTTGAAGCTTTATTACCCGCACTCTCCTCTCTTTAGAATTCCTCATCACTGGACGGGTTGGGGTGCACTTCCCTCCCTAGAGGAGGACAAGTGTTTCCACTTGTGTGCGTCTCATACCGGCAAATCCAATCCCCTCACCACCCCAACTGAGTTGAGCCATGTGAAAGGTGCAGGTGTCCAAGTTAGGTCATTATCAACAAGAGTCGTGCGTGTGCTCCGGAATACTCTACTTAGGCAGTCAAGAATCCATTGCACCAAGTCTCATGATCCTCAAAGAATTAAGTCAACTAGACCTGAAGTACCTCAAACCAAGTTCCTATAAGGTTCATGTTATTAGGTAGATTTTAAGGTCCAATCTAGCTCCAATCTCTGGATTTTATTTAGACTTGTTCAACGATCAAACTCAATCCGAAAAATGCTCATGCTATGCAATGAGAAGCAGAATATATTTTTGTGATGCAATTTTCAAAGATTTTGAACTTTTTATGGATTTTTGAAAAGAAGATGATGATGCATATACATTTTTTTTATTTTTCAAAAAGATTTTTCAACTGTTTTTGGATTTTAATTTTGCAAATGTTTTTGGGATTTTTCGAAACAAAAGATTTTGGATAAAAACTAGGGTAAAAATATTTACACGACCGTGCTTCTTATATATACAAGAAGTGGATTTTAAGAATTTACAGGGGTAAGTGGTCAATTTTATAAATATGTATATAATGGATTTTGGTGTGATGTATGTATTCCTCAAATTTATTTGACACAGGTTTTTCAAACAATTTTTGAAAACTATAGTCCAAAATAATTTTTACAAACAATTTTACAAACATGTACATGCATTTGAAAATCATTTTGCAAAAGTTTCCAAACAGTATAGATAGATTTTTCAAAATATTTTTGCAACCATTTTTCAAACTATTTGCAAATCATTTTTTAAAACATTTTATTTCACCCAAAAAAAGAAAATTTTGCAAACAAAATGTTTTACAAAGGTTGAAAACATGTAATAAAACGTTTTCAAAATAGTTTTCAAAAGATTTTTCACAAAGATTGTCAAACTATTTTTCAAACATTTTGCAAAAAAATATTTTCACCTGATTTATTAATCAATAAATACACAAAGAATTTGAGGAATGATCATGTCTTTTTATTAAGGATTTTAATGATTTTTACAGAATTATTAGCCATATTATTTGGAAAATACGAAAGTACGAGTTATGGCTAAAGTATATACATAGTATATACGACCCCCCTATACTTAGCTTGAGCTATGTCCTCATAGATCAGAGAGAAAAGAGAAGACATAACTCGTATTGAGTATAGGCAAGTCTAAAGAATAAATGAATGAATGAATGAATGAACAAAAGAATGAGAAGTTGACCGTCCCCCCATACTTAGGATCAAATAATCCTAAGTATAGCAGACTGTACACAAAAGCAGGGAGGGTCAAGGGTGTGAATGAACAGATCGTACTCAGATTGTCTTCTCCTATACTTAGGATAAGATATCCCTAAGTATAGACAAGAAGAGGATACAATGGAGAGGACCAAAGAATAGAGAAACTCGGGGTGCACACCACCTATACTTATGACAAAGTACGCCCTAAGTATAGAAAATCGACAAAAAAGGGGCGACACCTTTTCGGTAGAAAAAGAAGATAGAAAAAGAAAAGAAGAAAAGAAGAAAAGAACAGAAAAAAGATGGAAGAGAGGAGATCGTGAGGATGTACACACCACTCCCCCTATACTTAGGGTAAAAGAAGCCCTAAGTATAGGCAACAACAGGAGTAATGAAACGGAACGATGAATGAACACTCGGCTCGTCCACCCCCTATACTTAGGACAAAGTACGTCCTAAGAAAGGCAAACACAAGAATGGGTGGATGAACAATACGGGAGAGAGACAGAGATGAACAAAGCAGAATGTACAACAGAGGTGGATATACACGGGATCAAGAAGGTAGAAAGCGAACCTTCTTGCGGGACCGCTGAGGAATAGATCTGGTATGGTGCAGGTCGACATCGGGGTCCAAAGTAGACGGAAGCTGATCAGGGTCGACAGAGTGAAGATCCTCAGGGGCCCTAGGGTGTGAAGGCACAGACTGGTGAGTGGAAGAAGTGTGGTCAGGTCTGGCCTTGGGAGTCTCGCTGATATCGAAGTGGAATAGGACGAACTCATCATCATCGGAAGTAGTGTAGTCAGTATCGTCCTGCGAGGTGTCGTCCTGGGTCAAAAACCAAAAGGAACGAACTCATCGTGGAAGTAGTTGAACTCTGTTCGTCCTCTATAATCTCAACCGGATCATCTTTCTTATTGAAAGGCCCGAATTTCTGAATAAAAGCAATCAAATCAAAATTCGGCTTTAGTCTTATCAGTATCTACATGGATAAGAGCAAACTCATCAGTGGAAGTAGTCAAAACATGTCCGTCCTGTATATTCTCTAAATCTGCCCTTCGCTCAAAGGTGTCAATTGTGTAAATCCCGCGGATGTCATCAACACAACGCCAAGTCCCAGAAGAAGGAACGTCAAGGTCCATGCTTTCCGAGTCTTCCTCAACATGGAGGAATTCTTGGGTCTCAGTGGAATCCAATAAGAAGAAAAATTCTCTGATAGTATCATCAAGGTCATGGTCCTCGAGGTCAGCTAGAACAGGTGTAGTCACATCAGGTGCAGTCTCTTGGTCGGAAGTGGGTGCGGTGATCGACACTTCTCTCTCGTCGGCAGGACGGAAGCGAATCTCTCCTGATCCGTAATCAATAACGACCCTCGTAGATGCGAGGAATGTCCGTACCCAGGATGATTGGAGAGTGCTCCCCAGTGAGGTCTCATGGGCGAGACGACAAAATCAACGATGTAGCTCATTCCTGAATTGATATGACGGCATTTTCAAGGATACCCTTCGGCCTCTTTATTGATCCATCAGCAAACTAAACGATCACCTAGTCTTCTTGAGAGGCCCTAAGTGAAAAGACTGTACCATCAAGAAAGGGTATAGATACTAAACGAAGCACCGCCGTCTAGGAGAGTGTGATCACATGTGAAGTCAGAGATGGTGCAGCTAATGAAAGGTGAGGCAGTGTTCTTTTTCCTAGGAATGGGAACGATGTGAGATTGCGTGGGCAATGGCCATGGTCAAGATATGACGCTCAGATCTGCTCCTCCGCTTTCTCTTCTTGGGAAGAGGAGCAGATAAATCGGTCATGGCTTGTTGAAGTGGGGCACGGATGATCTCATGAATAATGGCCACCACTTCGGGTTCAGTCGATATTTTTTTGATTTTTGGACCTCCTCCAGACAAGGGAGGAAGTCGGAATCAGCATATACACGAGGTATGGCCAAGATCAGTCTGTACAGCGGCATCCTTGGGGCTAAAAGGTGGGACCGGGTGTGAAAAGTTGTGTAGTCAAAGGTTCACTAAGTGGTACCCCCTCCTCACAGTCTACATCGATCATGTGTCTCCTGAAAACTTTTTGTGTTTTCAATTTTTTTCTCATTTTTTTGTGTTTTGGGTGATTGCAAACTCTCGTGGCCATCCTCAAACGAATCCATATCCTCAAAGAATGGAGTGACATTCTGGTTCTTATTTAAACTAGTAAGATCAGTGATCCTCGAATTCATATGCTCCATCATCTGATTCAAGGTCTCAAGTGTGGATATCATGAAAGGTGACTCCAAAATCTCAGGATCGGGTGTGTCGAATGTGGGCGGTGGGTGTGGACAAAAATTACATTCCGGATTGGGGTACTCAAGGAAGATCGGGTTGTCGAAATGTGAAGGTAACGGTGGTGGAAATGATTGATGAAGGTCAAAGTCCGAATCCCGAAATAGTGGGTTGGTCGAACATGTACAAAAATCAGGAGCAAAGTCCTCTTGGAAAAAGTGAGGTGGACCTGCTGGAGTGAACGAGGGGTCCGCAAAATCCGGACAAAATACGCTCCAGTCAGCCATCTCGAAACAACAGGAAACGATCGAGAGAGCACGACGGTCAAGTCAAGAGAAGTGGAGAAAAGGTGCAAATGCGCAGAAGCGATCTAGGACACACACAAAACAATCACAACAAAAATAAAAAGATACAAACCCTTAATTCACCTACTCAACTCGGTAGAGACCGTAAAATGCAGTCTTTTTATCTTGTCTGTTTTAGAGTTAGGTGAGAAGTCCAAGATTTGCACACACGCTTAGGGGCTGAAAATGGGATTTGGGCACTAATCCTTAGCATGTGCGCGAGCAATGTAAAACGAAGACAATGAGGGGATTACTCGCCCCAAGAGAATTTTTCCTTTTGGTTGATTTTAGGGTCGAGTAATATTGGCAGTCCCAATTTTATTTGTTATCACTTTTTTTAGATTTTTAATGAGAAATGTACGAGCCTAATGAGGAGTCAATTTTACTTAGCACGGTGATCAAAATCAGAGGAGAGGCGGAAAAGCAATGCAAGCGGCAATCGATGATGAATGCTAAAGAGAAATGATCACCTTGCCTCCAGCACTCTACATACAAGGATGCTCAGCAGAATTGAAACCTATCTATATGCAAATGCAACCGATGAAATCGCCCTAAGTTGAGCAGCTGCTATTAGCGGGAAGCACCACAAGTCGGTCATCGATCTTCAATCCAGGAGTCCGGTCTAGGATCACCCCTCTCTCTCGACACATCGAGTTCAAAAGCAGCGCTTGGCAGGGGTGGGCTCGCGGCACGAAGGCTTGAAGATGATGAGGCGACTGTTTAAAGTTTTGAGCTAAGTCCAAAGCGCACTAGAGGTACATGCAAAGGTTGTTAGGTGTTTGGACCTAATTTACTATCATCAAGCAGATCCTACAACTAAGGGCTCAATCACACAAAATAAATAAAATCGAAAATCGAAAAACAAGTAAAAAATGCGATGAAAATCCAACAAAAGTCGCGGTGAGCCCCCAGGTGTACAAACACCTGGAAATTAGGCTCAAGAGTCCAAAGTTCGGGGTACATGTATTATTACAAATATAGAGTCTCTCTCTCACTACAAATTACAAAAATAAATGCAAGGAAATAAATGCTACAACTAAAGTAGAGCTCGGTCTTCAAAATTTCCTCTCCGTCTCCTCGGTGCTCGACTAGTAGATGTCGGCTTCACGTGGGTGCGTAGGCGCCTAGGGTGGAGCGCCTCCTCGGTCCGCGGTTCCTTGCACAAAGTCAACAAAAGAGAAGGTTAGACAGCTCAACAGAATATATCAAAATAAAGAAAATAAAATAGCAAAAATGAAAGCAGTGAAATAGACAATCAATCATAATCACAAACAAGACTCGAACTAAGCGTTGTTGCTCCCCGACAACGGCGCCACTTGATAATCGAGATTTGGTGAGAGTCTAAAGTAGTCCACACAAGACGGACCACAATGTCGCTGAGCGACCGCTCACAAAACCTCAAGTGATCAACAATTAATCCACAACAGAAATCAAGGATTGAAAAACAGTGCGGAGTTAAAATTTAATATAACTCTACAACAAAGATGTGTATAGGTGCAAGTATGTGTAGAGGTCGAACACAGGGAGCAGACAGGTAGAATGGGGCAAAATGCTCAAAAGTGTGTAAATGTGATCAAGTGTCTATCTATACTATTTTTTGTGGGTTTTTAATTTTATATTTTTCTATTTAATTTTTAATTTTATATTTTTATTTTGATTTTTAATTTTCTGATTTTATATTTTCTTTTTATGTTTTATATTTTTTTATATTTTCTTTTTATTAAATAGGCTATATAGACAAATAAGAAAGAAGGGGATAAGGATTTATAAAAATAGTTAAAAATACTCAAAATCAGGAAATAAAATCTTTTTAGCTTTTTTTATTTTCTATGTTTTTGCGATTTTTCTAGATTTTTCCTAATTTTTTGGTATTTTTTAAAGTCAAAAATACTATAAATAGTGAACAAAGTTGTTGTTGGAATTAAAATGAGGATGAAAATATAAATTAGAGTCCAAAATTCCTCAAATTATTTTTAAATCAAAGATAATAAAATAAGGAAAATACAACAACTGGAATTTGGAATTTAGGAATTTTGTAGAATTTTTAAGTTTTTTAGGAAGATTTTTAGGGTTTTTATATTTTTATGGGTTTTCTTTTATATTTTTTAATGATTTTTGGACAGAAGTTAAAACAAACTAAAAGACACAAATATTTTTTTGGGAATTTTTTCAAAATATAATGAATATATTAAAAATAAAAGACAACAGGAAGGTAGAAATGACGTTTTGGATTTTTTGATAAAACAAACAACAGGATAAAAATACAACAAAAATCCCTAGTTATAGAACAAGCTTACAGGCACACAAACAATATTTTTAGATTTTCAAATGGATAAATGATGCTCCTGAAATAAATCAATGACCCCAAATATTGTAGAAATTATACAGGACACATCACAATATCTTTTGTTGAAATTTGAACACAAATTCGGCCCTACCAATTCTACGACAAATCTAAAAATGAGCAAGTGATATTGAGTATTTAAAGCATTATCAACAAAACGAGCCCAATCAATACTCTGAATTCATAAATTCGCCATAAATAGTTTGTATACCAGAAACTTTTGAAATTTGGATATGATGTAGAACTTTTAAACAGCTTTCTAACACAAAAATCTCACAAAAAACCGAATCCAGATGAATGAGTTATAGCCATTACAATACAGGGGCACAGATGCAATAGTAATTACGGTAATGCAAATTCAAAATGGAGCAGAAAGATCATGAAATATGCCAAAAATGTAAGGGTTTTCCTGCGAAACCGTAACTTATCCACGTGGCATCTCAGGAGGGCTTGCAAAAATGGAAACTTGAGGGCCTTACTTTGCAAAAATCCCAATAATATAGTGGATGGTTGAGATGGGAGGACATGGATGGCATCCAACGGTGGCTGCTATCCACTGCTCCTCCCACCTTCTTCCTCCCAGTTCTGCTACTGTGTACGATGGAAGTGGTGTCGTGAGCACCTCCGAAGATGCTGGGTCGAAGACGGTGAGGGGATGGCTGCGGGAATGCTCCGATATACCTACAGGTTCAGAAATACGGCTCGAGAATGGATCTTGACCTGAAGTTACGTAAGACAAAATGATGGGTTGAATGGTTGTTCCTCCTGCGTGGGGTAGATGCAGGAGCTCCTCCGACCACGAACTTGACCAGAGGTTGGAGGGGTTGTGGACGAAGGTGCAGAACCGCGAAGTGTTGCGAAATGAGGTGGTGGCGCGGCGTAGCGACAAGAAGGAGCACGGTGGATGTTCTGGAGGCGAGCTCCCGGTTAACGTCGAATTTGGTGATTATGACTTCTTAGGGCGATTTAAGCATAAAACAAATGCAAGGAATAAACTCAAGATTAATTCTATGCTAGGAATGCAAGAAAAAACAATGAAAACGAACCTATAAGGCAGAGATACCTGAGATCGGTACCTCACGGCCAAGGTGGCCGGAGATGGGTGGAGACCACCCTTAGACGCTCGCCAAAGTCGGTTCAGGGATGCTGGAGGGGAGCTGTCTCCTCCCCAGTCCAGAGCAAGGTAAAAGAGGCCAAGGGCAAGGTGAAAGGAGGTTCAAAAAAGAAGAGGAAGGTCGGGTGGTTCTTTTCTACAAGATGGGCGACAGGGGCACAAAGAACGAAGCATAGGTTGCGGTATAGTGATCCAATCCCAGAGGACAGCTAAGTGCGTGTATCTTTGATATGTGGCGAACAAAAGTCAAGAAGGAATCGAAGCCAAACGATGAAAGGCGCAGCCTACAAAAATTGTCAAAGACGGACAAAAACCAATGTCTGACACAGATCAGACCTTGGTCGTAGAGTTAGTCAACATGGCCCCAAGGACGATGAAAAAAAGGCATATCCGTAATCCAATCCTCACAATGATGCTTGGGCGTGTAAGAGCATTGGATGAAATCAAAATCGTGAAGGAATGAACACGAGATGATGAATGATTTGACCTTGAAAAATCCGCAAAAATGGACAAAAACAAGGCTTTAACAAGAGTGGCAGAGGCTGGTCAGAAAGTGGACGGGACGGTATAAAGATCGAGGTGTAACCAGCGAACCAACGCTCAAATCCTTGATACAAACTATGGGCGTGTATGTTGGATATATGGGGGAAAACGTCAAAAAGGGTCCGAGGTGAAATTATGAACGATACGAGCCCTAAAACTCCGAGAAATGGGGCAAAAACACATTCTGACATGGTGCAGGGGGTGTTGGTTGGTCCACGTGGACCAACTAGAAAAAATCCTGGGAAAATTATTTGTAAAATCAATTTAAAATAGTAAGGTATTTTATTATTTTTGGGTTATAAAATAAAAAAATATTTTTTATTTTCTGAAGTATTCTATTATGAATTTTACTTATTTTTTAGAGGTTCAAAATTACAAGTTCCCTTATATAGGCTATATAGGTATCTTTGTCTATATAATCTAATATTTTATCTTTATTTTGTATATTTAATTTATTTATCATTTTATATATTTATGGAGTATTTTTATACACTTAAATATATTTTTATTTTATTTTTCTGAAGTGTTTTGTACATTTAATAAAATAGAAAAATCAATTATATATGTATATTTATAGGTCTTATACCTATGTATTATATACATGTATTTTATTTTGCATTTTTTTTATATTTTTATTCATGTTTTAATGTTCATATATATTATAAATAATATTTACAAAATTATAAAAATATAAAAATATAAAAATAATGAATAAATAATAAAATGAATATTTTAATCTGTACAAGTATACAATGTGGGTCTAAAACTCAACATTCAAACCGTAGCTCCGCCAAATACAAAATCACCGCCATTAAATAGCTTATTTTAAAGTATATACAATTAAAGGTGAGTTTGGTGCGTTTCGAGTTTTTATTTGCAGTATACAGGTCTGGGAAGTTGGGATTCTGGAATCTTATTCATATCATAACTTTTTATCTGTACATTATTTTTGATTGAATTCAATTTTGTATTTTTCTATATTTAATTATCTACAACTTTCATGTTCAGAGTTTCTTTATTTGAAGTATAAAAGGTAGAACTAAAAATAGATCCCAAAATGAATAAAGAATGAATGATTTAAAAGGTGTTTTTATTGTATTTTGGCCCTTATCTCCCCCTACTTTATTCCTTGTCGACCTAGTCATCGAGATGCCTAGGTCTTGGGGTTTCGGGTCAAAAAATATTTACAATATTTTATTTTTTTTCTTTTCTAGTCTTTATTCTATAGTTTTAGCATTAAAAAGAGTATTTTATACACTTTTTACACACATATGCATGGATGATAAAATGTATGAATTAACGCTATTTACATGTATTTACTAGGGTTTTTAAGGCCAAAATGATAGAATAAAGATGATGAAACGTAGATTCATCACATACCCTTCTCGCTGGTACAGTCTCTTCACTTAGGGCCTCTCAAGAAGACCAGGATGATCGTACAATTTTCTGATGGATCAATAAAGAGGTCGAAAGGTATCCTTGAAAACGTCGTCATCTCGATTCAGGGGACGAGCTATCACGTTGACTTTGTCGTTTTGCCCATGGAGACCTCCACAGGGGAGCACTCTCCAATCATCCTAGGACGACCATTCCTCGCCTCTGCGAGGGTCGTTATTGACTACGGATCAGGAGAGATTCGCTTCCGTCCTATTGACGAGAGCGAAGTGTCGATCACCGCACCCACAGTTGACCAGAGATCTGCACCTGATGTGACTACACCTGTTCTGGCTGACCTTGAGGACCATGACCTTGATGATACTATCAGAGAATTTTGCTACTTATTGGATTCCACTGAGACCCGAGAATTCCTCCCTGTTGAGGAAGACTCGGAAAGCATGGACCTTGACGTTCCTTCTTCCGAGACTTGGCGATGTGTTGATGACATCCGCGAGATTTACACGATCGATACCATTGAGCGGAGGGTAGATTTAGAGACTAGACAGGACGGACATGTTTCGACTACTTTCACTGATGGGTCCGCTCCTGTTCATTTAGATTCAGATGAGCCAAAGGCCGAATTTGATTTGATTGCCTTTATTCGGGAATTTGGTCCTTTTGATGAGAAAGATGATCCGGTTGAGATTATAAAGGACGAACAGAGTTCGACTACTTCCACTGATGAGTTCGTTCCTTTTGGTTTTGACCTGGACGACACCTCGCAGGACGACTCTGACTACACTTCTTCCGATACTGATGAGTTCGTCCCATTTCACTTCAATATCAGCGAGACTTCCAAGGCCAGACCTGACCACACTTCTTCCACTCACCCGTCTGTGCCTTCACACCCTAGGGCACCTGAGGATCTCCACTCTGTCGACCCTGATCAGCTTCCGTCCATTGTGGACCCCGATGTCGACCTACACCACACTAGATCTATTCCTCAGCGGTCCCGCAAGAAGGTTCGCTTTCTACCTTCTTGATCCTGTGTACATCTACCTCTGTTGTACATCTGCCTCTTTTCATCTCTGTCCATCTCCCGCATTGCTCGTCCACCCATTCTCGTGTTTGCCTTACTTAGGATGTACTTTGTCCTAAGTATAGGGGGTGGACGAGCCGAGTGTTCTTTTATCATGTCGTTTCATCACTCCTGTTGTTGCATATATTTAGGGCTTCTTTTGTCCTAAGTATAGGGGGAGTGGTGTGTACATCCTCTGATCTTCTTCCACTTTCATCTCTTTTCTTCTTTTCTTTTTTCTTCTTTTCCTTATCTATCTTCTATATCTATCAAAAAAGTGTCGCCCCTTGTAGACAGTCTTCTATACTTAGGGCGTACTTTGTCCTAAGTATAGGGGGGTGTGCACCCTGGGTATTCATTCTTTGATCCTCTCCATTATCTCCTCTTCTTGTCTATACTTAGGGATATCTTACCCTAAGTATAGGGGGAGACAGTCTGAGTACGATATGTTCATTCCCACCCTTGACCCTCCCTGCTTTGTGTACAGTCTGTTATACTTAGGATTATTTGATCCTAAGTATAGGGGGGACGGTCAACTTCTCATTGATTCATTCATTTCTTCATTTGTTTATTCTTTAGATTTTCCTATACTTAGTACGAGTTATGTCTTCTCTTTTCTCTCTGATCTATGAGGACATAGCTCAAGCTAAGTATAGGGGGTCGTGTCAACTGCGTATATACTTTAGCCATAACTTGTACTTTCGTATTTTCTTAATAATATGGCTAATAATTCTTTAAAATTCATTAAAAACCCTAATAAGAAGATGTGATCATTTCTCAAATTCTTTCTGTACTTACTGATTAATAAATCAGATGAAAATGTTTTTTGCAAAATGTTTGAAAAATAGTTTGAAAATCCTTGTGAAAAATATTTTGAAAACTATTTTGAAAACGCTTTGTTACATGTTTTCAACCTTTGTAAAAATATTTTGGTTTGTAAACTTTATTTTCTTTGTGTAAAATAAAATGTTTGAAAAAATGATTTGCAAATGGTTGAAAATGGTTGCAAAAATATTTTGAAAAGTCTATCTATACTGTTTGGAAAACCTTTGCAAAAATGATTTTCAAATGTGTGTACATGTTTGTAAATTGTTTGTAAAACTTATTTTGGACTATAGTTTTCAAAATTGTTTGCAAAACATGTGTCAAATAAGCTTGAGGAATATATACATCACACATAAAATTCATTATATATATGTATAAAATTGATCACTTACCCTTGTAAATTCTTAAAATCCACTTGTAAATATAAGAAGCACTCCCGTGTAAATATTTGTACATAGATTTTAGCCAAAATCTTTTGTTTTCAAAAAGACCTAAAAACATTTGCAAAATTAAAATCCAAAAACATTTCTAAACTCTTTTTTGAAAAATACAAAAAATGCATATGCATCATCATCTTTTCAAAATCCATCAAAAGTTCAAAATCTTTGAAAATTGCATCACAAAAATATTTTTTGCATCACATTTGCATAGCATTAACATTTTTCGGATTAAGTTTGATGGTTGAAAGTCTAAATAAAATCTGTAGATTGGAGATTGATGGGACCTTAAAATCTACCTAATAACAGGAACCTTATAGGAACTGGGTTTGAGGTACTTCAGGTCTAGTTGACTTAATTCTTTGAGGATCACGAGACTTGGTTCAATGGATTCTTGACTGCCTAAGTAGAGTATTTCGGATCACACGCACGACTCTTGTTGATAATGACCTAACTTGGACACTTGCACCTTTCACATGGCTCAACTCAGTTGGGGTGGTGAGGGGATTGGATTTGCCGGTATGAGACGCACACAAGTGGAAACACTTGTCCTCCTCTAGGGAGGGAAGTGCACCCCAACCTGTCCAGTGATGAGGATTTCTGAAGATAGGAGAGTGTGGGTTGCAATAAAGCTTCAAAAGAGGGATAATCTACTGGCTCAAGAGGGAAAACTCCTTATGTAAATGTTGTTGTGAATAGTATAAAAAAAAGAAAAAAAAGAGACAGGCTTGTACAAAAATAAAATGCCTGCAAAAGTATGTGAATATGTTGTAAAGTCAATAAGCAAGCTTGAGTTCCAAAGTCAAATCATGTGAGTCTGCTGCTGGATGACTTGACTACACTGGTCTTGCATCCTAGGATAGGTAGCTACACTGGCTACCGTCCATTCTTCTCTTCAACCCCTCCTCTTGAGCTGGTTGCCACTTGAACTTAGAAGGGAATACCCCGCTCCTCGAGGAAGGAGTTATTGGATTGGGGAATCATTGGGTTGTCATGTTGGAGAAGTCAGTCTCTTTGTCATTCTAGTTGGGGAGAGCCACAATCACTTACATTGTACGAGTCAGATTCATAGTCGTAAGGGTTTGCGTATGAATTGAGATATTTCTGACCTGGCTATTGAGAAGACTTGGGCAGAGTTTTGGGATTCTCAAAGACTGTTGAATTTCAAATCTGGTTCTCATTAAGGTTCCGCCCACACTAAAATTCCAAAGGTCCGACTTAAGCTCCAAACTTTGATTTTGTGAAGACAAGTTTGATAATTAAATTTAATCCACATTTCTTCTTTTTCTTTTCTTTGATTTTCTTTTCTGCACTTATTGCATAAGTGTTTGCTAGGGACTAGCAAAGGCAAGTATAGGGGGATGATGAATCTACGTTTCATCATCTTTATTCTATCATTTTGGCCTTAAAACCCCTAGTAAATGCGTGTAAATAGCGTTAATTTAGACATTTTAGCATTCATGCATCATTGTGTAAATATTGTATAAAATACGGTTTTTAAAGCCAAAATTATAGAATAAAGAAAAGAAAAAGAATAAAATATTGTAAATATTTTATGACCCGAAACCCCAAGACCTAGGCATCTCGATGACTAGGTCGACAAGGAATAAAGTAGGGGGAGATAAGGGCCCAAATACAATAAAAATACCTTTTATTTTATTCATTCTTTATTCATTTTGGGACCTATTTTTGGTTCCACTTTTTATACTTCAAATAAAGAAACTTTGAACATGAAAGTTTTAGATGATTAAATAAATAAAAATACAAAATTGATTTCACATAAAAATAATGTACAGATAAAAAGTTATGATCTGAATAAAATTCCAGAATCCCAACTTCCCAGACCCGTATCTCCCAAATAAAAACTCGAAATGTGTCATACTCACCTTTAATTGTATATAGTTTAAAATAAGCTATTTAATGGCGGTGGTTTCGTATTTGGCGGAGCTACGGTTCGAAAGTTGAGTTTTAGACCCCTATTGTATACTTGTACAGATTGAAATATTCATTTTATTATTTATTCATTATTTTTATAATTTTATATTTTTATAATTTTGTAAATATTATTTATAATAAATATGTATATTAAAATCAGAATAAAAACATAAAAGAAGCATAAAATAAAATACATGTATATATAATACATAGGTATAATACCTATACTCATACATGTACAATTAATACTTATATTTTATTAAGTACATAAAATACTTCAGAAAAATAAAATAAAAATATATTTAAGCATACAAAAATATTTTATAAATTTATAAAATAATAAACAAAAATACATACATTAAATAAACAAAACAAAAATAAAATACTAAAATATACAGATACATATACCTATATTGGTCTAAAAAGGTAACTTTTAAATTTATACCTCATAAAAATAATTACAAATCATAATAAAATAGTTTAAAAATAAAAAATATTTTTCATTTAATAATCAAAAATTAATTAAATCATTTTCTATTTTTTAATGATTTTACAATTCATTTTTCCATGGTTTTTCCTAGTTGGTCCACGTGGACCAACCAGGAGGGTCCGAGAGTTGACCGTGGGTCAACTCTCTGACCCGCCCCCTATGGCTGTGTCAGAGTGGTTTTTTGTCTCGTTTTTGTGGATTTTTTGAGGCTCTTCCTTGCATTATCTTGTGATGGTCCCTTGACAACTTTTTCTCCTCGACAATCGATCTTACACGCCTAGCCTTCACCTCGTGGAATGGATCAGTGATTCGAGAGATATGCATCGATCTTTGGAGCCTCCTAGCCATTTGTACAAAAACTCCCTTTCTTCCATTTTCAAACTTTGAACCCCTCTTGACCTCATTTTTGGCTCCCTTGAGCAAGCTCCGGATAGAGCTTGGTAACAGCAAGTTCTCCAGCAGCCCAGGGAAGCACGGCGAGGCCTTGAGCGGCCATTCCACCATCTCCGGCGGCTACGTCGCCGTGAGGTACCATCTCAGGCACTACCCGCCTTCGAGGTCGTTTTTATTCGATTTTCTTTGCTCTTTTATTACCAGTAGGATTAGGCTTTCAATCTATAGCTTCATTGCGTGATTTGATCAGTGTTTTAAGCCCCAACTCCATCCAATCATCTCCGCCGGAGTTCTGTTCCGCCTTCCACCATTTCCCGCCTTATCACCCTCGCGTCCTCACCAATAAGACCCTAGGACCTTTTACTATCGATCTTGAGCTTTCTTAGCATTTCCCAGGGCTCGAGAGACTCCAGCTGGAGTCAAGTTTTATCCAAGACAAGGTACCTGGGCCACCATTTTTCCTCGACACCGCGGTGGCCACCCGGTGGTATTCCCACCATTTTGATGCTGCCAACCATTCGAGGGACACTCCAGGAAGCGTGGGGTGATTTTTGCTGAAGGGTTGGAGGTCTGGAGTGCACGCTATTGCCGATCGAAGCTTTGAGGGACCAAGCCTCGGCCCTGTTCTTCCCGAGCCCCCTACCGTCGTCCGATCCCTTGTGTTCTTCCTACGCTAGCAGCTGCCGTTTGATCTTCTGCAGCCTCAGCCGTTCAATCGACAGCAACAATCTAATCCGAGCCGTACAAGTGAATCGCCATCGTCCCCTGAGATCATGACACGTGTTTAAGTTGCAGGTCTTCCGCCGTCCGATCCCCCCAGGCGTGGGTAATTTTGTATCTCACCCTCGTCGATTTTGTCTTTAACATTAGGAACTAAATCCTTCATCTACCATTCATACTTTTTGTAATATTTATTAAAAGGCCCCAAGACTTTGCGCTATTACGAAAGGGCCCTCCGCCACGTCACCTCACGTGCCTAGCGCGCGTGAGGTGGGAGCATTTTGCTGGGGGCCCCCTGGGTTTTGTTGTGTGGGTATTTGGCCCAGAATATTTTGACTGCTCTTTTATATTTTCTGGAAAATTTTCATCTGAGCCCCTGGACTTTTTGAATATTACAAAATTGCCCTTGCTAGTCATGCATTTTCTTTATGTTTCTAGCATTTCTTTCATGCATCTCTAGATTGCTAAAAAATCCATAAAAATTATCTTTGGCTCCTGTGTGCTTGCTCATTCACGCCATATTTTTATTTTGCTTTTTTATTGCATTTTGATATTTATAAAAAATCAAAAACACTCATTTTCAGCACTTTTGAATTATAAAATACCTAAAAATATTAAAACACATCAGAAAAATCCCAAAAAATACATTTTGCATATTTGAGTGTGTTTTAATTTCAAACCAAAAATCATAAAAAAAATATAAAAGAAAACTCCTAAAAATATAAAAACTCTAAAAACCTTCATAAAAATATTAAGAATCCATAAAAAACCTAAAAATATAAAGTCTGTTCCCAAATTTTCTTTATTTTGTTGTCTTTAATTTAAAACTAATTTAGGAAATTTTTGTTACTGTTTACTATTTTTCATTCCCATTTTAATTTCAGATCGTTATTTTATTCACTGTTTTCGGTATTTTTGACTTTAAAAATACCAAAAAAATTAGGGAAAATCTAGAAAAATATTAAAAACATTAGAAAAATATAAAAAGGCCAAAAACATTTCATTTCCTGATTTTTCCTGATTTTTACTTATTTTTATAAATACTTTATCTATCTCTTTCTTACTTGTTTATATATTCTCTTTATAGAAAAAGTAAATAAAAATATAAAATATAAAAGAAAATATAAAATCAATAAATTAAAAATCAAAATACAAAAATATAAAATTAAAAATTAAATAAAAAATAATAAAATTAAAAACCCACAAAAATATAGCATAAGTAGACACTTGATCACATTCACGATTTTTGTGCATTATTGCCCCGTTCTACCTGTCTGCTCCCTGTGTTCGACCTCTACACATACTTGCACCTATACACATCTTTTTTGTAGAGTTATAATAAATTTTAACTCCGCACCGTTTTTCATTGCTTGATTTACTTGTTGTGGGTTAATTGTTGTTTGAATTACAGATTTCGCTGGAGGTCAACTCAGCGACTGTTGGTTCGCCTTGTGAACCGATACGACCTCCAGTTATCCGTGTTCAACAATATTGACTATTAATTCTATAAAAAATGATTAGCCACTTCTCAGTGAGGATCTATGGGTAGCCGGTAAACGGTCCGGATTTCCTTAGCAGAGTAGGAGGTTTAGAGGACACTACGTAAGGCTCAGTCCTCAAGTAATGTTGAACCATACTCATACGGTCCGTACTTACTCACATACTGGCTGAAGGTGGGTGCAACTAGTCGGGATAGTCTATAGGGAAATACATGCACCTAACAGCTCGTTAACTCTTTCCAATTTTGCATTTATCTCCAACTAAAAATAGACAAGATAATTTGGCCGAACCTTCACGGCCATCACAACGTTGAGTTCGTGAATTCGGGGTTGGCATTAGTGTATTGAATTGTTTGACGGTGCACTTGCACACACAGATTATCATTTTGCGAATCTACTTTCCATTTCATTCGAAGATGATGGAATTTTGGCAATCATACCCAGACTCCATGGGTCGCGCTCACATGACAAATTCCCAATCTTATTTTCCACCTTCTTTCATAGGAACCCTCTCTTTGAGGTAGTTTCTCCCCAACCACCATTCTCTCCACCCACCCACCCTTGGTTGGAACTTCACAATACGAGCCGCTCACAGAACCGGACATTTTCTATGAAGATACAATGGAGCGAGCGGACTCGAAGATGAATATAGGCATAACAAACTTTGATATAGGAACATGATCCCCAGTTACATATGAAAATTTACTGTTTGAGCCATCCTCTACTCGGGATGACTCATAGCCCGAGTATGATCACTTTTCCTTTGACCACAAAGATGACACCCAAAGTCAAGGAAATATGACTCATGACCAAACCCTAATCACAGAGACTGACTATATCTCGTTTCAGGAGAAAATGCCAATGTCATGGAATACCGAGTATAGTCACTCATCTCTGAGTCATGAGATGATAGTGGATGACATAGCTCTTATCAATAAGAGAATCGAGGTTTTGATAGAACAATTTGATAATGTCATCCAAATAGTAAAAGACATGATAATCAACTAAGAGGGATCAAGAAAATCATAGAGCGAACCCGAAACTCATCATTTGCTGGATGTCCACATGCAGATATCACATACCACTGATCAATCCACTGACCACCTTACTGACTCTAGTGAAAATTCTAAGAAAAATAAAAAAACTAGAAAATTCAAAAAAATTTAACAAAATCAATATGGAAGTATTTTGCAAAAGTCTGATCTTAGATATTCCAGTAATCAATGCCATAGAGCATGTTCCTGTCTTTAGAGATTTGTGAATGGCCGATTATCACCTAAGAAGACGAGAAAGAACAGATCTCGAACTGAATACCATCTAATTACTATGGCCAGTTCAATGATGCTGACCCGGACAAACAAGGTCCGGAAAGTTAAATGGTTGACCAAGGTGTCCTGTGAAATTGTAAATATTGAGTTTAATAATGTTCGGATTGACGACGGTTCTACACTGAATATTCTCTCGAAGTCCGTGTTTAATAGACTTGAACTCGGACTGCTCAGAAAGAGCTGAGTAATTGTTCAGTTTCCTAACCGATCCATAAAAAGACCAATAGGAATCTTTTCTATCACCATTAATTTCCAAGGTGTCATACATAGAGTGGACTTTATTATCCTGGACATTGAACGCCGAGGAGATTTATCTAAGTCTCCCATTATTTTGGGAAAGTCATTTATGTCTTCCACCAGAGCGACTATTGACTGCGAGACTCAAGACACTATAATCGCGAACACAAACCAATCGATCAAATTCTCGAGGACACGTCGAACACTGAGACAATCGAACGAGAAACCAGCAGCTGTGACATAGAAGAATCCTCATATGCCCAGACCTCTCCACTTATCACAGACACAAATGAAGGAGAGACATCTTATGAAACGGCCGACGAGGCTACAAAGGTGAATGAAATCAACTGAGAAACATCCGATTCACCACACCCGGACAATGTTATGTCAGATCTCCTTGAGTCCACACACACAAAACCAACAGAGAGAAAATACTCAGGACGTGTGATGACCTTACAAGAGTATTATAATTTATATGGAGACTCATCTGATAAGGAACCTATGGTCAGCACCTCACAAAGAATGCCTCCTGAACCGACTAAGAATACCGCTTTTAAGATTTCAGAAAAGTATCTCCAGAGGATTAGTCATCAGGTTTGGAGGATGTGAGCAGTATAAGAGAGCTCGGTTCAGAGAATCTGGAGCCAGATCGGAACAAGAAGTCATACATCTACCCACGTTGGACTTTCCATGCCCCTCTCTAGTATAAGACTGAGTCCCTTGGCCCCATTCAATATACTGGAACAATACGTTATGACCAGACTGATACTTGTTCATCTGAATATTCAGAGAAAGAACAGATTGACATGAAAACTGAGCGAAATCTGAGAAAGAGCTCAGAAATAAAAATAGTTGTAGTAACGTGACCTTTAATTATTATTCTGATGACAGCTCCGATGATGGATGGGAATCCTCTGATTCATCTTCTTCCAGTCAATATTCCATTCTACCACATTTCTTAAAAAATATCGGTTGTAAATCGTCTTGATCATCGGCCACCCTTTCCCCTGCCCCCATCAGTTTCCTTGTATATTTTATTCCTAAACTTAGGCCAAGGCTTAAGTATAGGGAGACCGATGTCATATGTATTTATTCATCATTCTACTCTCCATTCGCTCTGTATATTCTCCAAATCTCATCAGTTCTCATACTCACTCATGTCCTATACTTAGGCTGACCAGAGCCTAAGTATAGGGGAGACTGATGTCCACCCTGTATATATTCATCTATTTCTCCTCTTGACCTCAACCTCCCCCCTTTTTGCTATTCTTTTATACTTAGGCTGACCAGATCTTAAGTATAGGGGGCGGTTGACTTCTATACTCTTTTTATTATTTTTCACTCTCCTATGCTTAGCACGAGCTATGTCTTTTCATCGCTTATCGTGCTATGAGGACATAGCATGCCCTAAGTATAGGGGGGCTTGTATTATATATATATATATATATATATTACTCATAACTCGTGCTTTCACGTATTTTGTATATATTATGCAATAATGACAGGATGGGTAAAAGTCTAAAAAAACAAAAAACACAAAATGAAGGGAAAAAAGAGAAAATCTCTTGCATATCATCATTGCATTCATAAAAAATGAAAAAATCATCTTGAACCTCATATTCATCGGCATTTCATCTGCACTTGCATAAGCAAAATGAAAAGTTATCGGCTTCCGAGATGAGTTATGAGTAGAAGTGGAGAGTGGTCTTGACTTGGCCTTAATCTACCTAATTTCCAGAGGAACTTCATTGAGAAAGAGGATTTTATAAGCTTCGGGTCTTTTGACTTAATTCTTCGAGTTCTACATGACAATGTGCAGACTTTGATTCTTAGTGTCTAACCCGGTCGCCAAATTCTGGGTATAGCTTTTGAGTAGGGAATTAATCTATTCTCTCGCACTATGCACTTAGCTCAACTCAGACGGGGTGTTGAACGATTGTGTGGGTCCCTTTTCTGGTAGCATGGACATTTAAAGACCGTAGTATGGGTTGAAATAAAGCTTCGGAAAAGAGATGGAAGGCTGAGCACAATTTTTTCTAAGACCCCAAAACATGCACGGAAAAAAGATTCCATATCCCATGCAGAGTTACCAAAATCCATACCTAAAAGAAGCCAAATTACCAAATAAATACTTGACCAAAAAGGTCCAAGCTTCAAGAAAACCTGCAGATCTTGACGGAGACTTGGCTAAACTGGCCGACTTCACATGGAGAGGTGGCTACATTGGTCAATCTCTAGTTCTTTTCCCCCTCTTCTCATTTTTCCCCCTTTCAATTGTGAACACAACGCGACAGACCTTAGAAGGAAATACCAACTCCCCGAGGACGAGTTATTGGGAGGGGGGGTTTGCATGGTAGTCCGGCATTCTTGATGGGAAGAGCTAAAACCTTTCACATACATGAGATAGTGTTCAATGTTCATGGGATATGCTTTATGAGAAGGATTGATCTAAGATGACTTCTGAGCCAAATTTGTTATAATGATATGTAGAACTCGAGGGCTGTTGATTTTAAAACTCTAATTCTTATTCCGCCAAACTATTAATCCAAAGGTCGGGTCTAGCTCCATTTTCACCTTTGGTTCATGACTTGGTATGAAACTCAAAATCACTTCACTTTTGCATTTCATTTTAGTTGCTCAGGGACGAGCAAGATTTAAGCATAGGGGGTTGATGAATCCGTGATTCATAATATTAAAAGTTGAAAATAGAGCTTCATTCCCGAGGAATTAGCTGCATTTCATCATTTATTCTGCATTTTTACCATTCATGCATTTAAAATTAATATTTGCATTTTAACACTCATAATTGCATTCAAAATCATCTCCACATTTTTCATCCAACTTCATGCATTTTTAACTAATTCATGCTAACTCCAATTGACCTCAAACCACCTCCATTGTATACATATTACTAACAAGATTAAAGGAAAAATACAAAAAATACTAACTCAAATAATTGGCCCGTGAGATAAAACTCCAATTTCAAAATAAACAGACTAAAAGCACAAATCTTCATCATACAGTGTCCGATTTAGGTCTACTCACTTTTAAAGTTATATATATATATATATACACATATTCAAAGACCTTCAAAACAAGATCAATTTCATAAAAATCAGAGCTCCTATGTGAAAGTTCAATTTTGGACCTCTTTTGTGCATTTTGTGTTTTACCCGTTTTTGACCTGATATTTTATGTACATAATTAATCCTTTTTATTTTATTCCTTTTTCATTTATATTCTTTGATGAAAGTTTAATTAAAATCCACAAAAATCCAAATCTGAAGTAAGATTGAAATCAAAGAAACTGACCGAGTCAGAGTGTTCCTTGTGAGTCTGTACAAATATCTTCCATTTTCTACTTTATTTTATTATCCTATGTTCATATTTGTTAAAAATCCAAAAAATAGAATAATATGTAAATATTTATATTTTATTTTATCGTTATTTTTTCCTATTTGTCTCTTAATTAAAAATCGTAAAAATTTTATAAAACCCAAAAATCAAGGTATTCAATGTACATAGAGTACCCCAAAAATATCACTTTGTACAGACGGTCTCTTTTTCTCTTGATCCTTTCATAAAATTTGTAAGAAAATATTTCAGTCTGAGGTCATTTGCTATTTCTTTCTTATTTATCTTTCGATTTAAATTTACGATTTTTTTGGGAGCGACATGTGGCAACTCCTGGAGCCGCCACATGTCACTCATTTTTTGGCATGTATTTATCATTTATTTATTTAAAAAATAATAGTAAATTTAAAAAAATAATACAAAATAAAAAAATTAATAATAATTTTTTTAATAAATATCGTGTGGTGCAACCATGACCGCCCGATCTCACCAATCGGACGGCCACTGCTCTTCCTTCATCTCTTCCTCCTTCCCCAATCAAACCCCTCCATCTACACCTGCTCCGCAGCCTCCGCCTTCTCGTCCTGCACACTTCCCGCAACCACCAACGACCGCTCTCCTTATCGCTGCCACATTATCCCCTCACCATCCAAACCCTTCTCCTATAAAAACCCAGCTCACCATCGATCCAAACGATCTGCCATATCCAAAGCGAGAGAGAGAGAGAGAGGTTGGTGACAAGGGCCTCCCATCTCAGGCAAATCCTCCAAGGTGCGATCAATTTGAGCTTCTCGAAGCCCCTTGCCGATTCTGATCGAAGCGACGATGAGAAGAAGGCCCCTGCCCTCCATCATCCCAGGTGAATCCCCCAAACACATTTCCCCTGTTCTTCTTGTATTCCTCTGTTCCTACATGTGCCCCGCCCCGTGACCACTGCATCTTCAACATGCGCTCCACCATCACACAGTCTGCTCCATCGACGTGACACTTGCACATAAGCACCCGCTGGACCAACTGCGCCTCTCCACGCTGCTCTTCGCCTTCAACCAGGTCGTCCTCTGCATCTCCTCTATGCACGGCTCTCCATCCTCCCTCGACTCCAACAGTTCGAGCCCGTGGATGCACCGCTGCTACAACTCCCTTCAGGCACAACAACACCATAGCGTGCCTCCGCGTGAGCTGCTCTTTGAGGCTCTTCCCCTCAGTCAGCGCCTCTCCACGGCCTCGATGCCTGGACCATCTCCACGCCAGCATCACCGACTACGCTCGAAGGGTTTGCACGACCTCCTCTCCATTGCCCATCGCATCCAGATGCGGCCGCCCTTGCCGCCCGACCACCATTCTCCGTCGCTAAGCCCCCCTGCCCGACCCCATCTTCCTCGGCTTTATCCCTTCCTCACGTGTGCATTACGTGAGGAGAGGATCATCTGCATCGAGCCCCCCTCCCTCCCCCTCCCCCCCACAAGGATATTCCAATTTCACCAGAGCCCCAAGGCCCAAGGGTCACGTGCTAGGCACGCGATCGTTTGAAATATTTGTGAAGGAGCCCCTAGAGTTTCCCCCATTTACCAGAAGGTCCTATCAACCAGAGGGCATGTGTTGTGTTACATGTCCCTCTAGAGATTTTGCATTGAATCCCTCCCTTGGTCTGATAATTGATTTTAAGTCCCTGCTCTGCAAATTTTATTATTAGTATTATTGTAATTACAAACAAACCCCTGTTTTTCCTTAATTATTTGAACATTATTGTTGCATTATTTAATTATTTAAAAAATTACACGTCATTCTATAATTAATTCTCTACATTGTGGCATATTCATGATATTTTTATTCTATATGGATAATTAATTAATACTATTCTTGTGAGAATTTGCATATTTTTCCCAATCTGTGCTTAGAAATTCATAAACAATTAAACATAGTTCCTAAAATTGCCAAAAATTAATGAATTGTAGAATTAACTGATAGTAACATTGTGCCTAAAAATAATTAGATTTGCATGCATATTTTGTTTTATAAAAATTATTTTGCATATTTCACTAATTAATTTTTAATTGGTATAAATTTAAAATTATCAAGGTTTAGGATTTTTCTGAGATAGATCATCTAGTGATATATCTTAGATAATTTTATTTATTGAAAATAAATAGGTTTAATATTTATTATAATTAATTATTGAAAATCTCATTATCTGCATTCATTTAATCATAGAATACTCATATTGCATCCAAAAATTCTAAAAAAATATAGAAGTCTGATTTCATCATATTTCACATTCTGACCAAGTTTGGGGATTTTTTGAATTCATTCGAGTAATATTTGTAATTTAGCCCTTGAACTTTGCCAATTGCATTTGCCTCATTTATTGCATTTACAAATTTAAAAATACATCTTTGAAAACCTAACTTTGAGATCGATGAAAAACCAACCTAATGAGATAGTTGCCTCCCTGAGTTCGGTCTTGGACTTCCCAAGTAAAAAAAGTTGATCGCTCGCTTTAATTGACACATTAATTGAAATAGTGGTTTTTGATTAACCCTTAATTTCCTGACTACAACGAACATCTTTTAATCGTTAATTTGATTAAATTAATAAGGGTGATTGAGCAGTTCGTCACTAATCTACTAAGAGGAGTCACTAAATCTAAAATGGTTTCATCACTCCCTCGAAATGGAAGTGTCATGGTTATACACTCGTTTACAATTGCATAACCTTCGAGTATTCGTAATACCCATACATCCTGCATACTGGAAGACCTAGAATAAACATGAAGTTATAGATCATATTTGAATTATCTTCTTCAGGGTTTTATCATTAATTTTCTCACTCGGTCATTGGGAGTTGGTATCAATCATATGCTTTCCAAAAGCATATATCATACCTAAAAATTCTTGTCATGCTTCCAAAGCAAGATAACCATGCCTAAAATTTGATCGGTCCCAATAACTCATGAGTGGGCTCATATCTTCCGGTTTAGTAGTTAACCTTTATGATCCCTTCGAGAGATTGTACCACTCATATACCCTTGTATGCAAGCCAGCTTGTCGGTGTATAGACCTTGATTAGGTCATCAATCTAATGATCTACCTAATGTACATACTCAGACATATAGCAATACATTTGTCTCCGGTCATAGGATGCATGCCTATATTGTGACAACATATGAAATAGGTCTTGGTTATCTTCATCTTGCTTTGTCAACTCCTTGACCTAAATTATCTAATACCTATGAATCTCTTCCTATGTAGAGGACATGCATCAAGAGGTCGGTCAGATATTAACTTTTAAAGAAGGATTGGCATCTCCTTCTCATACTAGAGATCATCTCCTAACAATCATTTGACGGTACTTGATGAGTCCTCAATCTAACTCTTTAGATCATCCAAGCACCAACCTCTATGATTCAACCATTGAATCAACATCTGTATGATTATTAAGATGGTCATGGTACATAACCCTGATTGTACTAAGAGGCCTTATGGGTTCATTCATTCATTTATCTCAAACACTGAGTGAAATAAATCAATAACCTTAATTGATATATCGAAGATTACAATAACATTTATTGCAGGAATAATTCACCCCGGGCTCACATGACTAACACCTCCACCTCCATCATATGAAGGATTTTTCGATGAGCCATCTTCTTCACAAATTCCCGAGCCCAACCTTACACTGATTCCAATACATCTTTCTATGGACTTGTCTTCTCAATCTTCTGCATGTCATAGTGTCGATGTGCATGTGGAGGTGCTGCCTGTAGGAGATTAGTGTCCAGATTAATACCCCTTTCTACAAATTTCAGCTGACGGGAGGTAAATATCATTTGGAAATTATATTTTATCCAGTATTTCCTCCATATAGATTATATGATCTAACGTACTCATTTTTTGTAGGGATTTTAAGAATAATATCCGGATTGCTAAATAAATGATGAATATTATCAAGGCGCATACAACATGTACAGAGTTCTAGTGGTGCCACATTCCCACTATTGAGAAGGAGAGCCTGCCTAACTTATTTTTGTAAGATTTTTAAACTCAAAAGTTAATAAATTCTTACATATTCAGTTAAGTGATGCATTTATGTTCTTTTCAGATTATGCACTGTTTAACCCATGACTTAGGAAAGGAGTCCTACCATTGAGCATTTACTCTTAAAATGTAGAAAAGAACAAGCGACATATTATTTAAGACTTGAAGGGACTCACATAGAAAGACAAGTCTAGAGGAGGGATTTTGAGGAGATCAATATATTTACCTGACTTGATGCATTGAAGAGAGGTATTTATTTTTTGGTTAAATTCTAAAAATGTTAATTTTATATAACTTTTTATAATGATGTTTGGTGCATGTGGGATAGTTTTTTGTGATTCTTTCAGTTTTGAGGATGAGTTCGGGAGGAGGTCGGCAGCAAGTAGAGTGAATCGATAGAAGTAAAAAATAAGATTGGGCTTTAAAAGCCACAATCAAATCCGAGCTGAGCTGTAATTTTAAAAAAATTATATATCAATTTCAAAGTTGATTTCTGACATACACATTCTTTTATTTATTATATATATTTTTCTTTTTTAGACTACTAAGTTGGAAAGGGAACCATCTGTTCATGAATGGTGGGTCATGACACATATTTGAGGGAAACATGGTGATTTGAAATGGTCGTCCCTGAGGTGGAAGAAGTGGTTGTTAGTTTTTTTATTTATCGTAAACGATTAGCGGATTATAATTTGTGTTAGATATTTTTTTCTTAATTTTCATTTGGGATCGATATATGGCTCTTAGTGCCAAGAAATGGTCAATCACTGCTGAGAACGAGCAACCAACATTCGATAAAGATGTATGGAAGCACATATAATAAAATAAAATTTATATGATCAAATGATTATACCCTATTGTCTCTGTGGTTATAAAATTTTGATTATAGGTTTTGGAGGAGAGGAATGTTGGTTTCGCAAACAGGAAGTAGAAACTTGATGGTCTTCCTTCATATTATGTAGAGAAACATCGACACTCTTATTCTGCTTATGGACAATCATCATATTCACAGTCTCAGTCATCACATCAACCACCATCATATATGGAGTCTCATATGGTGATGGTAGTGGATGAGGTGACCAAGCTAGGGGAAGATTTCAATGCATACAATTAAGTGTGATTTAAATGTATTCTAAGTAGTCTTGCTTTCTCTCTACTATCTTATATATATAATTTTCTAATAAGTCACAAAGGCCACTAGTACAACAAAAGGAGAATGAAGAAGAGGAGTATGGTGAGGAAGAGACTGTCGAAGAAGAAGCACAAATGTATGCAAGGTTCAAGGAAATGGAAAATGGAAAAAAGAAAGAAATCTAGAAGAGTTTGATCTCAAAGATCTTTCGAGGAAAGAAGAAATGGATATTATATTTCTTAATAGTAGAATAGAGAATGTCTTTATATTTCTGTGAACTTTTATGTGGTGTTTAATGTTGTGAACAAGGTTATCAGTGCACATAATAAACATTTATTATATGAATCCAAATGAATTAACCGAGAAACGGAAACAATCAACAAAATGATAATCATACGATTCCCATTCATTTCCAGATTACGAAGTGCACAAGGGAACCAATTATTAAATCGAGAACATAACATAGGACACGATCCATGAAAGGCAAAGCAATAAACGAATAGCAACAGAGAAATGAGAAAGTAGATTAGATCAGAGATCACCGAAGCGTCCATGAAATGGACTGTCCTTAGAGAGGATTTCGCCCCCACAATACTGGTGCGTAGGGTACTGGTGATCCGCTCTCAGGATACGACGGTTCACGATCGTCGTCCGCACACACCGACGAGACCGTCCTCGAAAGCACATCCGAGAACTTGCAGCCGAGAAGAAATAGGGTCGTAGGCGCGAGAGAGAGAACAAGAGTGACGGCGGGTTTTTCTTGCGAGTGAAGAAAAACGGCGTCGGGTAAGGGGTACAAAAAGAGGAGCTCGCGTGCCCTATCGCGTGGTCCCTTCGGTTTCCGAAAACACCCCTCAACGGGTGTGTCCTTTCGAATTCCAAAATCGCGGCTAAGTGGAGCCGTTTGGATCAAGTTCGATTCCCAATGTGATCGAAATCAAATTAATCCGTCTGACTAATTTAATCGAACAATCAAATGAAACCCGCAGCAAAATCGAGATCCGAGATCCGAATTGACTCTCCCGAGCCCGAGCTCGAGCTAGAGCCGGAGCCAGAGCCGGTGCTAGAGCCAGAAACGGAGCAGAGCGCACGCGCGCACGCGTGTGTGGTCCTCCGTTCCTCCTCTCTACTATTGCTACAAGAGCTTGGGGTTGGGACTCATATATAAGTTCACCAAAAGTTTAGATCTCCAAGGTATGGTATTAAACTTCAACCCAAACTCATCCATATTTCAAATTTGGGAATTCCCAACTTTTCCTCCAAACCATCTGGTTTCCCAATTGAAACCAAATTAATGCCAATTGTAATTATATAGGTTTTCCAATTAAAACCTAAATACAATTTTTAATACAACAATCCTCCACAAATTCATCAATTTGAAAAAGAGATTCAAAAAAATTTAAGAGACTTCTTTCGTCTGCCCACACTTTGCTTTCAGTAAAGGTACCTTCCGGTTTGAACCTCTACCTAAGTTTACTACTTTCACTTTAATAGGAACAAAGTGAACTACGTCTTGAACTTCAGACCTTAGTGTTAAAGTATACGGTAGAAACAACAAAGCGTTGTTCTTGGTGCAATCTTCAGGGTTGGTGCTCTTAAAGGCCATGCACCCTTATCCTGTTTCATGAGTGTGTTCAGGAAAGACCCTCTTCCTTTAACTGTGGCCCACACTAACACTCACATAGGTGGCGTTCTTCAAAGATGCACTGCTAACATCCTGCCCAAAGGCTTGAACCCGTTCAGAGCCTACGCTCTTCCTAAACTTGCAGCTTAAACGGCACTCGGGCTTCCAGGGATAAGACACTCATGCTTACGCATTAAGATTAGAGTGCCAACCAGTTCTCCAAACAGCTTGTTATTACCACATTGAACCTACTTTGTGGGATCTCCACTCAGATAGGTTGGGTTACTACTGTAGAGGAATTCCCAATGAGTCTCAGTCCCATCCCAAGCCTAGACTTTAGGACTAAAGATCTATCAAGTCCCTTAGTCAGCGAATCTGTCGTGTTGTCTTTAGATCCAACAAAATCCACAACCAACACTCCTCGAGACACCAAATCTCTTAACGTCTTAAGTCTGATTTGTATGTGTCTCCTTATTTTATGATTGAACTTTGAACTCTTGATCTTGGCAATTGTGGTCATATTATCATAATGTACTGAGATCGCAGGAACAGGCTGACCTACCATGGGAATTTCATATAAGAGTTCCCTTAACCATTCAACCTCAATTCCAGTGGTGTCCAAAGCACACAGCTCGGCTTCAAAAGTAGATCGAGCTAGAATTGTCTGCTTCACAGACCTCCAGGAGACAGCACTGCCTCCAAGGGTAAATACATACCCTGTAACACCATTACTCCCAAGCTCCTCTATTTTCCCTATCCAATTTGCATCACTGTATCCTTCTAGTACAGATGGATGTCTACCATAATGCAAACTAAGGGAAATAATTCCCTTCAAGTACTTCAGTACTCGATCCAGAGCCTCCCAGTGAGTACGGTCAGGACAGCTAGTGTATCTACTCAGCTTTTGCAACCGAGAATGAAATATCAGGTCTCGTGCAATTTGCAAGATACATTAAACTTCCTATCACTTGTGAATACCTTAGCTGATCTACAGGTACTCCACTTTTATTCTTAAATAACGTTTTGGATGAATCAAAAGGAGTGCTTATAGCTTTGCAATCTTGATATCCAAATTTCTCAAGTACCTTCTCAACATAATGAGATTGAGAAACTACAATCCCATCAACTGACCTTGTCAGTTTGAGATCCAAGATCACATCAGCAACACCCATGTCCTTCATCTCAAACTTGCTACTTAAGAATGCCTTAGTCTCATTAATAATCCTCATATGTGATCCGAACAACAATATGTCATCAACATATAGGCACAAGACAATACACTCATCACCTTTCACCTTGGAATAGACACACTTATCAGATTCATGAATCTTAAAGTCACATGACAAAATAGTCTTGTCAAATTTTTCATGCCACTGCTTTGGTGCTTGTTTCAATCCGTAAAGGGATTTAACAAGCTTGCAAACCTTTCCCTCATTCCCAGGAGTCACAAGCCCATCAGGTTGATCCATATAGATCTCTTCCTCAAGATCGTCATGCAAGAAGGCAGTCTTTACATTCATCTGGTGGATAGAGAGATCATATACAGATGCCAATGCTATGAGCATCCGGATTGTGGTCATCCTAGTCACAGGGGAATAGGTATCAAAATAATCGATACCTTCCTTTTGCCTATAGCCCTTGGCAACTAATCTGGCTTTGTACTTTTCAATTGATCCATCAGGTCTAAGCTTTCTCTTAAACACCCACTTGCACCCAATAGTAGAGCGCCCTTTGGGTAAATCAACCAACTCCCAAGTTCCATTAGCTATAATGGAATCCATCTCAGATTTGATGGCTTCCTTCCATTGTTTTGCTTCAGATGAAGCCATGGCTTCCTTGTAACTTGGTGGATCACCCTCGATCTGGTAGACAACAAAGTCGCTACCCAGATCCTTGGCTATCCGAGGTCTTTTACTCCTCTTTGGCTCAATCTCTTCAGAAAGATCATTGGGTTCAGGTTGAATCTCAACCCCCACATTCGCTATCCTTTCCACTTGATCTGGAATAGATCCTGATGTAGAGGCGCCCTCAATGGTCAGATTCTGAGGAATCCCAGTCTTCAACGGGAAGACATCCTCAAAAAAAGGTAGCATCACGAAGTTCAACAATGGTGTTGACATCTATGCATGGTATCTCGGATCGGATTACCAAGAACCTATATGCATAACTATTTTCTAGGTAACCTAAGAAGACCACATCAACAGTTTTAGGACCAAGTTTCTTTCTCTTGTGTTCTGGGACTAAAACCTTAGCGAGACAGCTCCACACTTTGAGATATTTTAAACTCGGTTTCCTATTTCTCCAAAGTTCAAAGGGACACTTTTCCATATGTCTTGGAGGAACCCTATTCAGAATATGGCAAACCGTATTCAAGGCTTCTCCCCACATATAGGTTGGAAGTCCAGAACTCTGTAAAAGAGCATTGATCATGTCAGTTAAGGTTCTATTTTTCCGTTCTGCTATCCCATTTGATTGTAGTGAATATGGGGTCGTAACTTCATGAACTATGCTAAACGATTTGCATTGTTCATCAAATAAGTTAGAGGTATATTCACCTCCTCTATCTGACCTAAGGCGTTTAAGCACTTTTCCTGTTTGTGTCTCAGCCTCATTCTTAAATATAAGAAATTTCTCTAAGGCCTCATCCTTGGTTTTCATTAGATATACATAGCAGTACCTACTGCCATCATCTATAAAGGTGATAAAGTATTTCTTATTATCTCAGGTCAATACACCATTAAACTCACAGATATCCGTATGTACTAGATCCAAGATCTCACTATCTCTAGAGAGACTGAAAAGACTTCCTAGGTGTATTAGTTTGCACACAGATTTCACATTTTTGAGTTTTATCAATAGTATGTTTAGGGATCAACTCTAAATTCATCATTCTTTTAATTGAATTTAAGTTTACATGTCCCAATCTACCATGTCACAGATCACAAGATTCTAGATTATTCACAACATGTGATACAGAACTAGAACATTCAGAACTTAAAACATTGATTTCATTAATGTTTACTGAAACACATCTAATTCTAAATAACAAGTCAAAATCAACCAAATAGCCTTTTCCATAAAAAATGCCATGTCTCAGAATAACAACTTTATTACATTTAAAGTTTAATTCAAGACCATTTCTAACTAAGATAGAGCCAAATAAAATATTCTTTTTGATGTCAGGAACATGCAGCACCCTGTGCAACATCCAGACACGTCTAGAGGAGAACCTCAAGTTGACTTGTCCCGACCCTAGCACCCTGGCTACAGAATCGTTCTCCATCTTCACTGTCCCACTACTGCAGGTCTAATAAGAAGAAAACAAAGTTCTGTCAGAACAGATATTTACATTGGCTCCCGTATCCACGAGCCACTCATTTGGATCATGGATATGGTATAGTTCAGGTTTTACAGAGACATACCCCTCGCTAGCCTTGAGTCCCATAGTGATCATATTCACTTGTGGATTCCCGTCTGCAGCCTTAGGTTGAGCCTTCAAGGATGGATAGTTCTTCTTCCAATGACCAACCTGATTACAGTGCCAACATGGTTTATTCTTTACCTTTTTCTGGATCTTACCCTTTGATTTCATTTTATTGTTATTACGATCCTTTCCCTTCTTATACTTGTCCTTCGAGATCATGAAATTAACTTTAGCCTGAATATCAACAGGAAGCACAGATTTTTGTTTCTGTGTTCCTCCTCTATGGCAATTGCCACCATCAAGTCATCCATAGAAATCTTCCCTTTTCTGTATTTCAGGGTCATACCGAAGTCTTCCCATAATTTGGGAAATTTTTCTATAATGCACATGACTTGAAACTTCTCTAGAAGTTTCATTTGGGCATCCTCTAAACCATGGAGCAGGAGTAAAAACTCGTGTGCCTATTCAGAAATTGATTTCCCTTCGGCCATGGAAAACTTCAAAAACTTGGCCACGGAGTATTTCTCAATACCGAAGTCTTCGGTATTATACTTCCGGTCCAGGTCTTCCCATAACCCCTTTGCAGTCTGCGTGGACGAATAATATACGTCAAACAACTTGTTGGACATAGCCAACAAGATGCAACCATGACATATAAAGTCGCGTTCCTTCCACGCAGATTGCGCCTTCTGGCTATCGGGTGAGGGGTTTTCTTTTTCCATCGTAGGACAGTCAGTTTCAAGCATCGAGATTAATCTAATGGTGGTTAATCAGATCTTCATGCGTTGTTGCCAACGCTTAAAGTTCTGTCCACCGAACTTTTCAGGCATACCCGTCATATCAACCCGCGATTTAAACATGGTTTCCGACATTGTTTTATAATCAGTTCCTGAAATCCTCTCTAAGATTGTTGTGAACAGGGTTATCAGTGTGCATAATAAATATTTATTATATGAATCCAAATGAATTAACCGAGAAACGGAAACAATCAACAAAATGATAATCATACGTTTTCCATTCATTTTCAGATAACGAAGTGCACAAGGGAACCGATTATTAAATCGGGAACATAACATAGGGCGCGATCCAGGAAAGGCAAAGCAATAAACGAATAGCAGTAGAGAAATGAGAAAGTAGATTAGATCAAAGATCACCGAAGCGTCCATGAAATGGACTGTCCTTAGAGAGGATTTCACCCCCCACAATACCGGTGCGTAGGGTATTGACGATCCGCTTCTAGGATACGATGGTTCACGGTCGTCGTTCGCGCACACCGACGAGACCGTCCTCGAAAGCACCTCCGAGAAATTGCAGCCGAGAAGAAACAGGGTCGCAGGCGCGAGAGAGAGAACAAGAGTGACGATGGGTTTTTCTTGCGAGTGAAGAAAAACGGCATCGGGTGAGAGGTATAAAAAGAGGAGCTCGCGTGCCCTATCGCGCGGTCCCTTTGGTTTCCGAAAACGCCCCTCAACGGATGTGTCCTTTCGAATTCCAAAACCGCGGCTAAGTCGAGCCGTTGAGCCAGAGCCGGAGACAGAGCGGAGCGCACGCGCGTGCGTGCGTGTGGTCCTCCATTCATCCTCTCTACTATTGCTACAAGAGCTTGGGGTGGGGACTCATATATAAGTCCATCAAAAGTTTAGATCTCCAAAGTATGGTACTAAACTTCAACCCAAACTCATCCATGTTTCAAATTTGGGAATTCCCAACTTTCCCTCCAAATCATTTGGTTTCCCAATTGAAACCAAATTAATGCCAATTGTAATTACATAGGTTTTCCACTTAAAACCTAAATACAATTTTTAATACAACAATTAATGTGTATTATCTACATACATTATATTTCAATTTTCTAATGCAATTTTACCCGTTTCATGTCAAGAGTAATATATTATGTAGGTTTTTCTTTATTTCTTTACTTTTATACAGAAGACATAATAATCACATGGCATATCAATCACTTGATATCCAATCACTATCTCAGATATGATCTTCGACGATCCTATTAAACACATGCAGTGGCTTAAGATCATGTTTTACAGGTTCAACGAGGCTTCAAAATCCCTGTAAATTTTTTCCCATGCTTTGGACCTGGCGAGCACATGCACTCTCCAAGTACGATCTCATGTGCTCTCCTAAAGCGCAGCAAGTATGCGGCATTTAGGCAAAGGACGTGCACTTGGGCGAGCACACGTGCTCACCCAAGTTATCTGGTGAGCATTAGGAGTGAATATGTGCCCGCACATACCGGTTTGTGTTTAGGCCAGTTGGGTGTAGCACACGTGCTCGCCCACTTCTTGGGCGAGCGCATTGCGATTGCTCAACGAACACTTGGCGAGGCTATCCATGCTAGTCGATCCTGCGTTTTTCGTAGTGCGTTGCGAGGAATATATAAATGAATGAATACTATTATTCGTTGTGAATATAAAGAATTAAGCGACGAATACTATCTATTGCTATGTATTTAACTACGGAAGATACGGTAATGAATATTAAATCATTCGTTGTCTTAGGTCAAATTTCTTGTAATGAATGGAGCTATATCAACAATAATGTGTATCCACATCGTTGATCCATCAAAAGTTGTAATGGTCAGTAGATTACAGTCCAAAAAAACCTTCTTGCTCAATTTTCTTCCTCTTTACGAAGGAAAACATAAGTATGGAAAAAAATAGCACGAGAATGGAAAAAAAAAGCACCTCGGGCGAGAACTAACATGACTGTAAAATAACATGAGATGGTAGAAAAATAGCACGTGGGTGGAAAAATTACAATGGCGGTGGAAGAAATTATTAGCACGGGTGGAAAAAACAGCCTGTTATTTTCCGGCTTGCTATTTTTCGAATTTCGTTGTTATTTTTATCTCTTCATGCTAATTTTTATTTTAGAATGGCAACATTTTATTATGCAAAATTTCCTTCTTCGTTTGCTAGTTTTCCATTTAGCATGTCGTTGTTCCATTTTTTTATGTTATTTTCTGTAGCATGTTATTTTGTTAGCAAGTTAATTTTCTTTCTATCACATACTATTTTTCCATCCATCATCATATATGTTTTTTTTTCTACTGCAGTACGCTACTTTTCCACCCATCATGCAATATATTCCACACATCATGCTATTTTTTCCACCCACTGTTTATTCCATTCCCATGCTATTTTTTCGTAGCATGCTATTTTGTTAACAAGCTAATTTTAATTAGAAAAAATGGGACTGCCTCTATGGTTGTCCTCGCCTTATTTTTCGGTATTTTTTATTTTTATTTTAAAAAATAAAGTCATGTATTTTTATTACTCTATTCATTTAATATGTCATTCCAATTTCGTAAGAAATAGAAACTCATATACATTTCACGTAGAACATGTAATTTTAACAGTCATAGAATTGTTGTAATCAATATGTTCTAGATGATCATATGAATTTCTGTTTCTAACGAAATTACGATGACATGTTAGAGGGATATAATAATGAAAATACATAACTTTATTTTTGAAAAAAATAAAAAAACATCGGAATATAGGGTGGGGCAGCTAATGACAGCCCCATTCAACCCATTTTAATTATATCGCATACTATTTTTCCACCCATCGTATGCTATTTTTACCATCCTATTATGTTTTTTCCACCCTTATATGAAATGGATGACACCAATGGTAATGTATATGAATGGGGGAAAATATATTTTAAATCATGTCGGACAATATTTTTCAAGAAAAATAAGTTGGCAAATCCAAAACGGGTGAATGCAGTGGAGATTAACTTCCTTTTGAACCATTAGATCAGGATCAAACGACCAAAATTAATTGGCTGCGACTAGTAGTAGTGTCGATTCAACCACATTAAAAATGGATTAAAAGTGATGGAAATAAGTAGGGGTGCCATAAAATTCTCAAATTCGATATTCTCTTAGATTTGGCTCGCTAAAAGTTCGATTCAGATTGTGTTCGTAAATAAATGAACCAAACCAGAACACAAGTTTAAGCTTGATTAAATAAACGAACCGAACCTAAAAATTATAGGTTCGATTCGTTAAAACCTCGAGAAACACACACACATGCATATTTATAACTCCTTTTTCGCATAAGTGGACCTTATTTTTAGATAAGTGGATTTTGTCCCAAGATAAGCGGACTTTGTCTTGAGATAAGTGAATACTTATATGATAAGTAGGTCTTACCTCCGTATAACTATCCCAGAATAAATAGTCACATCGTGGTTATAACATCCATCATCTATGTATCTAGTACTTTTCCCTTCTTTGTCCTCAAATCAACAGAAAAAATATAAACCTTACTTATTGCATATCCCCACATTATTCCTTATCCTCATCTGAACACATATAAAAATAAATTATAATTATGCTTTTTTTTAAAGAAACGAATCCTTACTAATCTGTTTTTTCAAAAGCTGAAGAAAAGTTAGATTGAATGAATATTTATTCTAATTATAAACACAAATATGAATATTATCATTTCTTTTCTTGTCATCCCCTCTCATTAGAGAATTCTCAAGTTCGATACTCGCTTATAGGGATGAAAATGGTGGGATACAGATAGGAATATAGGTATACTCATATCCTTACCATTTTCAAATACGAACACAAATGTGGATAAGAATATTGACGAATGTGAAAAATGTGTTACCATATCCTTAAAAATGAATAAGAATATAAAATAAATACGAATCAGATACAAATAATAACATAAATATTTATAGATTAACTAAAATATACATGTTTAGGATTATTTACACATAAAATAGATTTACTAGATATAGTAATTTCACAACAAGTATATCAACAATAGTGAATGCAATCATAAAATGTTGTTACACGTAGTTGTAAATAAATATATTATTATACTTATGTACGAAAAAGAATATACGAATATGAATGCGAATGTTAGCGCATGTTAAAGTGATATCCATATCCGCATTTATTTTAAAATGAATATGAATACGAATGTCAAAATATGTATAAAATGAATACGATAGCGGATCGGATATGAATATATTCACATTCTCTTTTTTTATTATTTTAGCTATCAATTGCAAATAAAGATAATCTAATTTTCTCCATAATCCCTTACCATCACACCCACATGGATTTAATTTTGCCATCATAAATTCATCAATGAAAAACAAATTCCCTTTATTTAATTTTGCCATAGAATAATTTTGTTCACCTTCCGGAATTACTAAATAAAACCAAAAATTTGCAAACATCCCCTCCAACAACCATGAGTTTGGTCACACTAATTTCAACATCAAGGTCAAAAGAGTGGGAAAAACTATTATGCCATTTAATGAATAATTGCTTTGACTTCGTTATTATTTTTTTGGGCCTTATTAATTTATTATTTTATCGACAAACACATTCCACTTCTAGCACTATCGTATTATAAATATAAGTGACAAAGTGTATGGCAATAAATAAATCAATAAGACATGTATAATACGATTTCTTAACTTCCTGAGGCTTTTGAATGAGCACCGACAGATTATATTTAGTGGGGTGACGCAAAGTCTTGCCATTTTAATACGGCATTCAAATAAATACTATCGAAATCAGGGAATCTAAGTTGTCGGTAATTGAAAAAAAAGTCGAAATTGGTTATATCTTATATTCCATCTAAAACATGGGGTCATATTTTAATAAGATGAATAGCTGGCGAAAGCCTTATTTTGATCTAAAATTTTCGAAAATAGAAGATACATAGATAATATTATCTTGAAACATGTCGAAAACGTGAGAGACTTTGGTTACATTTCATTAAATCTTTATTTTTAATTAGATATTAGAACCGGATGCACAATCAACCGTCACAAAGAAAAAACAATATGAGAGAAAAAGAGGGAGAAACGGAAAAGGGAGAGAGCAGGGGAGCATATAGAATTGTACTTTTCTTCTCGGTGAATATTCTTCATATTGATCATGATAGTTGGCCAACTACTGGTATATCGTGTGTGTTCTCCGTCACGTGTTTTTGTGGTGGTTGATTGTGAATTCATTTTTACTACCAACACTTTTGCGAATATATCTCATGTCATTATTTGTCTCCTGAAGGGAAACCCACAACTAAATGAATTTACATAGATAAATACAAATATATTTCTCGAAAGATTGAATTATGCTCAGAATATTTTTTTTAAGAAAAAAAGTGCAAAGCGGTAAAGGCACATGTCCAAAAATTTCTTTTCTCTCTTTCAAAATATGACATGTTTTACCTTTGATACCGTTTCTACAGCTCCTAAAGATGACAATACGAATGAGGACTTTTCCACTTGTGTCCCTCTGGAATTTTATAATAAGATTATTTTATCCTTATTTTTTTCATATTAAAAGCAATGATAATAGTCGTTGTTCTGTACTTGACATAGGAAGAAGATATAGCAATAAATATTCAAATTAATCATTACCGTAAATCAATTTTGTTGTAGCGTGGATTAATGTTTTACTCAACCATGGAATCAAACCTTATGACAAATCAATCTCCTCTCTCTTCTTTTCCCTACTAACAAGCATGGTCCCATAGAGATTACCACAAAAGCCTTCTATTGTGTGTTTTCAAGTGAGAGGTAATGTTCATATATTAAAATAGATCATGTTGCTCATGGTTCCATAATTACGGTAGATTTTTTTAGGATGAAGATAAATACACTTGAAAATTCCTTCAAAAATTTACAACAAATACTAGTATAAGTTTTCTTAAATATGTATAAAGAAATTGATGGATAAAGAAAAGTATTACTATATCCTTAAAAAGACAGATCAAAACACATATATGAAAGTAGATATTGGCCGGGATAGTTAATATAAGAATGTATTCACTACAACAAAACCGGCTATAGCTATGTTTTTTTTCTTCAAACCGGTCACTAAATCAACTGTTGTTAAATATATAGTGACGACATTAATCATTGCGAAAATTGACGACGAATACCATATACATGGCTATATCATAGCGACGGTTTAATATACCATACGTCTATCTATTGCTATTTTTCAAAATTTTAATTAAACCATCTCTGAATTTTCAACTAAGAAATTAGCGAGAGTTAGTCGAATTGTTGAAAAATAACAATGGATATATAAGTATCTCTATATGAGTCACCAGTAATGATGTAGAGAGGGATATGATACTCGTTGCTAATCTCAAGTATAAAAAATATTTCGAAACAAATAATATCGTTGATATATTTTTAACAACAACTGATTTAATAACGAATTTTGAAAAAAAAACATCACTATACTTCAATTTTATTGTAGCAATTCAATATGATTGAACCATCCTTGATGTATTTAACATATAAAAAACATTATGTTAATTAAGTAACAATGAAAAATGCATCATACACGTATTCACATCTACATTTATTTTTTTTGTTTTTTTTCATTCGGTTATCCTTCGTGTTCGAGCAACGAGAGATAAGAAATAAGACCAGATAAATTTCTCTTATCAATCTATAAATAGATGTTATCCCGCAACTAAACAGTTATCATCATATCATCTCATATTATTGTACCACAACCCCACATCCATACCGATAAATGCAACAATTTGTATATGCTATAAATCTACTATTGGTAGAAGGTATTATTTATCAGGAAGAACAAGATTTTATCTTCAAAAATTTAAATAAATATATGTAACATGTTTTTTTTAAATAAAAAATTTCACTATTTATACATGCAATTTTGTTGGTTGACCAAAAACAAATATGAAGGCATGGTCATCTCAAGTTGGCTACACGTATTAATGTTATTTCATCGTTATATTTTTAATGTAATTAAAAATCTAATTGTTGAAGAATTGTCTTGGTGGGTTATGTTTAGTCCTACATCTTGGAGTAGTGGCTTTTGATCACATTGGTGGTGCTATATAAAGAGTCCCACATCCATTATAACATTTGATAACATAATAGAGTATCATCCCTCTGAGGTGGTTCTTCCGTGGTTTCATCCTGCTCCTCACTGAGTAGAGTTCCACGTAAAATCAAATTCTCCTTTTTTATTTTTTATCTTGTTCTTGCTTTGATTTGCTTCCGTATTTTATATTTCAACACTAATAAAAAACCCCTTGCACTCCATATCTAGTTGTATCATCATGTTGTAAATTGGCAGAAAAGAAATTGAGTTGTTGTGAAGTAAAAGCTTCTTAAGGTTTATGTATAGCTAATCATTCAATGGCAAATGCCGTGAGAACATTTAATTTTGACCGACTAAGAATATATCACTTAAACCGATATATATATATATTTCAAGTGAATTTCAATTATTCAATCATTTCATTTTACTTTATTCAATATTAATTAAATTAGTAAATATTTATATATTTCGATACAAGAATAATAAGGTTTGGCATCTAAAAATAAGAAAACTCGAAAAATGTTTAATCTTAAATGTTATCAAAAATAAATATAAAAAGGATATTGATAAAAATATAACATTTTAGGTAATGGGTTTTAGAATCATAACACTTTCCTAACTGCATTTTGTTTGAAAATGATAGAATTAGGGATGGACATGGGGCGGGTTGGGTTGGGCCCCAAGGGTCCATGCCCAAGCCTAATCTAAAAATTCGGGCCTTGGGTCGAATTCTGGCCCGCAAATTTTTGTCTGGTTCGACCCAATACCAGGCACGACCCATCTCCACCTTTAGCCCCAAAAAACTCAGTTTACATGTTAGAGACACCACAATGCCTAATAAATTGTTGACTAAGAACTTAATGCACATGCAAGTCGATTTTGTGATACTTGCTTTTAGTATTATGAGAATCATCAACTATGGCATGCGTATTACATAGATGGGAATCCTGTAGGCCTTTTCCATGAAATCCTCCCAATGACAATCATATTTTTGACTTCATGTGACCTCTCCACCAAGATAGGAAAAATAAGTAGGAATTACCACAAGTTGCATGTATGTTTGTGGCTATTTCAAAAAAATAGGATATGATTAACACTGATTACTAAATTGAAAACATGCAAAAAAAAATAAAGACAAAATGGAAGCCGTATATCATAATCTATTCGAGGAGAATTACCACCATTATTCAAAGTGGCATTGTGTATATATCAAAGGTGGCTCAAAATAGTCAAAAAAAACTTTCTATAATTTCCTTGGAGAGTTTCCCGTAGCTTCTATGTGTGAATTGGAATGAAGAACAAATAAAGACAATGAATCATTATGGTACGTGTATGTGGCAATAAATTTGGTCGACTTTTCACAATACGCTGCCATCACCATAAGCAGTAGTTGAGGCCATATAACTAATATTACGAAAAAACAGAATTGTGGATTTTGTAAGAAGATAGAGATAACTGACATTGCAAAAAAGAGGACATATATCAGAAGTTAAGAAAGATACAAGTGATAAAAGCCCTTAGGCCCTGTTCGGTAGGAGCATAAGGCGGAATGGAATAAGGGGAATAAGCTCCCAACACGCTTCCCCGTGGTACGACTATTCCCCATTATTTCATCTTATTTCACTATTATTCCTATCTTTATCTCACCTTACCTACCTTTATTTCACCTTATTCTCCTTATTCTTATCCTCCAGCGGAACGGAGAATAGACCCTTATTCCCCTTATTCTCCATCCTTATTCCTGTTTATTCTCCTACCGAACGGGCCCTTAAAATGTTTGACATGGATAGACACCTCCCACCTGGATTCCATTTGTGAACATCTCATCATGAACAACCATATCCAAGTCTGAGCAATACGATATGTATATCCAAAGTCAAGGTGCACAAATTAGCCCTCAAACGGAGGGAAAACACAATGCGCAATCAAGGCAACAAATCTTTCCTCTTTTTCTTCAAATAAAAAGGCGAACTGAGATCAAGAAAAAATATCTAGAGAGAGAGAGAACATATCATATCCGTGTGCTTCCTCTCCTCTGTGCGGGAACTGTGGACAATCTAGAGAGAGAGAGAGAGAGGTAGTACGTACTCTTCTGCTGTGCTCGAAGGACCTCCACCTCCACCACGGCAATGGTGGTGGTGCCGGTGGGCCCCACCCTTCCGTACCCCCCGGCCACTACTATAAGTACTGCACCGCGCATTAGATTTCGCGTCACCACCTTTCTCTCTCCTCTTCTCCGCGTTGAAATCCACCTCCACCTCCCCTCAAGAATCCAAAGCCCTCGAGCCTCCTCCTCTTCCTCACCTCCCCCTCCACCCTCGAACGTTATCATTGTGGCGTAGTGGCGTTTAACGTCGAAATCTCCGCTCGGGTACCCTCAGTTTCTCGTCTGCTACGTGTTGTGGTCGGCGGCGGATCCTGAGGTGGAGGATGGAGACGGCGGGGAGGCTCGTGGCGGGGTCGCACAACCGCAGGGAGTTCGTGGTGATCAATGCCGATGACTCTGGACGCGTATGCGCACGAAAACCCCATCTTTCTCTCCTTTCTGTTCCAGTTTCCGATTCAAAAGGACCTTTTTCGTGTTCTTTTCTGGGTTTTATTTTATCGGTAATCTCTTTCTTTGTGCGATTTCCCAGAAAGGTTTGATCTTTCTGAAAGAAATGATTTGTGGGTCAGGTTTCTCGTTTTACCTTACACCCTCTCGTTCATTCATCCAGCTGCATTCGTCCAAGGAGTCCAGTAGACACACTTGCCGGATTTGCGGAGATGGGATCGAGATAGCAGCCGACGGCGAACCCTTCGTTGCTTGCAACGAATGCGCGTTCCCCGTCTGCAGAGCGTGTTACGCCTACGAGAGGAGGGAGGGAAACCAGTGCTGCCCGCAATGCCGCACGCGCTACAAGCGGCATATAGGTTGTGCTTTTGTCGGAAAAATTATATTGGATTCATCCCCGTGCTTAATTGTTTCGCATTCGTCATTGCAGGTTGTGTTAGAGTTGAGGGGGACGATGAAGAGGAAAATGCTGATGATATCAACCACGAATTCGAGTTAGCAGACGAAGATGCTGTGGAACCGGAGCTAAAAAAGGAAGTCAGGCGCAACTTGGATTCCAATCGCTACAAAGTTGTACCATTGTTGACTTATCATGGGGAGGTGAGCTATCTGAATGTACAAGTGCTCGACCTATCGTCTCTTCTCTTGTGCACCCTATCTCAATCTTGATGCTTTTGTGGTTTAGCTTGGCGAGATTCCTGATTGTAGTCATGCACTTGTTGTTTCGGAAACTGCTCGGGCTATGCCCGACCCATATGCATCTGTTGCTTGTAAGATCAATTGGTTGTGCTCTCGACCTTTTTGTTTGTGAATATGTTCATCTAATTTAGTAAGTAATCTCGAGTTTTGGTTGCAGTGCAACCACGAGCATTGGATCCTAAGAAAGATCTATCCGCATATGGATATGGAACCATCGCTTGGAAGGAGAAGATGGAGAGGTGGAAAAAAAAGCAGAGTGACAATTTGCAGCTGGCCATGCTACCGGATGGAAGTGGTGGCACCGGAGGTTTTGATGATCTGAACTTACCCATGTAAGATTGCGAGCATCTTGCTTCACATCTATACAAGTTATAAACATCTCCATTACTTATTATTTAAAACTACTACTACAAAATCGTGCATTGCATGAAGCGATATCTAAACTTTGAAGGCATTGATTTTTCCGTAGGATGGATGAAAGCCGGCAACCATTATCAAGAAAGCTACCACTTCCTTCAAGCAAGATAAATCCATATAGAATAATAATCATTCTTCGGCTTGTGATCCTTGGCTTCTTCTTTCACTACCGGCTCCTTCACCCGGTCCCAGATGCATACGGCTTGTGGATGACATCTGTTATATGCGAGATATGGTTTGCACTATCTTGGATTCTGGACCAATTTCCGAAATGGTGCCCGATAGAGCGAGAAACATACCTTGATCGTCTATCTTTGAGGTAATAAAAGTTATTCAAATCTTTCAAGGATACGAGTACTTTAGGTTGAGCGCGAATGATTCAGCCCATGACCTTCTTTGCAATATCTACTCAGATATGAAGTGGAGGGGAAGGCTTCAAAGTTGGCCGGTATCGATGTCTTTGTTAGCACAGTTGATCCCATGAAAGAACCTCCCCTTATCACTGCAAATACGGTATTGTCGATTCTTGCGGTGGACTACCCCGTCGATAAGGTCGCTTGCTACATTTCCGATGATGGTGCTTCCATGTTGACATTTGAAGCACTTTCGGAAACTGCCGAATTTGCTCGAAAGTGGGTGCCATTCTGCAAAAAGTTCAAAATCGAACCCTGCGCTCCTGAATGGTATTTTCTTGAAAAGATCGACTATCTCAAAGATAAAATACACCCTGCATTTGTGAGGGAAAGGCGTGCGATGAAGGTCCACTGAATTGTAGTTTTTAACTTTGTTATTTTGGTATTTTAAGTTAACGATGTCTTAGACTCTAACAATGTGATTCTCAACGTTTTCTCTTTGCAGAGAGAATACGAGGAATTCAAAGTTCACATCAATAAATTAGTTGCATTGGCAGAGAAGGTACCCGAGGAAGGATGGACGTTACAGGACGGAACTATGTGGCCTGGAAACATGGTTAGGGACCATCCAGGGATGATCCAGGTTAGATGTAGCGAGTATGCCACTGATGCTGATTTCTTTTCTATTATAATTATGCATTTGATTTTCTTTTAAAACATGTAACCAGAAATTGCTTTAATTTTGCCCAGGTCAACTTGTTCATACTTTGAGAAAGGAGTAAATTATTCTCTCTCTTTCAATATCCTACCCTAGACCTTTTTTAAAATGGTTGTGTCTTCATGTTCATGGAATTTTTATGTAATAGAAACTGTTCAAAGAGTGGACGCATAACATGCATCTCAATGATGTTCAAGCCTATCTACCCTAGCTATTCTCGCAGCCTAAGCCTACAAGGGTTCGTCACACCATTGGTAAATGGTAGAATAAATGAGACCGTCCATGTTAGGGGTGAACCTCATATGTCTGTGTTGTGTTTGTTTTGCTTGTTACTTGTTATGCGTTCATTCGGTTTGCATTTATTTCCATTACGTGCAATAATCTGCCATAACTTGGCTTAACCCACCCGATTGCCCCGGACATCCCTTTCTCATCTATACTCCCAACTCTTGGGGTCATGATCTTCGTTTCCCGGGCTTCCTCTTTTTAGGATTTCCTATCTGATGAAAGATCTGTGTCTACCTCCCTTGTCATGATAAAAGAAAGAAAGAAAAGAACTAATGCCATGGCCAAAAAGTTAGCATGCCGTCCAGCCAATGACTGAAAGCTTTCCTGCAATTGGTAATGGGAACTAGTCAAAGATGATGAGCTATATGCCTCATCCATGATCCATTTCATGTGATTGGTAATGGAAAATAGTCAAAGATGATGATGAGCTAACAGTACACCTCATCCGTCTGAAAAAATCTCTCAGTTTATCCCCTCTTATCTTAACCCACTCCCTCACATGAGTCACATCCCAAATGAGGGCTTAATGGAATAAGCACAAGCATCCTCTTGCCTTTACTTGAGGGTCTCCCATGGAGTCCTGACCTTGGGGCCTCTCCATTGGAAATTTGGTGTGCTTGGCAGGATGCCAATTTATGCTGGAGTGGTAAACTCCCAAATTGACAACATACGAATTTCACACCCTGCAGTTGGAACATTTTTTAATCTTATTTGCATTTTGAAGCCATTCAATTTATCTTGTTTTTGGATCCTAGTGGTTAACAGATGATAATATTCGGACAATTCCTCTTCGTCTGTTCGTATTTATTGGGATAACAGATTGGACCAGTGGCTTTTTGATATTGTTTTCCTGAAAACTTCCTTTTCTGATGTCCAACTAGGTTCTTCTCGGGCAGCACAACAATTTGGATGCTGAAGGTAATTGTTTACCACGGCTGATTTATGTCTCACGTGAAAAAAGGCCCGGATTTGACCATCACAAGAAAGCCGGTGCAATGAATGCTTTGGTGAGTTTCGTAGTACTGATATATTTGTTATGGAATGCATTTGGTTGCTTCTGTTTTTCACATTGATGATGTATGATTAGGTGAGAGTTTCAGCCGTAATGTCGAATGGACCGTATATTTTAAATGTTGACTGCGACCATTACATAAACAACAGCAAGGCTTTAAGGGAGGCAATGTGCTTCATGATGGACCCAATTTCTGGGAAGAAAGTGTGCTATGTGCAGTTTCCACAACGATTTGATGGGATCGATAGGCATGACAGATATTCCAATCGCAATGTGGTATTTTTCGATGTAAGTCTCATAATCTTTTATCTTTTTTGGTGGCAACTTGCTTTCTCTTGTTAATGTCAGAAGTTGATTACAGTATACATCTTTTCTTTTTAATGATTAGGTCAACATGAAAGGACTTGATGGGTTACAAGGTCCAATATATGTTGGGACAGGATGTGTTTTTCGCAGACACGCTCTATATGGTTTCGATGCACCAGCTAAGAAGAAAGCTCCTATCAAGACATGCAATTGCTGGCCAAAATGGTGTTGCTCTCTGTGTTGTGGGAAGAAGAGGAAAAACAAGAAAGGGAAGGGCGCAAAAGAGAAGAGGAAGATCAGAGAGGCATCAAAGCAAGTACATGCACTAGAAAGCATAGAAAATGAGAACCGGGGTTAGACTTCTTCTATTATTATCCCTTCATTTATTGGCAAGCTGAAACTTTTAAACTATAAGTGATATTTATTCTTCTTTTGTGGTATATATTATTTTATAGCTGATGCTTTATATTAAGGCCTTCCAATGTGCTCTCTTTTTTATTTTTTCAGAGTTAACATATGACTACTTAAGATGAATAGTCATCCAAATTTCATTAATCGAAACAAAACTGCAAGCTTATAACATTTTTCTCCCAACTATTACCCTCGCACACCCTAGATGAATATTATCCATAAGCATTATGGAAGATGCTCTCAACATAGCACGTATCTCAATTGACGGTAACATCAATTCTTAGCATCCAAAAAGTTTATAAAACTACTAATGGGTAGCTTTAATTTGGGTATGCCATTAGTGAGCCAGGGTAGTGGACCGGGACCCGAAGATGGGGAAGATGGAGCAGAGGCTCTCAAGTTTTTTTGAAAACCAACCACGGGTAAACTCCCAAGCTGGGAGCTACCGCCTTTAAAATTAGAAATAAAAGGAAGGTGAAGCTACATTAACGAGAAGCCTAGAAGTTGTAAAGGGCTTTATAATGGATATAAGCATTCTCCGAGCAGAACGTTTGATTTTTAAAAATACTGTTATTTCTACCCTGCCAGATCGCCCACAGCGCCGCGAATGCTTGTGAGACGTCAGCAGTGGAGCCATGCCCCACCCTCCTGATTGACCGCCAAAAAATCGCGGCATCCTCGCACCGCAGCCACGACAAGCCCAACTAGCGCCAAACCTCGGTCGAGATTTGACATTTGAAAAAGATATGTTCTGCGTCCTCCTGCTGCCTAAGACACCTGTCGCAAATCACGTCTTGAACACCAAAAATATTTGCCCGCCTCACTTTGTCACAAATGCGATCCCTCCTTAGGCACCACAGGAAAATCTTGACCCTATTAGGAATCTTTGCTGCCTAAACCACTCTTAAGTCTTGAATCAGATCCGTGTCAAGCGCCTCCGAAGAACGACACAGGTGATCGTATATATTTTTCGTGGAGAGCTTCATCCCCCTCCATTCAAAGTGGTCCGCATTCACGGCGTGGGGGCCATGGAGGGTGTCAACTACCGACGGCAGCTCAGATTGTAACGCAAGGAAGTCCTCCATCCTCTGCATCGATAATTCATTGACGGACACATGTGCCCAAGTGCCGGTCCCCCCACCTGACAAAGAGTACTTTCATGATCTGCCACCAGAGCAAACAATCTCGGGAACCTGGTGCACAACTTTCCCTCCCCGTCCAATCGTCGCTCCAGAATCGAAATAGGCGCCCATCCCCCACCTTCGGAGCCGAAAAAAGGGAGAGAGATAGGAGGACACCACGGACGCCGGTCCAAAGGGGAGATTCCCACCGTAGCCTCCTAGCCTCCAACTCGCCTCGGACACCATAGATCTTGCGTAATAGCCTGCGCACCAAAGAAGACGAGGGACTCCAGATCTGGACCGCCCATTTACCAAGCAACGCCTTGTTCATGCAATCAACATCCCGAATGCCCAGTCCACCATCCATCTTCTTCTTTGTCACTTCCTTCCACCCCACAAGATGAAGCCCCGCCTTCTGCTGCTTGCCATCCGACCAAAAGAAAAACTTCATCAGCGCCTTCATCTTCTTCCGCACACCAAGGAGGATACACGTAGAGAAGAAGAAAAGTGGTATCACGGAAAGGACGTGCTTCAACAAGACAAGTTTGCCTCCCTTGGACAGAGTGGTCTCCTTCCTGCCCGCCATCTTTTGCTCCATCTTATGGAGCACAATATCCCAATCAGATTTCTTCAATTTCCCATCTGTCAATGGTAGGCCAAGATATGTCAAGGGTAGTGACCCCAGAGAGCAACGAGTAATATTAGCCACTGCCTCTCTCTCTTTTGGTCAAAAAAAGCCACCGCCTCTCTCTCGCTATCGCTCATCCCGAAGGTGACCAGTTTGGATTTATCGTTGGCAACCAGGCCCGAGAGCTCACCAAATATATCAACCAACATTGTCGCATTCGTCATGTGCATTTCCGACCCGCCAAGCAAGATTAAAATGTCATCGGCATACTTAAGCATGGGTACGGATAAATCCTCCAGACGGAAACCATCACACATATCTGACTCCACCGCCTGATTGAACAAAATGGCCAAAGCATCGGTGATTATCACAAATAGCATCGGGGCCAGGAGGCAGCCCTGCCGCATCCCCCTTTGAGGCTGGAAAGGACCCCCTCCGGCTTGCCATTAACCAAAACAAAGAAGGAAGCCGTCGTAATACATCTTTTCATCCACCTGATCTACGTCTCCGGGAAGCCCCTCTGCCTCAAAGATGTCCATATGAAACTCCAGTCAACACAGTCATATGCCTTGGAGAAGTCGATCTTCCAAAGAGCATCTTTCGTCTTCGACCTTTTCCAATGCAGACAAATTTCTGACGCCATCACCAAACCATCTGCCATTTGCCTCCCAGGAATAAAAGCACTCTGTCCCTGCAAGATCACCGAGTCAATAACCACCTTAAGGCGGTTCGCCAACGTCTTCGCGACAACCAGATAGATCACATTGGAGAGCGCGATCGGTCGATAGTCCTCGATTCTTGTTGGAAATTCCTTCTTCGGCAACGTGAATAATAAGGCCTTGGTGATTTTATCAAAACCCCTATTGCCTTCCGCAAACTCGTTCACCAGATCGACAATCTCTCCTTTCAACATGTCCCAGAACTCCTTATAAAAAAACACCGGGAAGCTATCGAGCCTCGGAGCCCCATCCGCATTCAGGCTCCATATCGCGCTTCTGATCTCAACCTCCGAGAATGGCACCAACAGTGCCTCTGCCTGCGACCCGTTTAAACACCTCGCCCCTCTTCCCAACCACCCCAGCCACTGCGTTGCTGCCTCCTGGAAGTACTCACATAATGGTTTCGGATCGTAGCATCAATGTTTGCCTCCCCTGCCACCCGCCGGTCCCCTACCAGGAGCTCGTGGATGTAGTTTCTCCGATGCCATGCTGTGGAAGAAGCGCGTATTGGCATCCCCCTCTCGAAGCCATCGTTGTCGGGACCTTTTGCCTCCACTCAATCTCCTCTTTCCGATCCTCCAGCAAAATCTCCTCTTAAAGCCTCATCCTCTCTTCCACCTTCTTCGGCTCCAGACCGCACGCGTCATCCAACCCATCCAGACACGTCACGCCCGCTTGGGCCTCCCCTCTCTTCAGCCTACGCCGCTGTCTTACATCCCTCCCAAATCGAGATAGATGAGAGCGCAAGAGCGACAGCTTTGCGTAGAAGCGGACAATCACTGACCCCATCGGGTTCCAATCCCTCCAACGAGCAATCACGTCTTCTTGGAAGCTCTCTTCCAGCAACCAACTCCTCTCAAAGCAGAAGAGGAACCTGCGCCTCTCCTCCTCCCTCGAGGACAACAGAATGGCCGTGTGATTGGAGTGAGCTTGAGGCATCGCTCACGCCAGCGAAAGAGGGAAGGCCTCCGCCCCCTCGAGTGACATCAAGAATCGGTCCAACCTTGAGCGAGATCTAGCATCGCGCCACGTGAAGGAGCAGCCCGCAACATCAACAATCTGCAAGCTTAAGGCATGAATAGATCTCCGCAACTCCTCCCAAGCTGTGTCTCTGCCGTCACACTGGTGGGGACGATCCTCAGGGACCAGAGTGACGTTGAGGTCGCCCCCCACCAGCCAAACCTCGTCATCACGCTCCGCCCCAATAGTCTCAAGCTCGACGGCCAGCAGCCCCCGCTCCTGAGTCCTGACCCGTGGGGCCATAAACATTTGTGACGAGAAGCTGAGCCCATCCGCTCGTCTCCTAAGCCGCACAAAAAGAGATGACTGCAACCGAGACACCACGATCGAGTCAAAAGCATCAGCCCTCCACTCTGTTAATAAGCCCCAGGAAGCACCAGACGCCTCCAGGTTCGAACCTACCACCCCTGCCGAGCTCCCCCCGCAGGTCAGCCGCACCACTAGAGGTCTTTGTTTCTTGAAGAAGGAAGATATCGACCGATGACTCGTCCATGGGGTTCCTTATTGCCAGTCGTTTCTCAGGCCGACCTGCACCCCGCACATTCCAAGAAAGAACCTTCATTTAGGACACCTGTTACCCATCTCCTTCGGGGGCACCACCCTCAAGCGTTCCGCCACCGCTCTCTATCAAGAAGGCTGAATCTGTTCACCAGCTGTGACCTCGAAGGGCCACTCATTCTGGCGTCAAGTGTTCCATCGACTTCGAGAACACACACTCGCGAGGATGCCCGACGAAGCTTCCGTCTCAACGGCCGTGGTAGGTCTCGTCTTGAATAGCAGGTCCCAAAGCGAGGTCGAGCTTTCGGATCGAGATTTGCCTCAGCTTCGCTCGAACCCATGACCCGTTGAGATTCGCCCATCTGGTCCTCGGAGTCCAGAACCGGAGCATATGAGACAACCCCGTCCTGCCCCTGCGAGGTTGTGAACCCCGCCTCCAACTGTTCACAAGCTCCGGCCACAGAACTGACGCGATCATCCACAAGCGAGATATGCCTAGCCAGGCCCTCGACGCCCGGAAATGTCATATCAACACCCGGTTGATAGAGCTGTACGGTCATCTCGTCCTGGCTGGGGCTGACACAAGAGGGGCCAGGTGATTTCCGGTGCTCCAGATTTTTGGCAGAATCCATAATCGGGTCAGCCCGTACAGTCGCGTTAACGGACCCAAGTAGAAAAGTGGAAGGGTCCCTACCCACATCGTGGAAGCAGGGCTGACCCACCCGACCACTCGAGATACCCGCCCTCGGGAAAGAAAGGTCCGTAATCACCCCTTCGATGGCGCTACGAAACGTCCCGAATTGAATGTTACGTGGAAGACGAGCGGTCCCCGCCAAGGTTTGAAAAAACGAAAGGCGGAACAAGGCGTTTTCCCTGGAAGCGAGGCGAGGCGTAGCCTCGAGGCGGTTGAGGCGTAAGCCTCAGTTTTGTATAGAAAAATAATTATAAAATATATTTATTGGCGAAATAATATAATCTGACAAACATATAGTATATAATAATGTAATATATGATGATATTATGAAGATAAGAACATGAAAAAAGGATATGTCGATGACTCAATGCCATAAACCTTTCTAAATTTCTACCCAATCAAAAGGAAATCAATGGTTATAACTATCACTAAAAATTTATCTAAAATGGACTGGCTATAGTTGTCATTATAAATATCCAAGTTGTTGATATGAATCATATGATTTGAATCCTAACTATATGTTCTACTATACACAGATGAAGAACGGTTTGATGCCCTCCCTGTGCCACCATACCCTAGCAGTACGGGAGTCTCGCTGCCCGGTCAGCGAGCCTGGGGGGGCTAGGGGGGCCCAGGTTGGCCCCCCCTTGCGGGGGTGCAGGGGGCAGCGCCCCCGTCCCAAATTCTTTTCTTATATGAGTATTCGAATTCGTATACACATTTTTATTTGTTGAAGGATGTAATAGTAAGAGTTCACTAAAATAATTTGGCATGTTAATGGTAAATATGAATATAAAAGAGGTCAAATTTAAGCATATGAATATGAAAGAGGTCAAATTTAAGCATTCATCTTGCATAAATTAATAGTTAGACATAACTAATAGTAAATATGAAGCAGTTTGCTGAAATAGTTACACATAATTAATAGTAAATATGGAGTTATGGGTACGAAAGAAACATCAGATTTATGCATTTAACTTGTATAATCATTATCCTAAACAAGTATATATTTATAAGCTTCTCAAACCACCATGTAAACTATTAAAATCATAAAAAAAATCTTCAAAAAAATAAAAACGCCTCGACCGTCTCGAGGCTACGCCTCAGCCACTCGAGGCGCACGCCTCACTGGACAAGGCCGAGGCGCACGCCTCGAGGCTAAAAAGGCCCGCCTTGCCTCGAGGCGTACGCCTCGATCGCCTCGAGGCGCGCCTTTTAATATCATGGTTCCCACGGTAACCGTTCCGCACTCACTCGAACAACTCTTCGACTTCTCGGCCTGCCTCGCAGAGGTTATCGGAGGAGAATGGACGACCGCCGCCGGAACTGCGCGCGGCCTGGTCCCAGGACGAAGCGCCTTCTTGCCTGCGACAATTTGTGCCCCCACCTGGACTTCACCATGAGCGTGGCTCACTTCTCTGCCCAACCCAAGCCGGAGGAGGTCATCCCGACATCTGGACATACTCAATGATGAAAGCTCCAAGAGCATCGACCTCCCATGCATGTCGATCCTCCAGCAGCTTAAGCTCGAATGGCGAAGGCGCCGAACCTGCAGGACGGGGTCAGGCGGGTCCCCGGGTTGACAACCACTAGACTCCATCCCCAAAATCTCTACGACCCCTCCCAGAACGATGCGAAGGTCATCCAGGTTGCGCGTCGAGTACGGCACACCTTTGACGCAAACTCGCTTAAGAGCCTTGTCTCCGAAAGTACCATCCCATGAACAGGGGCGTCGCCACCGCATGCACGATAACTCCTCTCCCGACCATCTTAACAAATCACCTTCCTCCTCCTCCGAAAGGCCCCTTGCCAAAAGGCCCCTTGAAGTTGCTGTTAAAGGGAGGTTGTTTGGTCTTGCTTGGTTTGATGCTCTGAAATTTTTTTATGTATCTGTGTTCCGAATGTTGTTGAAAGTGGAAGCATATTGATGGCATCAATAGAAGGTTCCTTTGGAAGGGTGTGAGGAAAGGGATCCCGACATCTACTTGATCAAGTGGGAGGAGGTTTGTGGCCTTAGGATGGTAGCATGGACTTTAGAAATTTGCAAAAGTTCATTAATTGAATGCTTTCCAAATGGATTGCGAATGTGCTGTGAGATCTTGGAGGTCAAGTGGGAGGTGTCTTGGAGGATAGAGTCGGGTTGTCGAGGTCGTCAACATATTGAAGGGGGTTGGTGAGCTTGTGAATTACCGTGAGACCTCTCTCTTAGTGAGGTGATTGGGGAGGTTTTTAGGTTATGCATGCAGATATTTTACATAGATTGGTGGCTTACATATTAATATGTGGTGGTGCTGAGGTGCTAGACATGGTTTTCCTATTCAGGTTCGATCAACAACTTTTCGATGGGAGGATTTCTGATATCACATAGTTAGTAGGGGGGACATTATTGGATGATCTGCTGGTGGGGCACGAGATGGATATTTGGGAGTGTTTAGGGGAGGAATTCTATGTTGTTAGGCATATGACACATTGAAGGAGCGATTGCCAGTGTCAAATCAAGTCTTAGAGATGGACTGTCGATTATTGTGGAAGGCCATGGCACCTCTCAAAATAAGGTTGCATTCTTAGTTAAGAAGGAAGAGGTTGGTTACCATGTAACTCAGGCAAGGGATGCATGTATTTTTTGAGCAAGCTTTAGATTAGGAGTGAGCAATGGGAGATGGTATACAAGAGGTAGAAAGATAGGAGATGACCACTTGCAATACTGCAGGCTATTTGGGGTGACATGATGTAGTTCTCAAGGGAGGTAGGTATTATGAGATAATGTGATGCACATTACAAAAACATTGTGCATTCTGATTGGCATTGAGACTGAGAATTTGCAATTCTGTTGTTTCTTTTTAAGTTTTCTTGGATAAAGTCCCAAGCCGGATAATCATCCTTAGATTGGGTGCTGTAAAGCCCACGGAGGGCACGTAAAGATGAGGGTAACGTATATAGAGATGCTGGCTTAACGATTCCTTTAGTGCTCCTCCCCCAGTTAGGGGAAAGTTTCTCTCATTGTCATGAAAGTCTGACATCGGATCCGAAGACCTTTCACTACTGTTAGAAAATCGGAAGCGGAAGCGTAAACATGGAAAAGATAATAAAGAACAAGAACGCGGGATTTTACGTGGAACCCTATTCCGTGAGGAGCGGGATGAAACCACGGGAGAAGCCCTCAACGGGGCATGCTATGCATTACTTTTTCTCAATGAGTACAGGAGGTCTGGGGCTCCTTATATAGCCTCTCCAGAGCCTCCAAGTTCCACCACTAGACGATGTGGGACTAAACAACTGGGTGAGGTAAATGGATCTTCTCCAGGATCCATTTACCTTGCTACAACTCAATAGGGCGCATACAACTTATGCTCCAACACTCCCCCTCAAGCTGGAGCAAGCAATGCTCAGCTTGGACAAACAGACAAAAACTCAACTCAACGCTACAAGACACTACGGACAATATCAACCCAACGCGCACATTGCTGCAGTCGAGGACGTTGCTTCTCATGCCGTGCAGGTGAGGAGGACGAACGGGCTGGAGTGTGAGTCCACTGAAGACTCGGAACCTGACCATCGAGTCTGAACTTGCGCCTGAAGTCTCCTCGTCGGAGAACTGGGTCTCGCCTATCTGGCTCAGAGAATGGTGCACTGCTCTGGTGTTCCTATGATACCACATGAAAACCCTTGCCCTCAAGGGAATGGTCCTCTGCTCTGGAGTCCCTATGGCTCACATGAAAACTCTGGCCGAACAACAACAAGAATGATGGGGACCTCGAACTGATGATGGCAACTTATGCTCATCTGAAAATGACCGCACTCTCGTGCGTGTCTGAAACTGGACTCGGAAGACAATCGTCGAGTCTGAACAACTGCGCATCAAACTGGGACTCGGAATCTGAACGTCGAGTCTGGAATTGCGCATGAAAATTTTCGTCTGAAAAATTGTAGAGTCTGAAAATCCTGAACTAGTCTGACGAATCTGATATCTCTGAATCTGCAACATGACCTGTAACTCTACATATACTCCCCCTTTCTCCCATACTTGTCGGAACATGAACATCGACAAAGTTGGGAGAAGACAAGATAAATAGGGGGTAAACAACAAAACAAAACCACTTAGCCGATCAAACATTTGTCAGCTTTTCAAACTTTTTTTGAAACATTTTTTAAGCCGTTGATTATTTTTTTTTTCGAATTTTCATCGAACATTTTTTTAAGCCGTTTCAACTTCTTTTTTTTCACGGCTTTGGAAATCTTTTTTTTTTATTTTCAATTTGCGTACGGTTTTTTTTTTCTATTTGTACACGCCCTTTTTTTTTGAAACTATTTTCTTTCTTTCTTTTTTTTTCAAGAAAACATACGGCCCAAAGCCCCCCCCTCCTCTCTTTTTTTTAATAAAAAAATACAGCAAAGCCTACTTGGACTTCTCTGTCAATATAACCCTCAATTGTTGTTTTTTTAAAATAACCCATTGGACCCCGTTAGGGTTCCCACAACGGAATGGGAAATCCCTTCTAAGCCGCCGCCTCTTGTTGGGATTTTGAGATGAACGAGCGCCGACTGGGGCTTCGTGGCCTTGCGCCTGGAGGGTGGCGATCACGAAGTCGCCTGCGAACGGAGGGAGATGCTGCCTGTGCGCGCGGCGGGAGATGCTTTGAAGATCAGATGTCGCCGCCAAGGGTGGGAGGGGCATACGGGATCGCCTTGATGCTATGGGGCCGCCATGAGATACGAAGGAGGCGGCGATGCCGCCTGAGTTGTTGAGGTTCTGGAGCCTGGAGGATGCGCCTGGGTCTCGCGCACAGGGAAGTAGCGGCGATTGGAGGCCGCACAGAGGTGCCGCCTGCCGCCTGGGTTAGGCTGCTGCGCCTGGAGCACGAGCCCCTCCTGCCGTGGGATCGGGAGGAACTGGTGCCTGGATCGGGCTCGCCTGGGAAGGGAGGCGACTGTAGGGCTCGCATGTGACTGGTCTTGCCGGGGAAGAGAACAGTGCGACATTGCTGCTGGAAGCGCTTGAAGCGCTTGGTCTGGAGAGGATGCATGCGGCACAGAGACAGATCTAGGGTTCCAAAGAACCTCAAAAAAAACTCTCCAACATAATATGAACTTTGAACAGTACAAAAAATTCATCGACATCGAATCTCGAAAACTAAACATGAAAACCTCGAGAGTCGACCCGCTCTGATACCATGTTAGAAAATCGGAAGAGGAAGCGTAAACATGGAAAAGATAATAAAGAACAAGAACGCGGGATTTTACGTGGAACCCTACTCCGTGAGGAGCGGGATGAAACCACGGGAGAAGCCCTCAACGGGGCATGCTATGCATTACTTTTTCTCAATGAGTACAGGAGGTCTGGGGCTCCTTATATAGCCTCTCCAGAGCCTCCAAGTCCCACCACTAGACGATGTGGGACTAAACAACTGGATAGGGTAAATGGATCTTCTCCAGGATCCATTTACCCTGCTACAACTCAATAGACGCATACAACTTATGCTCCAACAACTACCACAAGGAACTGGTAAACACCCACATCTGCCCCATTATGAAGCAATGCCCATCACCAAGTAAAGCCAACCAACCATCCACCCACAAGGCCTTGAAGGAGCCCACCAAGCTCCAGGCGGACATGCCCCCACAAAGCAAAGCACCCACGAGCCAATCCTCATTGCATCACCAGAGAAGACATGCCAAAACCTCCTCCACTGTCGCATCATGGATGTCACACCTACTTGTGTCCTCTTCCATATGCCATTCTCGATGCAATCAACCCTAAAGCACACTAGACCCCCTTGCAATCATTCGTAAAGTGCCCGTCACCCCAACAACCAAAACACCACTTTCGTTGCTCCACAACACTATGGCATCGTTTCTATACTTTTAGGGACCGCCTCCCCTCATCCTCAACCCCATCGACCCCTGCAGCAAGAGATCACGTCCCCATTTTCACCGCCCTTTGCGATGCCTCCACAATCACCCAACACCACCGTTCAAGCTTGCTGCTCCCTCCAGGCGCCACCAAATCCATCGCAGAACCCTCTTCTAGTCCTAGCATCGCCACCGCCCAAAGAGCTGGTCCTCGATCCACCAATGGCCCAACGACCTCCTTCCACGTTGCCCTAAAGGGTCCCTACAGACTCTCCTCGCCCTTCTCAACCATCCACACATCCCCCTCCCTCTCTTTCCATTCTCCCTCCCCCCTCTCTTCTTCTTGCTCCTTTGTCAACCCCATCATCCTATCATGTCTCAGACATTAAATAGTATTATATGAATAGGAACCTTAACATGTTTATATGCTTTATAACAATATCCCATATCATTTCCTAACTCTCACTCTTAATAGACATCCATAAGGGGTAGTCAGCTACAAGTCAAAGAGAGTAACTGCTTGTGTACTTTCTGAGATATGACACATATCACATGTAACCTGGTACTCATGAGTCGTTTCTAATATACAACTCCTTATACTTCGCGATGAAAGAGACACGCTAGGTATGAGGCTCACAACTATATTGGTAGGGGTTTTGAGCTCTAAGTGACATTGACATTAGTGGGATGCAATGTTATGTGAACATAACAACGGGGCACAATAAAATAAATAGATATCACAATGTAAAAATTGAAGATCGTACACGGTTAAATAAGAATGGGGGCACAAGAATAGCATCCCCAAAATAGTTCGGGTGCATTCATAATGGCTATAAGTGATAAGGAAACATCCATAATGGGTCCAAATTTCATTTGAACAACACAATTATGCCATTTTGCTGTGACGTGTATAAAAAGGTGACCCCTGGTTTATGGTAGCAAGAGATGTAAAAAATATTGCAATTTCATTCTTAAACTTCTGAGTATTATCTGAATAACAAACTAAGTATAGTAGTTTGAACTGAAAGGTGCATTTTATTCTGTTAGCGTAAGGATAAGATCACTTGTTAGTCTTGGATTTACAAATAAAAGGGCTGGTGAAGAAAAGGAAGGTTCCTAAGATCACTAGAACTAGGTGGTGGAATCTTCCGCTGAAGCAATCAAGCTTCAGGGAGAAGGTTTTAGAAGACTTATCTTGGGATTGTAGCGGTAGTGCAAACGAGATGTGGGAGGCAGTAGCATCTTGTATCCGAAAGGTAGCCAAAGAGATGCTAGGCGAGTCAAAAGGAGGAGCTCCGGGTCAAAAGGAGGCTTGGTGGTGGAGTGAAGGGGTGCAGGAGAAGCTAAAAATTAAAAGAGCTTGCTTTAAAACTATGTCTAAGGATAGAACAGAGGAAACTGTCACAGACTATAAAATAGCGAAGAAGGAAGCGAAGAAGGCTGTAAGCGAAGCTAAGTCAAAAGCTTATGAGGTTTTGTATAAAAATCTCAACTCTAAGGAGGGCCAGAAGGATATATTCAGGTTGGCCAAAGCAAGAGAAAGAAAGACCAAAGACCTTTCTCAAGTGAGATGCATTAAGGAAGAGGAAGGTCACGTGCTTGTTCATCAGAAGGATATAGAGACTAGATGGGAGCAACACTTCCATAAACTTTTCATTGGAGAAGGAAATAGAGAGATCACTTTGGGTGATCTAGCTAGTAGTGAAAGTTACTTGAATCGTGCATGCTATAGACGAATACAAAGAAAAGAAGTAGAGGAGGCTTTGAAGGTTATGAGACCTGAGAAAGGTGTTGGACCGGATGACATCCCTGTAGAAGTTTGGAAAGTTTTAGGTGAGCGTGGTTTGACTTGGCTTACGAATCTATTCAATGTTATTTGGCGAAGCAAGAAAATGCCTGAAGATTGGAGGAGGAGTATCGTGGTGCCTCTTTATAAGAACAAAGGAGACATTCAAAATTGTTCAAATTACAGAGGTATCAAGCTGATGAGTCACACTCTGAAAATTTGGGAACGTGTGATCGAAAGAAGGTTGAGGCAAGTTTCCCAAATAAAAGAAAATCAATTCAGATTCATGCCAGGTCGCTCAACTATTGAAGCCATCCATTTGCTGAGGAGAACAATGGAGATTTATAGAGCTAAAAGGAAGAATCTCCATATGATCTTTATTGATTTGGAGAAGGCTTATGATTCCGTCCCACGAGAGATACTGTGGAGAGTTTTGAAGAAGAGACAAGTACCTGTCCTATACATTAATCTCATAAAGGATATGTATGATAGGGCTTTATCTTGTGTAAGGACCCCGACGGGGAAGACTGACTATTTTGATATCAACATTGGTTTACATCAAGGTTCAGCTTTGAGTCCATTTCTTTTTACTTTGATTATGGACGAGTTGACAAGTCACATTCAGGATGAGTTACCTTGGTGTATGTTATTTGCTGATGATATTGTGTTGATTGACGAGACTATAGATGGAGTAAATGAGAAGCTTGAGGTTTGGAGACATGCATTGGAGACTAAAGGTTTTCGTATAAGTAGGGCTAAGACGGATTATATGGAATGCACCTTTGATGGAAGCAATGGTGAAGGAATCGAGGTGAAGATTGGTGACGATAACATCCAGAAGAGAGATTCTTTTAGATATCTGGGATCTATTTTGCAACATGATGGAGAAATTGATGGAGATGTTACTAATAGAATAAATGCAGGTTGGCTAAAGTGGAGAGGAGCCTCCGCTGTTCTCTGTGATAAGAAAATGCCTTTAAAAATTAAAGGAAAGTTTTACAAAGCAGCCGTGAGACCTGCTATGCTTTATGGTTCTGAATGTTGGCCTGTGAACCATAGACATGTGCAGAGAATGGCTGTAGCAGAAATGAAAATGCTAAGATGGATGTGTGGACATACACGTAAAGATCGGATTCGGAATGATGCAATCAGAAAGAAAGTTGGTGTAGCTCCGATCGAGGATAAGATGCGAGAAAACCGCTTAAGATGGTTTGGTCATTTGCAAAGAAGGTCAACTGATGCACCGGTTAGGAGATGCGAGTGTTGGGATGTTGAGCCGGCTAAGAGAGGGCGAGGGCGACCCAAGAAGTGTTGGAAAGAGACTATACGAAGGGATCTTAGTTTGCTGGATATAAGTCCGAGATTGACCCAAGATAGATCTGAATGGAGGCGAAGAATCCATGTAGCCGACCCTACTTAATTGTGGGAAAAGGCTTTGTTGTTGTTGTTGTAGCGTAAGGATAAGATAGAGGTTAGGATTATGACACTATGGGTTCATTTGGTTGGTGGTATACCTCGTGGGGTAACCCGGTAAACCACCTTACAAACCTGGGTTGGAATTCCATCACAAATCAATGTGACATCACATCACATTCCTTATTCCAACTCTCTACCAACCCTCATAACCATCCAGACGGTTACTATTCACAGGAGGTTATCCCAACCCAACCCAGTAACCAAACTAGCCCTATGAGACTTTTGATCAACAATGGGTGTTTTCCCCTCCTGCTTGGGATATTTACATAGATGTGTCAACCACTTTGCATGTCCGCATTATATCTAGCATATGATGATTTTTTTGTAAGGAATGGGATACATCGTCAAGGAGGTGCTCACCTAAAAACTTTTGTGTATTCACACTATTAAACACAATAGTTACAAGGACCAATAGGTCTGTAGTCCTTTGATATGTGTTTGGGGAAAAGAGCAATCTATTATTCCATAGAACCCTAGGCTCTCTTATATAGAGAAGACCCATGGGTAAATTACATAGTAGGTTATCAGGAAAATAAAAATAGACTAAACAATACACTGACTATATAATTATCTCTACACTCCCCCTCAAGATGGAGCATAGATATCAATCATGCTCAGCTTGGAAGAATATCTCTGGAATGGTCCTCTGAGCAATGGCTTGGTGAAGATGTCGGCAGTCTGTTCCCCTGAGCTAACATGTGAAGTAGAAATCATGCCCTTCTGGATCATATCTCTAGTGTAGTGGCAGTTTACCTCAATATGTTTTATTCTTTCATGAAAGGCAGGATTATTGGCAATGAACAAGGCAACTTGATTATCACACTGTAGCTGCATGGGTAGAGGTACATTTATATGCAAGTCTTCTAGTACAGCTCGAACCCACATCATCTCCGTGCTTGCTTGTGCCATTGCTCTATATTCAGATTCAGCACCAGATCTAGCCACAATAGTTTGTTTCTTGCTTTTCCAAGAAACCAGAGAGCTGCCTACAAAAACTACAAAGCCTGAAGTAGTTTTCTATCCTTGGGGACATCCTGCATAGTCTGCATCTGCACATGCCCAAATGGATAAATCTTTGTCCTTTCTAAACAATAATCCTGAGCCTGAAGAAGACGTTAGATACCTTAGTATCACATATGTGGCATCCATATGTATCTGTCTTGGCTGTTCCATAAACTGGCTCACTCGACTCACTGCAAAGGCATTATCAGGTCGAGTTATAGTGATGTAAAGAAGCTTACCCACATTTCTCTATATCTTCTCATGTCAACCTCCTCAGTATCGTTGTCATATAATTTCATACTCGGATCCATAGGAGTACTCGAGGGTCTACATCCAACCATGCCCGTTTCAACCAGCAAATCTGCAATATATTTCCTTTGGGTCATCACAAGATCCTGTGCATTCCTGGCAAACTCCAGCCCCAGAAAGTATCGTAGGGTATCAAGATTCTTCGTGACAAAATGACGGCTCAAAAATGCTTTTGCCATCTCTATTCCCTTAGCATCATCTCCTGTAACCAAAATATCATCAACATATACCATGATGACAACCGTACCTCTATAAGTCTTCTGAATGAACAACAAGTGATCCGCATTTGATCTTTTAAATCCCTATCGTTCAATTAGATGGGACAACTTTTGGAACCACGCCCTTGGGCTCTGTTTAAGGCCATATTAAGGCCATATATCGCCTTGTGAAGTCTACACACCATATGATTTCCCCCCTCAGCAGCAAACCACGGTGGCTGCGCATGTAGACTTCTTCCTGCAGATCGCCATACAAGAATGCATTTTTGACATCAAGTTGGAATATGGACCAGTCACGTACCACAACAACAGATAGAAGAATGCGAAGAGTAGAGTGATGAGCCACTGGAGAGAATGTATCCATATAATCTACACCATATGTCTGAGTGAAGCCCCTCGCCACTAGCCTTGCCTTGTACCGGTCAAGGCTCCCATCTGCGTGGTACTTTACTGTGAATACCCATTTGCAGCTAACAATAGATGTGCCTGAGGGAGCGGGAACCAAGCTCCATGTACCTCGTCAGTCAAAGCTGCCATTTCTTCTTCCATAGCCAACCGCCAGCAGTCTATCTTCATAGCATCCTGATAATTCCGTGGTATCTCCACGGATGACAAAGCCACAACAAATTTCTAGAAGTCTCCTGTGAGATGGTGAAAAGAAACCTAGGAAGCAATGTGATGAGACGCACAAGTACGTTTCTACTTCTGAATAGCAATAGGAACATCAAGATCATCATCCATTGCACTCGTCGGTGCACATTCCTCCTGCAAAGAAGAATCCTGCACAAGCACACTATTCGACCCATCGTTTGTAATAACATCCGAACATACCTGAGGCGTGATAGATGACTGTCGTGCAGCCTGAGCAGGACCTGACCGATGCGTATAGTATTTAGGTAATGGCATGATAGGTGGTGGTGGTGGTAGTGGTGGTGGTGGTGGTGTTGGGGATGACGTTGGCATGACGACTGGGATAGGAATGGACAGAGGTGGACTCACACTAGGAGGAGGAACATACACGTCAACATTAGATGTAGAGGAGGCCAACCTATCACCTGCAGGTGAGAAGTACATAACTGACTCAAAAAATATCACATCAGCACTGACGAAGTATTTCTTATTGATCGGATCATAACAACGGTACCCCTTCTGGGTCCGAGAGTAGCCCACGAAGACACACTTAACAGCTCTAGGTGAGAGTTTGTCAAGTCCAGGAGACAACTGGTGAACAAAAGCAACAACACCAAATACACGAGGGGTAAGAGAATAATTCCTTGTCCGGAAAAATAACAGAAAGAGGAATTTTCTCACCGAGTACAGAGGACGGCATACGATTCACAAGATAACAGGCCGTAAGGACAACATCCCCCCAAAAAAGAGATAGGTGCACAACTCTGGATAAGCAGGGTTCGAGTAATATCAAGGAGATGACAATATTTTCGCTCTGCCAACCCATTTTGTTGAGATGTGTAGCACATGTGGTTTGATGAATAATTCCTCTGGACGAGAAGAAATGGGAGAGAGAGCGAGTGCGCAATTCCAACGCATTGTCTGTACGAACATATTTGACATGATATGAAAAAATATTTTGCACTTCAATTATAATATTTCAAATAACATCTCATGCTTCAGATTTGTTCTTTAATAGAAAACCCACGACACACGAGAAAAGTCATCAACTACTACAAGATAGAACCTGTGTCCCTGATGATCAGGTACACGACTCGGACCCCAAATATCAACATGAAATAATTCAAAAGGGGAGCTACTGCTCCGACACTGACGACTAGGGAAGCTAACTCGATGGTGCTTTCCCAACTGACAGGCTTCACACCGAAAAGAAGAACTGGGAGAAATTTGAGGCAAGAGATGACGCATCTTCTGAAGCGGGAGGTGACCAAAGCGAAGATGCCAGGTGTACGGAGAGACTGATCCGCCTGAGTAGGAGGAGATGCCAACATAGGAATTTCGGACCAGACGATAGGGACCATCCTGCTCAAAGCCACAACGAATCACCTTGCGCGTTAGTATGCCCTGAAAAATAAGAGAAGATTGGTCAAATATAGCGCGACAATGCAAATCCTTTGTAATCTGACTAATAGACAGTAGATTCATGGAAAAATCACGGGCATGCTGTAAATGCATGGAAGGTGACAAGGTAATCTCCCCCTGTCCAATGATGGGGGAATGAGTCCCATCAGCTATGATCACTGACCGTCCTGGTGGAATGTCTCTGTAAGATTCAATTCTATCTCTGTCGCGACAAAGATGATGGGTTGCACCTAATCCAATCTGAGATATTATGACCGGATGTAAAAGCAGAAGCACGACCTGAGGTGTTAGCAGAGGCAGAAGTACTGGCAGATGCTGAAGCAACAATATCTGAAGAACCTCCTGGGGAGTTTGTAGATGCTTGAGGCATAATATCGCGTACTCACGCCACAAGCTCCTCAAACCTGTGATCTGAATTGGATGCCGATGGAGATGCAACATGCTCAGCTACGCGTGCTGATGCTGGAAACCCATGCTTAGAATAACATGTATTCTCAAGTGACCTGTGCGATGGCAGAAAGCGCATGGTTGGCGAAAACGACCTCCTGGACCACGAGGTCCACGTCCACGGAATGAAGACTGACTACCTCTCCCTCGCGACACAGCTATCGCTGAAGGAGGTGGAGTACTAGTACTGGAAGAGACAGAGATGCGGCTAAGCCTCCGGTAAACTTCCTCCATAGGAGGAATGGTAGCGTCAGCAAGTATCTGAGATCGGGCTGCATCATACTTAGGATCAAAAGCCGCGAGCAGTACCCCCACCATGATAGCATTCCGGAAAGTCTTCTGCTGCTCATGAGTAGCTGTGAGGGTATAGTACTGTAGAGCTTCTCGAACATCCCCCGTAGGGATGTATACAAGGAATGTAGTGGCCGACCATTCTGCTTCATATTGAATATGTCATGCTGAAGCTGTAACATCTTGGTCTCATTTCGCACCTGCGAATAAGTGGCCGCCAAGATATCCCACATCGCCTTAGCGGTGGGTTGATGGAGAACATCATTCGCAATCTCCATCGTCAACGTGCTTGAGAGCCATACCTTGGCATATGAATCATCAGCCTCCTAGGAGGCATATATCCCAGTCTTCGCTGCCGGTTCTTCCTCGGTAAGAATGTGTTTCTCACCGTTCGACTTCATGAGGTTCATGAACTGCATCGCTCATAGCTCATAATTCGTCCCATCCATCTTGACTATTGGCGCGGGACCTTTGAACACGCCTATGGAGGGCATATCAACTTTGTTATCTGACATGACGCCGGAGACGAAGAACTAGGATCCGTAGACCAACGAAGAAGTGTCTACATAAACTGGACAGGATTTGGTGCATATGTAGACGTTACACACTCAAATCCATGGAGAGAGAGAGGCCGACGGAAGAAGACGACGTCGGTGTTGGAGGTGGGGACCCGACAGTGGAGGTCCCCTACGGTGGAGAGAGGACCAGCTGTGGAGGGGGCAGGAGTTAGAACGAGAGTGGGGCGGTGACGCCTCTCGGGCTTGGCGGCGGCGGGAGGAGAGGGGAGAGGTGGTGGGCGGCACTGAAGGAGGAGGGGGGGGATGGAAGGGTTAGGGTTTTGGCTCTGATACCATGTTGGAGCAAAAGAGCAATCTATTATTCTATAGAACCCTAGGCTCTTTTATATAGAGAAGACCCATGGGAGACTAAACGATACACTGACTATATAATTATCCCTACAACATGTTCTAAAACATTCTCCATGTACATTCTCTCTTCGTGAATATAAATCTATTCCATATAAACCATGGAGACCAGAGGATAGTTGCATATTTGATCTCAATATGCTTCTCTTTAGAACTTGTATCCCTATTATATATTTAAGCTTATCGCAGCTTGATTATCGCAATCATTACAACAAAAGGAGCCTATATTGACTTTTTTACATCCATTGCTATATCGTCAATTGTAGAATATATAATGAAGATATTATTCGTTGCTAAATAGTTTTTGGTACTTGAACTTTAACGACAAATGACATCCGTTGCTATATCATTAATGACATACCATATAGAAACACTTACACTTTGCTCCTTTTAAAAAATTTAACTAATCAATCATCTCTAATATTTCAACTAAAAATTAACAATGATTAGTTAAAATTTTGAAAAATTGCAACATATAAACATTGTTATATGGACTATCGCTAATCATGTAGCAATAGATATGTCATTTTTCACTGATATCAAGTATAAAAAATACGAAAGAAATAATATTGCTGTTATATATTTAACAACGGATGATATGATGACATCATTAAAAAAATCATCATTATGGACTCATTTTTTTAGTGAATACATTTCATTAGTACTTCAACTAATTCACGGTCTAAGTTCTTCATGTTGCATCTGATCTAAACAATATGATTAATAGCCATGTTATATGCAATGTGTTCTACCTCTTGTGTCTAGATACATGTTCTCTTTTCTTGCTACCTCAAAAAATTGTTGCATCACCAAAGATGAAAAGGTAATCATTTGGAGTTCCATCATCTACATCTCCTTTGAAATGTGCATCAAAGTACCCAACTACCTCAAGTGATTTTACTTGACGTCCTAATTTTAGATCGATTGTTTCTTTCATATATTTTATAATCCTCCTTATAACTTCCCAAGGTACTTGCTTGAGATTACTTTGACATCCACTAACTAAGCTTACTGTATAAGCCAAGTTAGGTTGGTATATTCTCTCATGCCCTCCCTCCATCTTTCCTTGGTCTGAGTCATTATTGAGATTTTTTTTGAGAAAGTAAAGGCTGAGAGCATCCCTGGTAGGTGATTTCCCACCAATTAAAGTACAACATCAACAACAAAGCCTTTTCCCACATTAAGTATGGTCGACTACATGGATTCTTTGCCTCCATTCAGATCTATCTTGATCCAATCACGGGCTTTGATCCAAAAAACTAAGACCCCATCGTCTTAGAGTATGCGTTATTATCATGTAAGATGGGTTATGGATTCTTTCAAGATCCATTTACCACATCCAGAGTTTAGTCCCACATCTACCAGTGGTGGGACTTGGAGGGTCTATGGAGGCTATATAAGAAGCCCCATACCTCTTGTATCCAGTGAGAAAGTGCAATGCATAAATCAGTCCTTTGAGGCGTTCTCCCGTGGTTTCATCCCGCTCCTTAGGGAGTAGGGTCCCACGTTAAAATCACACGTTCTTCATGTTCATATTTATTTCTCTCCGATTCCGCTTCCACATTCTTATTTTCTAACACTTCGTATAGTCTCATTCCGCACTTCTTGGGCCTTCCTCACCCTCTCTTAACCGGCTCAACATCCCAAAACTCGCATCTCCTAACCGGTGCATCAGCTGACCTTTGCACATAGCCAAACCACGTTAAGCGATTTTCTCGCATCTTATCCTTGATTGGAGCTACACCAACTTTCCTTCTGATTGCATCATTCTGAATCTGATCTTTATGTGTGTGTCCACACATCCACCTTAGCATTTTCATTTCTGTTATTGTCATTCTTTGCACATGTCTATGGTTCTCATGTCAACATTCAGATCCACATAGCATCGCAGGTCTCACGGTTGCTTTGTAAAATTTTTCTTTGATTTTCAAAGGAATTTTCTTATCACAGAGAACAGTAGAAGCTCCTCTCCACTTTAGACAACTTGCATTTATTCTATTAGTAACATCATTCCCCATTATGTTGCAAAATAGATCCCAAGTAAGGTTGCAGGAAGCAGTAGTCGGTACTCGGTCGGCGGGGTCACAGATTAAGGATTAATCGACGGTCGGGCGACTACTCGGATTTAGTCGGTCATTAGCTAGTTTTGATTTTTTTATTATTTTAAAAATATAAATCAATTTTTATACACATATTCTTATATATTTACATTGAATTGTATATTTTCTATATTATCATAATGAAATAAAAGAAGTAATTGTCTTTAAATATAATATGAAGCATATTAGAATAAGTTTGCTTTTTAAAAAAATCAAAAAACAAAAACAACAACAAAGCCTTTTCCCACAATTAAGTAGGGTCAGCTACATGGATTCTTCGTCTCCATTCAGATCTATCCTGGGTCAATCCCAGGCTTATATCCAAAAAACTAATATCCTTCCGTATAGTCTCTTTCCAATACTTCTTGGGCCGTCCTCGTCCTCTCTTAGCCAGCTCAACATCCTAACACTCGCATCTCCTAACTGGTACATCCGTTGATCTTCTTTGCAAATGACCAAACCATCTTAAGCGGTTTTCCCGCATCTTATCCTCAATCAGAGCTACACCAACTTTCTTTCTGATTGTATCATTTCGAATCCGATCTTTACGTGTGTGTCCACACATCCACCTTAGCATTTTCATTTCTGCTACAACCATTCTCTGCACATGTCTATGGTTCACAGGCCAACATTCATATCCATAGAGCATATCAGGTCTCACGGCTGCTTTGTAAAACTTTCCTTTAATTTTAAAGGAATTTTCTTATCACGGAGAACAACAGAGGCTCATCTCCACTTTAGCCAACCTGCATTTATTCTATTAGTAACATCTCCATCAATTTCCCCATCCTGTTGCAAAATAGATCACAGATATTCAAAAGAATCTCTCTTCCAAATGTTATCGTCACCAATCTTCACCTCAATTCCTTCACCGTTGCTTCCATCAAAGGTGCACTCCATATTTTTTTTATTGAAAAATGGGTGCACCCCCATCAAGGGGGCCTCCTGAATTATATTAAAATAATGGTTTAAAGAAATTTACAAGATTCATGATTCCCAAAGGTTACAGAGAACGTTACAGTGAGCAACAATATTTTCTTCGTAGAACCTTTGATTGTTGAATATCTTTTCGTTACGCCCCAGCCAGATTGCCCACAGAGATGCGAAAGGTTTCCATTCCTGCGAGCCCATCTTATTGATGCCCAGAACTCAGGTAACCCCTCTGTTTGGAGCCAAGGATGACTGAGGGTCTGCCACACCTGGACCGAGGCCGGGCACCGCAAGAAAAGATGGCCCGAGTCCTTCGCCTCTTCCTCGCATCGATCGCAACACGTATCTTCGAGACCCAACAGGTGGCCTCTGCGAACTTTGTCCAGCAACCGACCTCTACGAAGGTACCAGAGGAAAACCTTAATTCTTCTCGGAATTTTTGCTTCCCACACGATTTTTACGTCATCCGAGAATTCCTGATCCTATTCCTGTTCATGCCTATTGAGCGGATCATAGGCTCTTCTCACCGAGAAAGTCCCGTCCGACCATTGGAAATGGTCCCTGCCCTCGGATAGAACACTAGTCTGGGATAGAACCTCCTGCATCTGCACATATTCTTCCAGCCATTGGTCAGAGAAATCCGAGTGGAACATAGGGGCCCAACAGCCCGTAGCCACGCATTGCGCTAGAGTGATGTCTTTCGATTCGGCCAACACGAAGAGCTGAGGGAATCTGCCCGCGAGGGACCTCGCGACCGTCCAGTCATCCCTCCAGAAACGGAGAAGGTTGCCATCCCCAATCTTCGGGCACACCCGGTTCAAAATCTACAGGAGAACGACACGGATACTTGACCAAAGGAGGGATTCGTGACGAACCCTGTTCGCGACGAGCTTATCCGAGACCCCATAGATATTCCGTATCAGCCTAACCACCAGAGAAGACGAGCTGCCCCAAATGGAGATGATGATCCACTTCGAGATCAGCACGTAGTTCATATTTTGCACATCACAGATACCTAACCCACCATCCTCACGGTTATCTGTCATCTCCTCCCAGCTGACTAGATGGATCCCACTCCTCTGCTGTCTCCCATCCGACCAGAAGAAATTCCTCATGATGGACTCAATCTTTCTTCTCGCTCCCACCGACAACAATCTCGTAGAGTAGAAGAAAACAGGAATCTCCGCAAGCACATGTCTAAGTAAAATGAGTTTACCGCCTTTGGACCAGGTGATCGCCTTCTAGCCTGCCAGCTTTCGTTCCACCTTCTGATGACATCATCCCAGTCTGACGCCTTCAACTTTCCAGACACCAGCGGTAAGTCTAAGTAATGGATCGGCAGAGCCCCCAATGGGCAGTCCGTGAGGCCCGCCACGACATTCCGCTCAGCCTCCGTCATCCCAAAAGAAATCACGACGGACTTGGTCTTGTTGATCTCTAGGCCTGCCATATCACCAAAAATATCGACCAGCTGTACCGCATTAGCGGATTGCTCCTCAGAGCCCCCCGAGGAAGAGGACAATGTTATCCGCGTATTGAAGTATAGGGATGGAAATATCTTCCCTACGGTAGCCCTCGCACCAACCCGACTCGACCGCCTCCCTCAACAAAATGCCCAGTGCGTCCGAAATCAACACAAACAGCATCAGGGCCAAGGGGCAGCCCTGCCTGACCCCCCTCTGTGGTTGGAAGAACCCACCCTCCGGCTTGCCATTCACCATCATCAAGAATGAGGAGGTGGTGACGCACCGCCTGATCCATTCAATTCATTGTTCCGAGAAACCCCTTCTGCGTAGCGAGACCCTGAGGAATTTCCAGTCCACGCTATCGTAAGCCTTTGCATAATCAATCTTTTAAATAGCACCCTTTACCTTGGACCTTTTCCATTCCATGCAAATCTCAGAAGCCATGACGAGCCCCTCGGACATCTGCCTACCAGGGACGAAGGCTGACTGCCCATCTAGCACCACGGAGCCTAAGACAGACTTAAGGCGGTTAGCAAGCGTCTTTGCTATAATGAGGTAGATGGCGTTAGAGAGAGCGATGGGCCTGAAATCATCAACACAGGTGGGTGTGTCTTTCTTCGGCAGCAAGAAGAGCATAGCACGGTTGACCTTCTCAAAACCTCTGTTTCTCATCCTGAATTCATCAATCACCTCCATGATCTCCAACTTCAGCAGATCCCAGAACTCGCGGTAGAAGAGAACAAACAAACCATCCGGCTCTGGGGCCCCGTCCATGTTTAAGCTCCAAACCGCTTCCTTAACCTCCTCAACAGTGAAAGGAGTAACCAAGGACTCCGCCTGCTCAACCAAAAGGGTCTTCACTCCTCTCCCTAGCCACCCCCAGTCGCTCCCACTCCTCTGCCGAGAGGCCGCGACGAAGTGGTCCCTCAAAGCCTTCCCCATCGTCGACTCCCTCGAGACCCGAGCCCCTCCCACCTCTAGATCCTGTAAGAAGTTTCTCCGCCTCCGCCCCGAGGCCATCATATGGAAAAAATGCGTGTCAGCATCACCTTCTCTAAGTTAACGCTGCCGAGAAAGTTGGCGCCACTCCACCTCCTCCTTTTTATCTTCAAGAAGCAATGCCGCTAAACAAGATTCCCTCTCCGCTCTCCTCATGGGAGAGACCCCTATCGTCATCGATCGAATCCAAACGGGAAACTACTGCCCGAGCCTATGTTCTCGTAGCTCTTCTCCTCGTCCGGACCTCCCTCCTGAAGCTCATGAGGGCGGAATGCAGGTGACGTAGCTTCGCCGCGAATCTAGCCACGATGGAGCCCTCCACCAGCTATGTATTCCATGTCGCCGCGACCAACTCCCTAAAACCATTTTCGAGGAGCCATCTTTTCTCGAACCTGAAGTAGAATCAACCCCTCCCGCCCTCCTCAGAAGACCAAAGGATAGGAGTGTGATCCGAACACGCTCGCGGGAGGGCCCAAGCCTGCGACAGGGGGAATCTCTCCACAGACGACTGCGACAGGAGGAAGCAGTCCAGTCTTGACTTCGCACGCACATTGCGCCAAGTGTACTTGCAGCCCGCGACATCAAAAATGGACAAGCCCAGATTGTGGGCCACCCGTTGGAACTCTGCAGACCCCGGGTCATGGCCACCCAGGCCAAGGGGGCGATCCTTCGCCAGCAGCGTCAGGTTCAGGTCCCCACCAAGAAGCCACGCCACACCGTCATTCTAGCGCCCCAACTGCTCAAGCTATTGCCTCCATCAAAAGTGTACTCCTAACATGTCCTCAAATCTCGACGAAATGTAATCGAATTTCTGTCGAATATCGATACCCTGTCGAAATCGAAATTCAACCGAAACGACCGAAATATGGGGGCTCTAGTACAAAAAATGATCGAAATGACCGAAATTTTGGTCAAAATTTGATTGAAATTCCGTTTCAGCCAGTCACCAAAAAATTGTGACCGAAACCGACATTTAGGGCCTTGACTCCTAATATTCAGTCTTAGCCTTACTTTTACGAAATCCTTTAGTCTCCAATGCATGTCTTCAGACCTCAAGCTTCTCATTTCCGTATCTAGTCTCATCAATCAACACAATATCATTAGCGAATAACATACACCAACGTACCAAGCTATCTTCCCACTAATTAAAGTAACCCAAAAAAATTTTAAAAGAAAAAGGACTTCCACTCTATAAAACGATAATGCAGAAGCCTATCAAAGATAAAGAACAACAGAAAGAACACTGCGATTTAACTTGGAACCCTATTCCGTGAGGAGCGGGATGAAATCACGCGGGAATGCCACTAAGGGTAGATTCTTCTATTCACTTTCTCAACTGAATGCATCGAGGGTGCTAGGACAATCTCCCCCTGACCAACATGGGTAAATGAGCCTTATTTGCAATCATCACTGATCTATAAGGAGGGATAGATATATAAGGACTAAATTGTGCTCAAACTCTACACATATCTTGAGACACGCCGGAGTCCATGACCCAATCAGTCAAATCTGAGCTGCTACAACTGGTAAGTGCATAAGCTATACCTGGCGAACTCATAGATGCTCTGGCAACAACTGCAACATTTTAAGGTCCTGCAGCTGGTGTAGTTAGTGTTGTCATCATCTCTCTCAATCGAGAGACAATATCGTCGAGCCTCGCATCATGAGAGGAAGTCGGAGTAGTCTTTGTTTGCTTGCTACATGGACAGACACAAGATACCCATGCTTCAGATAGCATGTCTACTCAGAATGCCCTGGACGATGGCAGTATGTGCATGGGCTACGTTGACGTCCTCCTCGATCGTGGGGTCCTCGCCTGTGAAACTATGACATACCCCCTCTGCCACGAGAAGCAACCATCATAGAGGGGGTTTAAGCCATGATAGTGGATGAACTAGTGATTCTGCTCAGCCTCTTGTAGACCTCTATCGGTGGTATCATCTCTCCAGTAAGCAGTTGAGTATGTGTTGCATCGTACTCAGAGCCAAGAGATGACAAAAAGACCCCTGTCATAGTGGCATTTTGGTAATCCTGCTGCTGCTCTGTGCTGCTAGTAATGGACATAAAGCTACGAAGTCACTCAAACATGTCTCAAAGACGCGAGAAGTGGGCATGAAGAGGTCGACCATTCTGCTTGGTCGAGAATATGTCATACTGCAACTGGAGGATCTTTCTCTCATTCTTCGCTTGACCATATGTGGCAGCGGGGATATCCCACATGGCCTTGGCCACGGGTTGATTCACAATATCATTTGCAATCCCCGTGATGAGCATCCCGGAGAACCAAATACAAGCATATGCATCGTCTTGCTTCCATGAAGCATGTTCCCCAATCTTATTCGTTGATTCTGGCTTCGTCAGAATATGTTCTTTGTTGCTACATTGCATAAAGGGGAGAAACTGCATGGACCATAGCTCGTAGTTGGTTCCATCCATCTTCATGATAGGAGCCGAGCCCTTGAAGACATCGATAGAATAAAACACTTCAACCTTGCTTTCTGACATGTTGAAAAGAGAGACCACGATGGAACTTGACTGGAGAAAGATCGTTAAAGATAATGTCTACACAATCACATAGAGGATTGGGCATATGTGTAGACTCATATGTCCATCCTTGTCAATCCTCGAAACTTGATAGGTCCCGAAAACACACTTTATAGGTATGAAACCATGTTTTTCCGGTCAAAATCAGACCTTAAAATGTTGCCGGAGGACTGGAAATGCCCTAAAATTAGGGATGAAGCACGTGATAGCTCTGGAGGCCACAACAGAGGGCTGTGCTGCACTGGCTGCACGCGAGGCAGCGGGCGTAGGCGCCCTGTGGGTGGCTGGCAGTGCTGACGATGGCCTGGGAACGCTGCTGGTGGAACCCTGGGGGTGCCGAGAGGGGCTTGGGGGCATCGCTGGCGTTGTCGGGAGGGGCTGGCAGAGACTTGGTGCCGACTGTGGCAGCACGGTGGGCTGGTGGTGGGGTATGCATTAGGTTAGGCTCCAATCTAGGACCATCGCTCTGATACCATATGGAGAGAGTAGAATTGCATATCAACATAGAGACCCTAGGGCTCTCTTATATGTGAGAAAAACCTTGGATAAATTACATAAGAGGTAAGATGAAAGAAATAGAATAAGAAATAGATATAACGAGATACAAATATCTCAACATCACCGATAATATTCTGATGCCTCGGACATTGATTTGGGATGTTATTGAGGTGACAAACCTACTCATATGTTATGAGATTTCCATGAGAGCTATGATTGGATTACATGCAATGGTCGAGGATCGTACATATGCTAGATCAAGGTATGCATAGGAAGTGCAAATTAAAGTGTGTGGTTTGTGTATAGTAGGAGGGTCCTTTTCACTGGGCTAATAAGCCTAATATAACCGTGATTTAAGTTTGTTGCTCTAATAATACATGGAAGAAAATGTGATGGATTACTTCATTTATAAATCCATAATCTCTTGTACGCACATAAGAGAGAAAGAGAGAGCGGAAAATACAAGAAAACTCTACTAGTAATAGAAAATCGTTAGTAAATAAGAACACCAGCCATGGATGCTCTATTTGGGTTGGTTGGTGGGGCGGATTTGAATAAAGCTAATGGTGCATGTGAGAGGTTCGGTCCCTCTCGGTCGGATCCTTGCCTTTCGGATATGGTTTTGGGGGGAGGTTTGGACACAAATCCTATTAATGGTAGAGATATGGACTCGTTGGGGTCTGATCTTGCAACCTGAGTCCGATGGTGGACAGCTTTGTGGACTTGATACTCCTTTCTGAAGCTGGGTATCTCGATTGTGGGATCACGACTAGAAGTGAGTAACAGAAGGTTGCAACATAGGATAATAAAATGAGTGAGGTGGAGTGGCGACAAAGGTCAATGTAGATGTAGGTATGGGAGGCTGATGCAAACATAAGATGTCATTCCATGGCTAGTGGAAGGAGGATAAGGAACCTGATTCATGATCTGCAGGTGGGAGGAGAGAGGATCCATGGAGATGGGGCTATTGGTATGGTAATCGTGGAGCACTTTAGAGATGTCAGTAGGAAGGTGCCATCATCTGGAGCCAGGTGGCTCGGGAAGGGGGTTATGTCTCTGAGATCAAAACAAGTTGAGGTGATTACATCCAAGTTTACTAGGGAGGAGTGTTGGAGTATTTGGTTGTGCGCCTCTTATGTTGCAGATAGGTAAATTGATACCTCCAGGATTCATTTACATCATCCAATCTTTAGTCCCACATCTACCAGTTTAGAGACGTGGAGACTCAATGGGGGCTATACATAGATTGCCACACCCATAGTATTCAGATGAGAAAAAGCAATGAAGCATATGACCCTTTGAGGCCTTCTCCCGTGGTTTCATCCCGCTCCTTAGGGAGTAGGATTCCACGTAAAATCTTGTGTTCCATATTTTATATTTCTAGTTCATGCTCTGTTTATCATTTCGCTTCCGCATTCCTATTTTCTAACACGATATCAGAGCTATGTCTATTTTCTAACATGGTATCAGAGCGTGTTTGATTCTTGAGGGTTTTATTGTATTCGTTTTTATTTTTTTTTGAAGCCCGTATTCGTTTTTATTTGAGAATCAAGATTTAGTTCTAGGATTTTTGTTGGAACCCTAATTTCGTGAAGATTGAAGAAGTAGCTCGTATTTTCGATTTTCGTTTGAAGATTATTTCTGCATTCAAGATTTGAGATTCAATCTAGGGTTTTCTAATACACTAGATCCACAGTTCGTGAAGATCGTCTGCCACATCTAGCTCCTTCTACGCACAACAGGTGCGCAAGTCTCTTGCACCGTTCCTCTCGCGCACAACTACCTTGCTCATCGAGTGCGCAATGCTCTAGGACTCCTCTCCAGACGCCTCTCACAATGTGGCATCGTGCAGGCAGTGCGAGATCGATATCTACCCTTAGGCAAAACTCAGTTTCCAGGCGACGATCTCGAGCCGCCCCCAGGGCTCCAGGGCATCGATCGCCCAACTCCTGGTGACTCAACTCCAGGCAGAGCCGTAAGTCGCACCACCCTTCTCCCTCTCCAACTACTCCGACATCAACTCCATGCCCCAGATGATCCCAGGCATCACGCGATGCTCCAGCACCAGGCAACACAAGTACGACTCCAGGCGGCACCCCTGATCAGCGACATCCTCCAGCATCGCCAACATGGCGACATACATTCGAGCAGGCGGCACCCCCGAGCGACGTCGCCTCCTGCAGTGCAACCCTTGCCTCAATCGCATCTCCAACCCTCTCTTCGATTCTCCAGGCTGCAAGAAGAGGAAGAGGAGGATGGAGTTCATCCCCTGTGTATCAACCTCATGCGCATGCGCCCCAAAGATGGCGCAGGTGGCTACAAACCTCATGTGCATGTGCTGATCCAGCAAGGTTCGAACCTGCGCAGGTGGCGGTGACATGCAATGTCTGGGGTTCCACGATGGAGCCCATGAGAACCCTAAATAAGTGTTGTGTGGAAGGTTTCGGCCTAATGGGCCACTGCATTAAAAAAGGGGGGGGGGGAAGTTGCTGCATATGGGCCCGTTGGATTGTGTTCAAGAGAGCGACTGAGAAAAAAATATCAACAACCTATTTAAAAAAAGAGGAGGTTTGTTTTGAAAAAAAAAAGAAAAAAAAGAAAAAAGACGTATATAAAGAAAAGCCGTACGCAAAATATTTGCAAAAAAAGAGAAAAGCTGTAAAAAAATGTGAATGGCTTATGTTAAAAAAATGACGGCTAAAACAAAAAAATAAAATACTCTAGAAGAAAATTTTCATTGAGAAGAAAAGCCGAAAATGTGACGGCTTATTGGTTTCACATTTTCCTCGTTTTATTGTCTTCTCCCAACATAGTCGATGTCATGTATTCCGACTAGTATGGGAGAAAGGGGGAGTATTGTGTAGAGTCACGGGTCTATTCAGATTCTCCAGATACAGATTCCAGACCGGCCAGTTGTTCAGACTCTACAGTTTCTCAGATGTTCAGATTCGACGTCAGATTCTGAGTTCTCAGTTTTAGACACTGTGGTCTTTTTAAGATGTGCACATGTTTGCCATCATTGTTTGTGGTCCCCATCTTTTATGTTTCGGCTAGGATTTTCATGCGAGCCATAAGAACTCCAGAGTAGAGGACCATTCCCTATGCCATGTTGGCTAGGGTTTTCATGTGGTTTCATAGGGACTCCATAGTAGAGTACCATTCTCTGTGCAAGATGGGAGAGATCCAGTTCTCCGACGAGGAGACTTCTTCAGACTCCATTCTCAAGCGATCGTGAACTCCAGTACGAGATCCTTCCGAGGTTCCTTTGTTAGAGAACCCATATCGAAGTCCCTATGAGAGAGACCCATCTTCAGATCTGCGTATGGATAATTAGCGATGCTCTTTTCGGCCCTTTTCAGAGATGGAGCAATTGTCCACATTGTTGTGGCGGGCCAGAGTACTTCGACGAGGAGACTCATTTTAGTTGTAGTAACTCTGACAAGCGCAGTACAGAGCACATGCTCTCCAACGAGGAGATTCTGTTGACTCACACTTCAACCCGTTCGTCCTCCTCACCTGCATGGCATGAGAAGCAACGTCCTCGACAACAACTGTCTATACGCATTGAGTTGATATTGTCCGTAGTGTCCTGTAACGTGAGTTGAGATTTCTTTCTGTTTGTCCAAGCTGAGCATTGCATGCTCCAGCTTGAGGGGGAGTGTTGGGGCATTTGGTTGTGGGCCTCTTATGTTGTAGATGGGTAAATGGATACCTCCAAGATCCATTTACCCCATCTAATATTTAGTCCCACATCCACCAGTTTGAAGATGTGGAGACTTAGTGGGGGCTATATATAGACCCTCACACCTATTGTATTCAGATGATAAAAAGCAATGAAGCATATGGCTCTTTGAGGGCTTCTCCCGTGGTTTCATCCCGTTCCTTAGGGAATAGGGTTCTGTGTAAAATCTTGTGTTCCATGTTTTATATTTCTAGTTCATGCTCTTTTTATCATTTCGCTTCTGCATTCCTATTTTCTAACAAGGAGGTGCGTAGAGTGGTTTTTGATCTTAATATCGACGATTGTTCGGAGGCGGATGGCTTGTTGGTCTTTTTCTATAGAGAGTTCTGGGATGTAGTCGAGGAGGATGTCTTGCTACTGGTTACGAAGTTTAGAGGAACGTGCCACGACTTGGAGAAGCTGAATAGATTCTTAATCTTCTTGATCCCAAAGAAAGAGGCTGCAGAGTGGGTGGAAGCCTTTAGACCCATCGCATTATCCAATGTTGTCTATCTTGTTGTGGCTAAGGTTCGACCTAATCAACTTAGGGGAGTCTTCGACATGCTTTTTTGCCTGCTCAGACTGCTTTTGTTCTTGGGCAGCATATGCTGGACGGGGTGGTAATGGCATCAGAGATAGTTTCAAACTGGAAAAGGAGAGGGGTAGCGGGGATTTCTTTGGAAGGTTGATTTTTTGAAGGCGTGCAACAACATGAATTCGAACTTCATTTGAGCATCACTGGTCCGAACGTGCTTCACTGAAGGCTGAATTGATTCAATGAAGTGCTTATCGAGGGTAGGAAGATTGGTTTTGGTGAAGGTAGTTTTGTTGGCAATTTCTGTTCTTTCTTTCTACATGAGTGGTACTGGTTGGCACCTGTAAACAGTTGGAGGTGCTGATGTGATGTTTCTTTTAGTCATCATCTGGTGATGGTAAGGGTCTTTCATTGGTGGATTGGGAGGTGGTGACAAAGCCCATCCAGGAGGGAGGGTTGAGGGTGTTGCGCATTGGATATATGAACAATGTGTTACTCCCAAAATGGGTGATGAGGATCTAGGACGATGGGTATGACCTATTGTCTTGGCTAGTGATATTCATTTATGCGGTCTTCCCTAGTTTATGTGCACACATGGACGTCGTGGATTCATTAGCCACTTTTTGGAGGGGTATTTGGTCGGTCCTGCCTGCTGCGACTGCATCGCTCCGATCGACTTTGGGTGATGGAAGCATGTTCTTGTTTGGTGGGATGATTGGACAAAGGAGGGAGTCCGGTGCGATGCATATCCTAGACTGTTTACTTTGGCCTCGGATAAGGATGCAAGGATTTTTGATGTGGTACGGGGTGGGGGGGTCTTGGACACCTACTTTCGTGGCCGAGTTGTTGAACCAGAGAGTGTGTGAGTTCTTAAGTTTATCGAGCAGATTGGCAAGGATGGATGAATTTTCTTGTTAGAATGATTAGATTTACATTTATGTTTGTAACCCTTCGGGTTCCATAACCTCCCTTGACCCTTCGAGTTCCATAACCCTCTGTGACCCTTCGAGTTCCGTAACCCCTTGTGACCTCTCGGGTTCCGTAACCTTTGTCCTCTCTAGGGTTTTCTCTCTATATAAGAGACCCTAGCTCTATGGAATAAACATCTCATTTGTCCCTCTTCTCATCATGGTATCAAAACAATGGTTCTAGACCGAAGTCTAATACCCTAAATCCGCCGTCACTACCATCCCTCTCTCCGTCGACAAGGAGAGAGGGTTGGACCTCTTGCATCTCTTGTGGATTCCATGGTCTCGCGCAAGTCAGTCTGAGCCCCCAGCAGCACCAACTGCCACCTCCAGCGACACCTAAAGCGCCGCCCGAGTCTCCTACAGCTCTTGCCTCTCTTTCGACGTCGTCGGCACTGCCTGGAGCTCCCCCTCCAACAACCCACGCTTCATCACGACTTGTTTACCCTAACTTTTTGTTTCTCCCAACTTCACGTTCCATACTCTTCATTCTATCAAGTATGGGAGAAAGATGGAGTCAGAGATGATTCTTAAGGATGTCTATTGCCCTACCATGACTGACAAACCTCCGCTCCAGACTACTACTCAGATCATCCATCTTCACCGAGCATTGATTTCTTCGACAGGACGTATACTTCTTTTACGACCTGACTACTACTCCGCGCTGGACTTCTTCTACAACGATTATTCTCCAGGCACGATAGAGATATGTTCCGGTGACCTGCAGGCACGACAAAGATACGTTCCGGTGACCTAATATCGCAGCGACTCTACATGCATGAGAGAGATACGTTCCGATGACCTGAAAGCCGCAGGTCCGTCTTCGAGCAAGGTCTTCTACCAGCAACGGACATACATTCTTATGATGCTTCGTGTGAAGATGTGGTGTATACTTTTTCTTTTTGTTACAAGCTACAGCTTTCTCAGCTCCAGCTTGAGGGGGAGTGTTAGAATTATTAGATTTACATTTATGTTTGTAACCCTTCGGGTTCCGTAACCTCCCGTGATCCTTCGGGTTCCGTAACCCTCTGTGACCCTTCGAGTTCCGTAACCCCCTGCGACCTCTCGGGTTCCGTAACCCTTGTCCTCTCTAGGGTTTTCTCTCTATATAAGAGACCCTAGCTCTATGGAATAAACATCTCATTTGTTCCTCTTCTCAACACTTCTGAAGGTAGAGATTCATGGTGTTGGAGACACATGATCTTCACTGTTAAGAAAGCATACAAAGTTGTTTCTGGTTCTGCAGCACCAGTACCTGAGATACGTGGGGATTGTGCTATGATATGGGGATGGAAAGTGCCCATGGTGATATAGGTCTTCCTGTGGCTGTTGAGAAGAGGACGGAGTGTTACAGGAGTTAGGTGGACCATGATTTTTTCTGGATGCGATGAGATGAGTAGGAGATGTGAGGCGATATAAGACATTGATCACCTTTTTTTAGATGCTATGGTTCAAGGGAGACATGGGTGGCTTCTGACCTGCTTGGCATCCAATGGGACTATGGATTCATTCTGGAGCTCAGTTAGCGGCAATTGGATGGGTTCGGTTGAAGGCAGGGTCAGTGTGTGTGTGTGCATGTCTTAGCCATCTTGTTGTCCAAGACGAGCAATATCCCGATTTCTCTTAATTGTACTGAAAGAGTTATTGCATGTTCTGATGCATGAATTTGTAACTACTTTTTGAGAAAGGAATGTGTAATTATTGAATATACATTCTTAGAGATGAATGGTTAATACGTGTCTTATTTCAAATATTCTTCAGGAGTATTTGCCACGGCATCTACATTCTTTCTGAAATCTGAATGCTTACTTATTCTGTCTGTCTAATTATTAGCAACTTCTGTTTTCATAATGGCAGACATAGAAAATGATGCGGCATTGTTGATGCCTGAAGGAAAACTGGAGAAGAAGTTCGGGCAATCGCCGGCTTTTGTAGCCTCAACAATTCAAGACAGCAGAGGAGTTCCTCGGGTTATCAGTTCGGCTGTGGATCTGAATGAAGCCCTACAGGTTGTTAGTTGCGGCTACGAGGAGAAGACCGAGTGGGGAAAGGAGGTATTATTAAGCTCACAGACTTATGTTTCATAGCAGTTTTCTTTTTACCAAACATGGCATCGCCACGCAATCAATATCTGGTTTGTTTCTATATTCTGTTTCTCGATCAGGTTGGTTGGATATATGGATCCGTAACGGAGGATATCCTAACTGGTTTCAAAATGCATTGTCATGGTTGGAGATCCGTCTACTGCATGCCCAAGAGACCGGCTTTCAAGGGCTCTGCACCAATAAATCTCTCGGACCGGCTTCATCAAGTTCTTCGCTGGGCTCTCGGTTCTGTTGAGATTTTCCTAAGCAAACACTGTCCCCTCTGGTATGGATACAGTGGTGGCTTGAAATGGCTTGAGCGGTTCTCTTATATTAACTCTGTTGTGTATCCATGGACTTCGATACCGTTGATCACCTACTGCACACTGCCCGCATTCTGCCTTTTGAGCGAGAAATTTATCGTTCCTGAGGTACTTCGGTTCGTCATTACCTTTGTGAACTAACATGAGCTGCGATTGATATAAATTTCTAATTTTGCAGATGAGCATTTTTGCGAGTATTATATACTTAGCCCTGTTCATTTCCATTGCGGCTACGGGTATTGCCGAGATGTATTGGGGTGGCGTGAGCATGGACGATTGGTGGAGGAACGAGCAGTTCTGGGTGATCGGAGGCGTCTCTTCACATTTCTTTGCCCTCATCCAAGGCCTCCTCAAGGTCCTCGCCGGTATCGAGACCAACTTCACCGTCACCTCCAAGGGCGGTGATGACGGTGACTTCTCCGAACTCTACACCATCAAATGGACGTCGTTGTTGGTGCTTCCAACCACATTGTTCATACTCAATGTGGTTGGTGTGCTTGCCGGGATATCTAGTGCTGTAAACGGCGGTTATGATTCTTGGGGCCCGCTCCTGGGGAAGCTCTTCTTCGCTATATGGGTCATCCTTCATCTGTATCCTTTCATCAAAGGATTGTCGGGGAAGCAAGATAGAGTTCCGACAATAATCGTGGTTTGGTCGCTCATCCTCGTGGCAGTGTGCTCGCTGCTATGGGTTCGGATCAACCCTTTCATACCCAAGTACGATGGGCCGGTTCTGGAAGTTTGCGGGTTGGATTGTGATTGATGATCGCTTTGGAACACATTTGATTTGTTCCATGCTTGGATAAAGGTTGATGATGAGGAAGCCTTCATTCTTTTGCTGCTGGTATGTACACGAGTTCGCAGCGGACACCGTCTAGGATTAGTTAGCGTTTGTGCTAAAGGATTTTGCTTTTGCTAAATATTGGGTGTTTATCAGGAAGAATTTCATTTGTATTTGTAATTTTCCTTTTTAAATCTTTTTGTTTGAGAAGGAACAATGTTTTATTTATTTTTGCTCAACATGATCCTTTGTACTCATAATGTTCCTTTGTGAAATTTCGTGTACTACACTTCTCATTTCAAAGAGTGGTTTTGATGTTCCTTTCCCCATCTTATTGCATGTCATGGGGTAAGAATACATTGGTTAATTCCCGATTCTCATTTCCTTGACAGATTTTTTTGTTGTTGTAATAAATGCGGAATAAGTGCGAGTTATTCATATTCATTTTTTTATTGTTCATGAATGGTAGTTATTGTCGTATTAGTGGTAGTTACGAATGATAGAAGAGATGGATATTCGGAAGTCGATAGTTTTGGAATAAGGAAGATGAATAACTATTCCGGATCAAGGAAACTCGATATAATAGGAGAAATACTGGGATTCATTATCCTTATTTCCTGTTTCTATTCTTCGATTTCTAAACTCCCGAATCGAATCCTCCTCTTCTCGTATCACCAACAATTTCCCTAGCTGTCAAACTTTCCAAACTGATCCAATCCAAGGCTCTATCGCCCCTGAGGTATTTAGTCACCAAATGACTGAGCTGAATTCTCCTTACATGATGACTTGCACATCTGGAAATGATGTATTATCAAATCCAAACTTCTCAAACTTATCATTTTTTTTTCTAAGCATGGAAAATCCACCCCTCATTCCTTACTCTTCTTTGATGCGATGTTTGGAAGCATTTGAGTGGGTGGTTCTGGTGCTGCTAATCGCTGCTTATGTTAGTCGCTAACTGTAGTCGCTCCTGAAACCTCTATACCTAGAATTCACTGCCTAACCAGCAAAAGTTTGTTGTTTGGGGGTTCCATTTACTATTATTGCATCAATAATTGCTGCTCATGTTGCAGTTGCATCCGATTGCACAGCAACAGCTATGATACACTAAATATATGTTGTGATTCAAGTTGCTGCAGTTCATCAGCTTCTGTGGTAGCTTTGACCACTCCCACAGCTGGTTTGTTCTGAGAAATAAATCCCGTCTCCTTAGTTACTGTATCAGCAATCTCAATAATCAGATTGCTTCCGAAATCATTCTTGTTATCTAGGTTTGGATTCACTTTCGTCATATCTTGTTCGAAGTTCTTGAAGTTTGTGTCATTGGATGGCTGCGATCATGACCAAAAGACAGAGGTTGTGCTGGTATATATCGCATATAACATCACGTGCAAGAGTCGCGCATTGCAATAACATCAATGAGACTTGAAGGTGTTATGTTTTTGACTCAAGTCGATGACAACCCTCAGGAAGGTATTGCATTCAATGACAATAGAACTCAAAGACAGCTCACATGCGAAGACAACACTGTAGAGTTATATTTATGTCTTATATTGTTTTCCTATTTTTCTGTTCTCCTGTCTATCATATGTAAGTTACCCATAGGTCTCTTCCCTATATAAGAAAGCCTAGGGTTCATGGAATAAACAAAGTTTCATTCTTTTTCCGAACATGGTATCAGAGCGGCAATCCTAGGCCGAATCTATCATACCCTAACCCTAGCCCTACAACACCCGCCACCCTCCCCTCTCCCTCCGCTCGGAGTCGCCGCCCCTCTCCTCGTCGCCTTGCCTCTCATCGTCGTCGCGCCTCTCCTCTCGGCGTCGCATCTCTCTGTTGGGCAACGACCATCACCGCCACCCTCTTGTTCAAAGCCGGCCGCTGCTTCTCGCTTCCTACCGCCAACCCGCTCGCTCGCCTCTATGGGCAGCCCCCTCCCTTGGCTGTCGGTCCTTGATCTTTCCTACGGACCTCTCTACAACTCTCCTTGCTCGTATTGAGGCCCGCTTGTGTTAATGGAATGGATTGCATAAGTCTACACATGCAATCAAATTCCTATATGTATGTGTAGACACTTATCTATTGGTCTACAAAACCCTAGATTTCTTCACCTAGAAATATGTCAGAGAGCAAGGTCGATATTCCTGCCACATGAACCTTCAGAGGCCCATCACCGATTTTCAAGATGGACGGGACGAACTACGAGCTCTGGGCCATGCAGTTCATAAGCCTGATAAGTCTACGAGTGAGAAACACATTCTTACTTAGGAAGAACTGGTTGAGAAAACTGGGGTTGAACACTCATGGGAGGCAGTTGATGCATATGCCAAGGTTTGGCTTTCAGGTACATTAGCGATAGAGATCGCTAATGATGTGTTACATCAACCCACTGCTAAGGTGATGCGGGATATTCTCGCTGCTACTTATTCACATGAAAGGAATGAGAAAAAGATTCTGCAACTCCAACATGATATTTTTACTATCAAGCATAATGGACGACCCCTTCATTCGTTATATACGTCTTTGTTTGGGATGTTCGAGAAGCTCTACAGTTTCATGCCCCTCACATCTACTCCTAAGCAGCAAAAGACTTATAGGAATGCCACAATGGTTGATGTATTTTTGGCAACCCTTGATCCTGAGTATGAGGCTGCTTGTTCCCAGATTCTGGCAGATGCCACTATTCCTCCCATGGAGGAAGCCTTCCACAGGCTCAGTAGGACCACAGTCCCATCCATTACTGCCAGTCAGACTTCTTCAGCATGGCTGCCTCCCATGATAGAGGAGGCTCTTCTCAGTTTCATGGACTTAGACCTTGTGGCAGAGGAGGTTGTATTCATCAGTCCTGTACTTACTGCCATCGTCCTGGACATATAAAGGATACATGCTACTCCAAGCCTAGATTTCCTGCTTCTTCTCTAGTAGCTGAGTAGATTGAGCCCCCGACTGCTTCTTCTTTGGATCAACGATTTGATGACCTTATAGCACAATTGAGGGACATTATACCTCTTGCCAGTCCCTTTAATTCTTCATCGATCTCCGGAAGTCATTCAGATGTGGCCGCTTCAACATCTTTTAGTACCTAAAGTAGTACTTATGCACTTACTAGCTGTAGTGGATATGATGTTATAGAATGGATTATGGACTCTGGTGCTACACATCACTTGTGTGGAGTCAGAGATCAACTTACAACATACAGACAGGTCCCTCCGGGATGAACTGTGGTTATAGCATATGTGACTCATTCCCCGATCACTGGACAGGGGGAGATTAACTTGACATCCTCTATGTGTCTACAGAATGTGCTGCATGTACTTAGCTTTTCTATGAAGTTGTTATCTACTAGTCAGATTATAAAGGATCTACTTTGTCGAGCTATTTTTGACCCATCTTCTCTTGTATTTCAGGACATCCTTACGGGCAAGGTGATTGGGTGTGGCTGTGAGCAGGGTGGTCTCTATCGCTTGGTTCGAACACCTTATGCTAGCATTTCCTCTCATTCTGCTGGACCCGTCTCACACTTCACATGACACCTGCGCTTTGGTCATCTCCCGCTCCAGAAAATTTGTCGTGTTTTGCCTCAGATTTCTCCTCACTCGTCCTTTCAATGTGAGGCATGTCAAGTGGGAGAGCATCATCGATCTGCATTCCCAGTCGTCAGAATCAAAGCATTAGCTCTATTTTTGAGTTATTTCATACATATATTTGGGGTCCCAGTCGTGTTCCATATCATCAGGGATACATGTTTTACCTTGTTGTTAATGATGATTTCTCTCGTCTGTCCTGTGTCTTTTTATTAAAGAATAAAGCTGAAGCTGGAGATGTTATCGAGAACTTTCTCAATGAAGTGCAGAATGTGTTTTCTTCTTATGTGAAATTTGTGAGAACTGATAATGCTTTGGAATTTTGTACTCATACTCTTTCCAATTATTTTTCAACTCGAGGCATTATTCATCAAACACCATGTGTCTATACTTCCCAGCAAAATGGTGTTGCAGAGAAGAAGCATCGTCACTTGCTTGATGTTACCAGAAATCTTCTCATTCGGAGTCGTACCCTGCATTCTTTTTATGGTGATGTTGTTCTTATGGTATGCTATCTTATTAATCGCATGCCCTCGTCGGTCTTAGGTGAGAAAATTCCCTTCTCTCTTGCTTTTCCTGGGGAAAAAATGTTCTCACTTACTTCTTGCGTGTTTATCTTAGTCGTCTTTGTCCACCAATTATTTCCAAGTATTGATAAGCTCTCTCTTAGAGCAGTCAAGTGTCTTTTTCAGACACTCCAGGACATAAAAAGGATATAAAATGTTATGACCCAATGCGTAAGAAGTATTATGTTAGTGCTAATGTCATCTTTTTCAAGTCTGTAATGTACTTTTCTCCTACAAGTGATCGATAAACTTCCTCAGACTCCGATGATGAAATGTAGATACCACCACCACCATCATCACCACTTTCAACACCATCGCCACCACCTTCACCTCATCCTATATCTTCAGCCCCCATTGTCCATGTCCCACCATTGTCGCATCACTATACCCATCGGCCTGCTTCTGCTCATGATCACCGTTCATCATTTAGCATGCATGAGGTCTGTACTGAATATATAGTTCCCAACGATGGGTCTGATGGTTTGCCTGATCAAGGTTCTTTACAGGGGATGGATGTAGGGATTGATGATTCAGACTTACCTATTGCGCTTCGGAAGCAGAAGCGTACTTGTGCATCATATCCTTTGGCATCCATGGTCTGCTTTGATTGCTTGACTGGGGAATTTAGGAAATTTGCAGTTGCGTTGTCTGTCGTGGACATTCCATGGAATTATCAAGAGGATTTGAAGGATAGTCGGTGGCGATTAGATATGTAAGAAGAGATGGCCACCTTACAGTCATGTGGTACCTGGAGCTTGGTTCTTGCTCATGATGGAGCTTCTGTCATCAATTGTAAGTGGATGTTTACTGTTAAACACCGTGCAAATGGGAGTCTGGATCGGTACAAAGCTAGACTTGTTGCTTGTGGCTTTACTCAAACATATGGAGTGGATTATCTAAACACATTCTCCTCAGTGGCTCATCATTCTACTCTATGGATTCTTCTTTCTATTGATGTGATACATAACTGGCCACTATTCTAGCTTGATGTAAAAATGCCTTTTTGTATGGGGACCTACAGGAAGAAGTCTACATGCAACAACCTCCTAGGTTTGCTGCTGAGGGGGAGTATCCGTAGGTTTGCAGCCTTCATAAGGAAATATATGGCCTTAAACAGAGTCCTAGGGTATGGTTTCAAAGGATCTTGGATTTAATTGAGAAGCAGGGATTTCAGAGGTCAAATGCGGATCATTCATTGTTTGTACAAAGAACTCTTAGAGGCACAATTGTTATTATGGTATATGTTGATGACATATTAGTCACATGTGATGACGTGCAGGGGATAAAAGGGGCTAAAGAATTTCTGGGCCGACAATTTATTACCAAGGATCTTGGCACCTTATGATATTTCTTCGGATTAGAATTTGCTAGAAATCATCAGGGTCTTGTGATGACTCAACGAAAGTATGTGATAGATATGCTAGTTGAGAAATGAATGATTGGATGTCGGCTAGCTACCACTCCTATGGACCCTAGTATGAAGTTATATGATGATGATACATAGGAGGTGGAAAGGAGACAATACAGAAAATAGTGGGGAAGCTTTCTTATGTTACTATAACCAGGCCAGATATCTCATTTGCAGTCAGCCGGGTGAGCCAATTCATGGAACAACCTCGACAGGTACACATGGATGCTGTATATATGATTTTGAGATACCTAAAATCTTCTTCAAGTGCATCATTATTATTGAAAAATGGGGCAACACTTACCATTTCTGCATGCGCGGATGCTGATTATGCAGGATGTCCAAAAGATAGAAAGTCCTCTTCGGGCTTTGCAGTTTTTATTTGTAGCTCTCTTGTCTTTTGGAAGAGTAAGAAGCAACTATGGTTGCCAGGTCCAGTGCAGAGTCTAAATATAGGGCTATGGCACAAGCTAGTACAGAAATGATGTGGGTTTGAGCTGTACTAGCAGATTTACATGTAGATGTACTTATTCTTATGCAGCTACAATGTGATAACCAAGCAAGCCTGTTCATTGCAAACAATCCTGCATTTCATGAGAGAACCAAGAATATTGAAGTGGACTGCCACTACATGAGGGATATGATTCAAAAAGGGTTTATCTCTACTTCTCATGTCAGCTCATGGATCAAATTGCATATATTTTCACTAAGCTTTTCTCAGAGGGTCGTTCTAGAAATGCTCATCCAAGCTGAGCATGATTGGCATCTATGCTCCATCTTGAGGGGGAGTGTAGAGTTATATTTATGTATTTGTATTATTTTCCTATTTTTCTTAGTTCTCCTGTTTATTATATGTAATTTACCATAGGTCTCTCCCCTATATAAAGAGCCTAGGGCTTAAGGAATAAACAACGCTTCATTATTTTTCCCAACAAACACCATAAGGTGAGAGGATTCCCTTAAGGAGCTCTAGATATCAAGAATAAGACAAGCAATCTCAACATCCTAATCATGCACTTGAAGGATATGGTATGATCCTTAAGCGCATCACGAAAGCGTGAGGATCGCATCGTATGCGATCGAGAGCGACTAGTCGCACTAGTTGCTCAAGGCAGCAGAAATTAATTTTTTTTCATGCGACGAAACCACATGATCCAAGAACACTTCTCAAATTGTTTCATCTGAATCACAAACAAGTAATAGGATTACCTCTTGAAGCGTGGTTGCAATCGAGTCTCTAAATGAAGAGACCTCCTGTCTTAAGTCTGATCCGGCGGAGGAGACGCTTACGAGCGTGTTGATGAAACACGTGCTTCTCGTAATTTATATTGATGATCCAAGTGGCAGATCTCCTGATCTCGACACATGATATTTGACGTCTTCTTCACGAGCGAGGCACAACGAAGGAGACAGAGATCCATAAGCAAACTATCGAACAACATAACGCCGACGCTGCGGTAATGGAGACTCCGTCTAGGGCATCCATGGTGGATGACCATATGAGAGGGAGAGAGAGAGTAGGTGTGTAGAGAGAGAAAGAGAGAGAGAGACTTATGTTCTCATTGTGTATAAATAAGAGCAAAGGGGTGCCTCTTCTTTTATAATATTTTGGGATCCATGGATCTCAATCCATGGGCAACACAAATCCAATGACGCTCATTGATTTGTGTTTCTTTTAATGACCAAGATTTGTGTTGGTAAAAACCAACAGCAATTAATTTAATTTAGATTAATTATATATTGATAAATCAATATAATTCAATCACCAAATTAAATCAAGATCTCATGGAGATCATAGGAGAGAGAGTGCCTCCTTCCATGTTGGAAAGAGGGGACGCCCACACATTCCTAAAAGGAGTGGTGGCCGTCCACTCCATGTATATGGAAGGTGGCTCTCATCTCTATAATACAATCTCCAAGATTATGCAACAACTTTTGTTGCAAATTATTCTACAAAAATAATTCACAATTATTTTGTAGACATTGCAATCTTTCCATTAAAAAAATTGTGAATCATATTCAAAACCTAAAAAAAGTAAATTACATTTTCAATTCAATGTCCAATGTGAATACAATTCACATCAACATTTAATAATCAAATGTAAATAACAAATAGCTCTCTCTTATATATTATAAATCACATTTATAATATATATGATTGATATGGATATTCCTATCCACATTATTCATATCCATGATAATTAAATCACATTTAATCATCGTGGATCTCTATATTTTCATGTGCCCAAACAATGTGAATCACATTCATATTATTTACATCTTTGATAATCAAATCACATTTAATTATCTTATATAACTCTCCATATAATATGAGTCAAATTCATATAATTCATGATAATTAAATCACATTTAATTATCTATTTTCTCAATGCTCGGATACATATATCAACAATGAAATTATCCTGAACTCTTTCAAGGATAATGCGCTTTCTCCGTGAATAATTGGAGATAAGGATAGGGGGATTGTATTGTTCCATGTATAGTGACTTGGATATTGAGATCGCATCTCAAATCCAGATCTCGGGCCTCCCATAGATGCTTGATTAAATTAAGATCGCAAATCTAATCTTCTCATTGCATCTGAATCACATTCAGATCAATGTCCAATATTTGGACCAAGATCAGATTACTTCTCTACTGAGAGGAGTCACTAAAATCCAGACCCGTTTCATCACTCCCTAGGAATGGAAGCGTCATAGTTATACAATCGTTTATGATCACATCACCCTCAGGTATTCCCAATACTTGTACATGCTGCATACTGGAAGACCCAAAATAAACCTGAAGTATAAGATCAATTTTACACTGTCTACTTCAGGGATTTATCATTAACTTTCTCATTCATTGGGAGTCGGTGTTGATCATATACATTCCAAAATCATATATCATACCTTGGTCTTGAGCATATACTTTCCAAAAGTATATATCAAACCTACAAATTCAGTCAAGCTTCCAAACCGAGACGACCGTGCATGGAATTTGATTCTTCCCAATATCTCATGAGTGAGCTCATGTCTTCCGGTTCAGTAATGAACCTGTATGATCCCTTTGAGAGATCGTATTACTCATATGCCCTTGCATGCATACCAGCGTGCCGGTGTATAGACCTTGATTAGAACATCAACCTATTGGTTTGCCAAATGTACAAACTCAGACTTACAGTAATACATATGTCTCTGGTCAGAGGATGCGTGCCTATATCATGACAACATACGACATAGGACTTTGGTTATCTCGATCTCGTTAAGTCAACTCTTTGACCTAACAAATCTGACACCTTTGAATCTCTATTCCCATGCAGAGAACCTGCATCAAGAGGCCGGTCAGATATCAGCCTAAGTGAGAAAGGATTGCCATCTCCTACTCAGGATGGAGATAATCTCTTAACAATCATTTGACGGTACCTGATGTGTCCTTAATCTAACTCTTTAGATATTCATCCAAGCACCAACCTCTATGATTCAATACTTGAATCAACAGCTGTATGATCATCAAGATAACCATGGTACATAACCCTAATTGCACTAAGGGACCTATTATGCAAATTATCTATTCTTAATTTCAGATCAGGGAATGATATTCGCAATAACATTTATTGCATAATGGCTCGCCGTGGGCTCGCATGTCCAACTATCTCCCACTATCCCAAAGAGTCGTTAATGAGCTAATCTTTAAATCCACACTCATGTAACAATCATAGGCTATTTAGAAAATAGCTGGGTAAGCTGATCAGTCACTCTGTTCCCAAGAGACTATGCCAAGTCCTTTTACGGTACTTGCATATCTCCTATTGACAGTGTTCGCATCTAATGCGAATGTTGCATCTCATGCAACCAATACTCAATCATATCATTCATAGTGTCCTTGACACTACACCTCAATAATTATTATAACCAGTATGTAATTTCAATTATTCTTATCAGAATACCCTTATTCTTGGAGATCTCTATCTCCTAAGGTATTCGTAGTTAAGACCTTTTAGATCACTATCTATAAAGTCTTAATTTCTTGAAGATAAGACTTTGAGATCACTATATCAAAAGTCTTGTCCTCTATGATGATATTGTTATTACTGCAATCAAGTGTTTTATCATCACACTAGGATTAGTAATAATTTACTACCCCACTGCATGGCAGACATCTGGCTTTTGTACACATCTAGCATACACCGGCTTCTCGGAACTAATGTACAAGGGCAAGCGGTTTTAGCATTCACTTCCTCAACTCCTTGAGGTGGTATCCCTTTACATAGGCCAGTACCATATCTTGAGGGAAAGAAGCCTTTCTTGAAATTTTCCAGAGAATGGAAATGTCCAGGGTGTACCATTAATGTGACGGTCCCAATACCCTCTTCTCTTTGCTTCTGAACAACTTCAGAAGTAAGATCTAAGAGGTATTCTTGAGATCATATCTTGAGGTATGGAATAGCCAGTCTATAAAACACTTATTATTATCTTCCTTATATCATTCCAAATGATTAGGATATTATCTACATTTTGCACGATGAACACAATGGCACTCCCACTAAGATTCACACGATTCATCAAGATTCTATCTGAAATCATAACATTTATAATTTCATCAAATCTTATGTTCCAAAAACAAAAAGCTTATTTGAGTCCAAATATGGAGTTCTTTAGCTTGCACATCTTGCTTTCCTCAACCATGAAGCCCTGGGGCTACTTCATGTGAATATTCTTAGAGAGGTATTTATGGAGGAATGCAATATTGATTTTCATCTTGAAGATGCCAAAGTCAAGTTGTGTAGCTATAGTTAGCAATATTTTGATGGGTCCAAGCATAGTCACTGAAGAGCAAGTCTCATCGCAAGCGATGTCTTCTCTTCGGTGTGTAGCTTATGGCTACAAATCGTGCTTTGAAGGTCTCTACCTTCTCATCAGGTTCCCTCGCTCTCTTGAAGATCCATTTACACCTTAATTGGTCTTACCCATATAGGTGGATCCTCGAGGGTCCATATACAACACTTGTATATGAAGTCTACTTTAGACTTTGTTGCTAACATCCATCTTTCCATGTCATGATCTTTAGAAGATTCATCATACGAAGTTAGATCATTGTCAGATTCAACTGACACATGGAACCCATTTTCAAACTTATTTGAAGAGGTATTAGTGTTTCATCTTTACTTGCCCTTTTAGTTTCCAATTTTAGGAGTCCCATTATCATCTCAAGATTAAATGAGTTCATTTACTTCATTTTTCATCTTGATTCTCAAGAGTCTCATCATATAAAAATCACATTCTCAGATATGGAATCTTTTAAGAATCTCAAGGTCATAAAGTAGGTATCCAATACCATCTTTTATTTTCTTAAAAAAGTAGCACTCTCAGGTGCTAAGTTCCAGCTTACTTGCATGGAATCTTATTCGGAATATATTGTAGTCTCTACCACACATACACTTGGAAACTAATAGGTAATTATGCTAAAAATCATCATTGATTAAATCATGTCATACATATTCCAATTATATCTCCCCACAACTCTCTTGAGTTTAGGTACATTAGGAGGATTGAGATAGAAATGACATTCATATCTCTATAAGGCATTCCATGAATTCATCTAATAGGTACTGACTATCTAGATTAGATCAAAAATTTATTTAATCTTCCTTCAAACTTTGGTTCTAAACCAAAATTATGAAAGTTTTCTAAGTGAAGAGAAGAAATCTCATATCACAAATAATCATCAATAGATATCACATATCCATAATGTTTATTCTGATATAGTTGATTCACATACGTCAATATGCACGAGATCTTGAATACCTTGACATCTTACACCATTTTAAGGAAGGGTGTATTGGACATTTTTACTTTTGAATAAAATATTCACAAGTATGTAAGATTTGAACCTTTAGACAATCTAAAGTTTCATCTCTTATTAGTCTATTGATCACATTAACAGACAAATGTCCAAGGCTTGATGCCAGATCATTTTCAAATGATCTTATCCTCCTATTGATATTTAATGGTTCAATTTTCAATATTAGAAATGTTAATGAACCATTCATTAATTTTTCTAATTTAGTAGAGTCCTTCAGATGTCAGATTACTATCTGAAATATATCCATCATAACTCTTTACGAGAGGTCTATTCCAGAATTCATATTTATTTCCAACATTTAGAAATAAATAATGAGTGCAATCTAAGGTCTAGGTCATAGAGACATTCTCTAAGACTAAGGGCTCCCACTGAAAATATGAAGTCTATTGATCCAATGAAAATTGTTGAAACAATTGCATCAATTCCAACATGGATGACCATTAAACCTTAAGATCAAATTTCTAATCTTCTAACACATATGAAACCAATTGTAAGTGTCATTAGAAGATTGTGATACAATTATTAGACTTTATCTTATCAAATAAGAAAGTCAATTTCAATAATTATATGTAGATTATTCTGATGTACTATCTGATTCCTTCTCTAAGGATTCTAGATAGATTTGATAGTCATACTATCAATACATCAACTTATTGCAGTATTGGCATTCATCCGACTCTTCGGATGTCATATGAAAGTCATAGAAGTACAATCAACTCTTTGACTTTCCTTCTCACATGGGTCTGACCCACGCTTCCACTGTGCTCCCTTCATCTATAACAACCATTGCTTAAGACAAGGGATCTCTTATGTTGAAACTCAAAAGATTTCAATATAAGAGCACCTCAACATTTATATATGCTCCATTTAATTCATACAATATGAATATTATGAAGCTTCATGAATGACTAGAGTATAGATGGTAGAATGATGACACTCATCGTATCTACATCCATCTAAACTCTTAAAACATTGGTTCAGGTAGGTACTCAAACAATTTGAATACATCATCTCTTATAGAGCTACCATTCTGCATGATGCAGAGAACCACACCATTCATGATTAGATGTCGAGAGCACATATGTATGCCAGAACATCTTCTTAGATTTTATAAGGATTAATGATTATTTGACAATTACGATCATCATCGACATGTCACTTCCAAAGTACATTCAATGATAGATCAGGACTATAGAGACATACAAACCATAGGGTTGAAGTCATGTTGTCTATTTAATTGTCACTCCTCATTATTATGAGAAAACTTATTGCAACTACATACATTATGTGTTCAACTGCAAGTACAATATCTTGATCATGGATCCAATCCATGATAATTTACTGGTTATTATTGAGTATAAAATTGAGTGGGTTTAATGAAGGATTATCCGAAATAAGAAATTTGCATATATATATATATAAATATATATTTTACTTTGATTTAGGAATTTTCGTATCAGAGTTGTCTCACCTTGTCAACACTTAAAGTTCATTCCCTTAATCACTTTCAATGTAAGAGATATACTTACCATCATATCTCAACAAGATCTGGGATCTCCTTCGTTGTCTTTGTTACATCCCAATAGTATGAGAATCTGTTACTCGGATAAAAAGAAGCGGGGACATATTCCGCCTTGCAAGTCCAACTTGCATTCCCAATTCGGTCTTTAACACCCGGGCCCACCACCCCTAAGGTGATGTTGACCTGTCGTTAATTGAACCAACCGTCAACAGGAATAGAACTCGCTATGCGCAATCCAATATCGCCCCAATGATATGAGGATCCGATATTGGGATCACTACGCATACGACCTTACTCTTTCGAAAAGCAAAGAGCCCGATCCAGATGTGCTTGCATACAGGAGCTGTCACTTTGGACAGGCGTCCCCTATATGCCATCCCTGGCGACGGAAACCCTTCGCCTTGACGGGAGACCATGGATGTCACTTATGTGATCTTCCACCTCATATTCAAATTTTAATTAATTATCATGAATCATATTCATATAATTAATTCTTCCAAGAGAAATACACATCTATTCAAAATAGAGTGTTTTAATTGGATATAATTAATTCAATCTAATTAAATCAATTATCAATCCAATTCTATCAACAAACTTGATTGGTTTTAGTTGAATATATATGGTATTATCTCAAAGTACGTATTAATTCGAATTTTAATAATTAGAAAAATACAGCTTGATTTCTCCGACATTATCGAGTCCCTACCCGCTGTCATGGCCAGTACCGACGGGAGTGGGACGGACCGCAACCGGTGCAATCCGCTACCCCAACGCTCCCCGATTAGATACTATATCCACCTCAGGAAAGGATAATGCCAAATAGATCAATGTGTACTTGAGATAATCATCGGTTCTTTAACTGAAATTAAGTAATAATCAAAACTTTTTTGATTATAAGGAAATTTGCTAGACAAATTCCCAATCCTATTCAAGCAAGTTGTTTGTTGATGTGTTCCAATCATGATCTAGATCACATCTAATAAATTTATTGGTTGAGTCCAAGTCAATTAAGAAAACAATCATAATTAAATATTTCTCAAATATTTTCCATAATTATTTCATGAAATTAACAATTAATTCCACTAATTGACAATCACGTGGTTCTTGGTTAAGAATGTAATTTCAGCAGTGACCCCTACTTACTAAAATTAACATATCTCAATCAATTTAAATTCAAATTAGACAAAATCAGTTTCCAAAGATTGCTAATTTGATTTATGACAGAATCTAAGTGATATTTCACGCAATTCTAGGCGTATCAAAACAGTAATTAACTCATTAATCATATAAATATTCGCAGTTCCCGCAACAATGAATTCATGTTCATTAAAACGACCATATCTCGAGCAAACAGAACCCAAATTACGTAAACTCAGATCCTATGATTTCCTTATTTAATGGGGAACAAAATCCAATTATTATTTCATGTTTAAACAATTTAAACATGATCGAAAATACACTAAACAAAGATGCGAAAATGAAATGCGATAAAAAATTTCGCAAACCCTAACGAACCCAAGTCGTCCTAGGTTTACGGATCGTATCCAAAACCTCCGACCTAAGGCTCTGATACGACTTAAAGGATATGGTATGATTCTTAAGAGCATCACAGAAGCGTGAAGATCGTATCGTATGCAATCGGGAGCGAATAGTCACACTAGTTGCTCTAGGCAGCGGAAATTAAAATTTTTCATGCGACGAAATCACATGATCCAAGAACACTTCTCGAATCGTTTCATCTAAACCACAAACACGTAATAGGATTACCTCTAGAAGCATGGTTGCGATCGAGTCTCTAAACGAAGAGACCTCCTGTGTCAAGTCCAATCCGGCGGAGGAGACGCTTACGAGCATGCTGATGAAACACGTGCTTCTCGCATTCCATGTTGATGATCCAAGCGATGGTTCTCCTGATCTCGACATACGAGATCCGATGTCTTCTTCACGAGCGAGGCACACCGAAGGAGACAGAGATCCATGAGCAAACGATCACACAACATAACGACGACGCTGCAGCGATGCAGACTCCCTCTAGGGCATCCATGGTGGATGGCCTTATGAGAGGGAGAGAGAGAGTAGGCGTGTAGAGAGAGAGAGAGAGAGAGACTTATGTTCTCATTATGTATAAAGAAGAGCAAAGGGGTGCCTCTCCTTTTATAATACTTTGAGATCCATGGATCTCAATCCATGGGCAACACAAATCCAATGGCTCTCATTGATTTGTATTTCTTTTAATGGCCAAGATTTGTGGTGGTAAAAACCAACAACAATTATTTTAATTTAGATTAATTATATATTGATATTTCAATATAATTCAATCACCAAATTAAATCAAGATCTCATGGAGATCATAGGAGAGAGAGTGCCTCCTTCCATGTTGGAAAGAGGGGACGACCACACATTTCTAATAGGAGTGGTGGCCGTCCACTCCATGTATATGGAAGGTGGCTCTCATCTCTATAATACAATCTCCAAGATTATGCAATAACTTTTGTTGCAAATTATTCTACAAAAGTAATTCATAATTATTTTGTAGACATTACAATCTTGCCATTAAAAAATTTGTGAATTATATTCACAACCCCAAAAAAATGTAAATTACATTTTCAATTCAATGTCCAATGTGAATCCAATTCACATCAACATTTAATAATCAAATGTAAATTACAAATAGCTCTCTCTTATATATTATAAATCAAATTTATAATATATGTGATTGATATCGATATTCCTATCCATATTATTCTTATCAATGATAATTAAATCTCATTTAATTATCGTGGATCTCTATATTTTCATGTGCCCAAACAATGTGAATCACATTCACATTATTTACATATTTGATAATCAAATCACATTTAATTATCTTAGATAACTCTCCATATAATATGAATCAAATTCATATTATTCATGATAATTAAATCACATTTAATTATCTATTTTCTCAATGCTCGGATACATATATCAACAATGAAATTATCCTGAACTCTTTCAAGGATAATGCGCTTTCTCCACGAATACTTGGAGATAAGGACATGGTGATTGTATTGTTCCACGTATAATGACTTGGATATTGAGATCACTCTTAAATCCAGATCTCGGACCTCCCATAGATGCTTGATTAAATTAAGACCATAAATCTAATCTTCTCATTGCATCTGAATCACAATTAGATCAATGCCCAATATTTGGACCAAGATCAGATTACTTATCTACTGAGAGGAGTCACTAAAATCCAGACTATTTTCATCACTCCCTAGGAATGGAAGCGTGATGGTTATACAACCGTTTATGATCACATCTCCCTCAGGTATTCCCAATACCTGTACATCCTGCATACTAGAAGACCCAGAATAAACCCGAAGTATAAGATCAATTTTACATTGTCTACTTTAGGGATTTATTATTAAGTTTCTCATTTGATCATTGGGATTCGGTATCGATCATATACTTTACAAAAGCATATATTATACCTAGGTATTGATTATATACTTTCCAAAAGTATATATCAAACCTACAAATTCTGTCAAGCTTCCAAAGCGAGACGACCGTACACGGAATTTGATTCTTCCCAATATCTCATGAGTGAGCTCATGTCTTCCAGTTAAGTAATGAACCTATATGTTCCCTTTGAAAGATCGTATTACTCATATACCCTTGCATGCACACCAGCGTGCCGGTCTATAGACCTTGATTAGGTCATCAACCTATTGGTCTGCCAAATGTACATACTCAGACATACAGTAACACATCTATCTCCAGTCAGAGGATGCGTGCCTATATCATGATTGCATATGACATATGACTTTGGTTATCTCGATCTCATTAAGTCAACTCTTTGACCTAACTAATCTGACACCTCCGAATCTCTATTACCATGTAGAGGACCTGCATCAAGAGGTCGGTCAGATATCAACCTAAGTGAGAAAGGATTGCCGTCTCCTACTCAGACTGGAGATCATCTCTTAACAATCATTTGACGGTACTTGATGAGTCCTTAGTCAGACTCTTTAGATATTCATCCAAGCACCAGCCACTATGATTTAATACTTGAATCAATAGCTGTATGATCATCAAGATGGCTATGGTACATAACCCTAATTGTACTAAGGGACCTATTATGCAAATTATCTATTCTTTATTTCAGATCATGGAATGATATTCGCAATAACATTTATTGCATAATGGCTCGCCGTGGGCTCGCATGTCCAACAACACTACTAACTATGCAATTTACATTCAGAAAGAAGAAGAGGCCATGATGACAATAGTTGTGGGGTTGTTGCACATGGTTCATGGAGGGTCCCGGGAAGCATTGGTTGGTTTCTCATTGAGATCGACATCCAATGATAAAAGGCATCAATTATGGTAAGGCATCTCCAATAAGGCAACACAAATGAAGCAAATACAACAGCGACAATGTCGTTAAGGTACTAAGAGACACCTCTAGGAAAGCCATAGACACAAAGCTAGGCGAGAGAAACCTTGAAAGATGGTGCCTCCCGCTACCTGCGTGAGGAGACGATGGCGTTGTGCAAGCTGCACAAGAGATGGGGTCCCTTTCTCAATAGGAACCTTATAATAATGAAAAGAGATACTGAGTTTGTTTTGCCTCTTTTTATATCTTCTCCCAATTTGTTTGGTTATCTTCATGCATATGATATGATAAGTATACTAGAAAGGGGTAGCAGAGCAAAGTTTTAAACTCTGCCATTCTTTTAGTTCTCCATAGGGAAACTCACATATTCATGTGGATGAAACTCATGCACCATCCTCTATTATCCTGGCCTCCAGTACACATCCATTTGACAATCCTATGAGAAAGAACCCACTTTACTAAGGTTCCTATACAAGAGGGATTCATTCTAAGTTTTCATATAGGAGAAGTCCACTTTTAAGATCCTATCTACTACGTTTCAATCCTTGAGATTAGTGGAGCTCTCTCTTATTGAGGAAACACATTGCAGGCTATAATACTCCAGAGGGAGACTCATTGTAATACTGGAGAGTCTGAACGATGTGGTTACAAAGTATCAGCATATTGGTTCTGCCAAGATTGCTCAATAGGTTAACATTTCAAACTCTAGCACTCCATCCCTCCTATTCATTAGCATTATTGAGATACATCATTGTCATCATCAATGACTAGTTGAGTATGTGTTGAATTGAAGTCCTTTATGATGTAATGTATTTTGTGTTTGAGGGAAAGGGTTTCCAAATTGTCTAAGTGGAGCATTGCATGCTCATCTTGATGGGGAGTGTTGAGAATATTGAAGGTTGATTTGATTGCATAATTGGATCTGTCCAAAATCTAATTAAACCTCTCACGTGCATAGTCCCATATAGTTTAGTAGTGAGACCCGGGTGTATAGTGGATCTATGTAAAAAGCTCCATACCTTTTGTGTGCTTAGACAAGGTTAATAACAAGATTTTAATTTTATAAGATCCTCCAGTGGAGTAGGGTTGTTCATCAAGACCATCTCAACTATGTAAACCCATGTTTGATATTTATCAGAGTGCATTTGATCTTCTATTGTTCAATTTTCCATAGTATTAGAGTTTATATTTTCCATTGTGCAATAATTATTATGCAATAGTTAAAATTGTTGTCATGTATCTTGTATTGGGTAAATGGATCTTGATTGTGTACACGTTTTCCTTCTCATATAAAAACTATACACACCCCATTTAACATCTTGAGCATATATTCGAGGCATTATAGGGACTACTGGCCTTGACTACTTGTTAGACTTGGGTCCAACTGGGTCCTTGTTTGACCACCATCCAAAATACTTATGCTGTGAAGGAGTGATCCTACTCTCTAATATTCCATTCTCACACTTTATGAGCACTAGATGTGGGAATATATTTTGGGTGTTGCAATCTCCTCCACCTATATTTGTAACGTCCTTGTTGCGATATGGCTCATCACTTATTCCTAGTAACAGTGGTGAATGCACCTTCCGAGTAGTTCTTTTCTCCTATCTCCTTAGTAGGGTGGCTCCACCTCTTGGGTAGCCCTTTCCACCAGTAAAGGGAACATGCTTTGATACTATTTGTAGCATCTTGGGCATGTACCCAAGACAACATGGAGAACAACTAGCCTTGGCACCTTATTGGGTTTGGACCCAGTTGGGCCCCCATTTGACTACAACCCAAAGTGCTTGCCTAAGTTGTAAAGTAGTAATCCTTCTCTTGTATAACCCACTATCACACTTTGTTAGTACTAGATAGTGAACTATATTCGGGTGTTATGCATCTCTCTGTTCAAAACTAAGCGAGAGAAAAAAATCTAGCCACTTAGAGGCTATAATGTGATCATTCGTGTGGATTTTCTCACTCGCTTAAAAGAGAGTTTTCAAAATAACTCACCTGCCTTTATATCTACTAATGTAGTTGTATTTCATTCTAAATGGTATCAAAGCCAATACACTCAAGGGTTGACCCTTGTACTTTCGAGAAAACTTTCTATGTGACTTGTATACAACAAGGGCGTCCATAGTATGGTCAGTATGACTCTAAATCTTCAATATTTACATCAGGATCTACCACAAGAGAAAGATTAATTTTATATGGAGAAACATTTATGGAGTGTATCTTATTATGAGCATCCACTTGACAATTCCATGATGTAATTAACTACTCTACTTATGGTGATTAATCACCTTATGTTCCTAGCTATTCCAAGAAGTTATAGCGATTAATCATGGTTCTAAGTTCATTGATCATCTTATTTTATTTTATTTTATTTTTAGTGGAGCTTCCTGAAAGTTCCAAGATATAAAACATAGTAATAGTAATTACTATTAGAAGATTTTTGTTTGGTGTCAATGTCCAATTATTCGACTACGTTATAAAACATAGTAATTAGCGGTAAAATAAATGTTAACACACATATTTGAGTATTAATTCATAATTCATGCATATAATATATATGGCGCCAATGTTTATTATTCATAAAGAGCTAAATCAAGCATGTTAATGTGATGAAGTTGGATTTCATCACAAGAGGTACGCAAGCATCTAGATAAGATCAGGTTCAACCTAAGATGGGTTTGTTACATAGATGATATAATATCGAGGTCCTCCTTTTCATTTAAACAAAACTCATAAAATGTACCCAACCAGTGTCTATATAGGTAGGTAACACCAAACATGAATGGGTCCTTGATTTTTCTTGATTAGTATTGTTCAATTTTTGTATAATTAGGGCTAAGATCGAAAATATGAAGTGTTTTTTATGGAAATAATGGTGAAGGATCGAGGTGAAGATGGGTGACAATAACATTCAGAAGAATTTTTTTAGATACTTGGAATCTATTTTGTAACATGTTGGGTTGATATGCCTTAAATCCTAACCATCTGACATAGGCTGAAGAACCTCGTATGCACCCCTCCTACCGTACCATACCCTAACAAGATGGAGGTCTCGCTGCCCGGTCAACAAGCTTGGGGGGTCCCCCTGAGGGGATGTGGAGGTAGCGCCCCTGGTGAAAATTTTTAGGAGCGATTCTATTTGTATTCAAGCATATGGATCCATTTATTCCAGGGATTCGTCTGTACATGAGTACTATATAAACTTCTTAGGGTTAGGGCTCTCTGTATCAATTGAATTCTTTCTTTCTCCACATAGTGAAATCCGATGTTACCACTCAAAAACGTAGCCCAGTTACAGGTGAACCTTGTTAATCCAATGTTTGCATCTTGCTTGTTTGATCATGTTTATGTGTGTTCGTATCTACGATTCGCAACAAACTAGTATCAAAGATTCAGGTTCCATTAGGATCACCCAACAAGATGGTGTCACACAATATGAAGATCGAGAAGTTCACATGTGATGAGAACGAATTTTGAGGTGACCTAACACCCGTTCTTGGAGGCCATGCATTGTCTAACAAATCAGACCTGACAATCGCTGCATTGACCGCTCTTACTGTACTCGGTTCTCAAACAATCGATTGTCAATAATTAACCCACAAGGAGCAAGGTAATTAAGGTGTGAGAGCTAAAATTTATTTTAAACTCTACAAAATGTGTATAGTGACAAGCGGTAGAGTGTCGAAATCAGGGAGTAAACTATGTAGATGTAGAATTGAATATTAATTATTTCTAATTAATATTAATTTCAAGTTTATGCCTTTTGGCCTTTTCTCCTTTTGATATATTTGTGTTTTTTAAATATTTAATAAGTTTTATTTGATTTTTAACTATGCAAATGTTTTTTGTGATTTTATAGTTTAAAATAAAAAGATGATGATAACAATAATATATATTATATATAATAATGGGAGATACAAAGGGAGGTGAAAGAAAATGTTTTTGTATAGTTTTTTTAAAAATAGGGGAACTAACATCAAAATAAAGTATTTTTGGTGTTTTTTATTTTTGCAATTTTTTAGAATTTTCAAGGGTTTTTTTTGTTTTTTTAAGGATTTTTAAAGTTGAAAATAAAGGAATAAAAGAAAACAAAAAATCAAGGGAACTTATATCAGGCCTAAAAATTACTTATAAAGTTAAAATACACCCAAATATAATTTCCCTACAAAATATATGAAATGAAGAAAATTAAAAATTTAAAAGACATTTTTTGATTTTTTTAGATTTTAATAAAATTTTTATATATTATATGATATTAGGGTTTTTGTTTTTAAACTTTTAATGATTCTTGGATATTTAATAAAATAGATAGTATTCTATCTAATAATTTTTTTAGAATTTTTGGATTTAATTTTATATTTTTAGTATTTAATAATTAGAATATAAAAAAATGATCTGTTTTGACCCTTAAAAATAGGAAAATAAAGGAAAATGCCTACATAAAAATATATTTTATAGAATAATATTTTAGGCATTTGTCCTAATTTCCTAGACTTTTCTAAGAAAAAAAGATATTTAATAAAAATAAAATCAACAAAAAGAAAATACAATGCTGCAAGGGGCTTAATTACAATTTATAAAACGGTATTATGCATTGTAAAACACCCTATAAAAATCCAGGGGACTCTAATGCAAAATGCCTCGACATTTCAATTTAATACACAATAGAAGGGGTATTAATTGATTCAAGTTGCAAATTATCCACAAAATATGCATTTAATAAACAAAATGCAGTACTAAAATAAAATACCCTAACCTAGAGGGGTATGGGTGAAAAATGGCCATGCGCCTCACGTGTATACGTACGTGAGGCGACCTGGCAGAGGACCTAAGTGCAATAATAAAAAACTTGGGGTGTAACATGCGATATTATAAAAATTTTGCAATTGTAGAGAAAGGTTTAACTACCAAATAACAAATACAAAAAGTAGGGGGTCTAAGGTGCAAAATTACCCTCACGCGTCATTGATCGACGACCAAATGTGATCTACTAGTGTTGTATGGCCTGGATCAGCATGTACCTCTTTACAGATGAAAGGTCAAGATTAGAACCTCGGTCAGATCTGATGGCTCTAGTGACTCTCGATCGAACATCGGGGTTCTAATCTAGGGCGCCTCCGAGATCCAACGGCTACTACTCTTCAAGAACAGTGAAGAACAACCTCCAATACCTCCTTCCTTATTCCAGATCTCCAGTCTCCAGTCACCTCCGAGGCTCGAACGTAGCCCAAAATGCTGCTGGGGCTCCTTCCCAAGTGGTGGTAGTCTCAGATAGGCCCATACCTCGTTGGAAGAGGTCTGGAGCTCACTGACCGGCAAGAGACCTAGAGCTACTTCGTCGAGTCAAAAGTCCCCCCAAATGGGGTCTTCAGCACCAAGGACCTACAAGGTTAGCTCAAGAGCAAGAAAGTGAGAGATCTTGGGCTGGAAATCATAGGAAGTGGTGAAGAATGTAATGAGGAGATTGGTCTCCGATGACATAGTGTAGTGGAGACCCGAGGTCTATATCGGGAGTAGATAGAGGTGAATGTAAGTGCTGCAAAGGTAGATAAATGGAAGGAGAAGAAGATGGCGGTGTCAGGTGATCGAAATAATGTTGGATTATGGCTGATCAGAGGGATGGAGATCCAAGCTCCAGCTTACGGATCCGTTGGATTTTACAGATCTAAGGAGTAAATCTAACAAAATAAAATGCAAAATCAAATCAACAGGCTATGCTATGAATTGAAAGAGAGAAAGGTAAGGGCATCACCTGATTTAGAACATGGTGGTAGAACCTGGCGGTGGAGCTCCGCCTGGTGGGATTGAATCACCTCCGACAACCACCTCCTTGCTGTGAACTAATGGGATACTCCTTCCTGTCATGAAGGGGAACCTCATAGCTTCAATCCAAGGGGTTAAGTGGTGATGAAGAGGGATCAAACTTGAATCAAAGATTAGAGGTTCCATTTTATAGCATAACTAGGAGAGGATATTAAGCTAGGGTTTCTGCGGGGCTCGATGCTCCATTAAGCAACGATTTATCATGGCATAGAAGAGCATTTATTGAGGCAACGATTCGTCCATGGATTGAGCAATTTGGGGCAGAAAGACGAATGAGAAAATTGGGCAAAAACCGAGGGTTAACAACTCCGATAGGCCCTTCATCCCAAAATCAGAGAGTTGACCCAAGGTCAACTGGGGCTTGGCCCTGATTGGGATGTAGGTTCGGTACATGACAAAACATCAATAAAAATGAGAAATAATTTGAGATAAAATAGAAATTGATTTTATTAAATAAAACTCAAAACAACAATCTGTTTATTTTTTTATGTATTATTTTATTATGAATTTTATTTTTTTACAAAGTTAATCTATTGGGCTTTAATTTTTACAAGTATATTTATATGTATATTTACATATATATAGTATGTACAGTGCATTTGATTTTTATTTTGTAATTAAAATTTTATTATTTTATATCCATAACTTATATATTTATTCCTCATTTAATTACACATTTTCATATTTTTATTATTTTTTATGATTTTATTTATTTACTTAATTAAATATGTGCATATATTATTTATGTATACTATTTCTATATATTTTATTAATTTATTTATTTTAATAAAATTTTAATGATTTTATTCTGTGTTTATTATTGAAATATGTTTTGAATAATATTTCAAATATATATAAAAATACAAGAAAGTTAAAAATATGAATACTGAATATATTGAATATTATATACATGTATGTAGTACAATAGGGATCCAAAAGATAACTTTTACATCTCAACTCCAAATTAATTGAAACCACCTTCATTAAATAGATAATTTAATTTTATGAACAATAAATGTGAGTCTGGTCTATTTTGAGTCTGTATGAAAAAGATACGTCTGAGAATTTTTCTTTGCGACTTTTTTTTCTGTGTGCCCCGAGTACACTGTGTATTATTTGAGTGAAATCATTTTTCTTTTTTATGTACAATGTTCATGTACAAAGTTTATTGATTTGAAGTGAAAATAATAAAGAGTAAAAATAGGCCCCAAAAGCCTATTATTGAGTAAAATAATTAGGGTTTTTGTGTAGTGTATTATGTACTAGTACCCTATCTCCCCCTACTTTATTCCTTGTCGACCAAGTCATCGTGGTGACGGGGTCTCGGGGTCTAGGTTCACTCAGTGTCTTTGACACTTCATTATTTTTCTGTTCTTTCTTCTATTCTTTTATTTTAATATTAAATATATGTAATTATTGAGTATTTATAAGTTAATGAATGAATGCTATTTTATATAAATTAACTTATATACATGCATTTATCTAGGGATTCAATGTCAAAATGAAAGAATAAATGTGATGAAATGGAGATTCATCAACAGGGAAGAACATATTCATTCTATGGAAGATCAAGATGCACACCTTTTTGAAACCACATGGCATAGGTGTCATTAGATCAGGAGCGGGCGAAAGCACTCAAACCCCCTGAGTTGACGGTGTAGGAAGAGAAAACACACTCGACGATTATGTTGTATTTAGCAGACACGATTATCGCATAGGTTACCGATGAGGATTCCGTAATCGGTTTGTGGTTGATACTCGAAACATTGTACATGACGAAGTCTCTGAACAACAAATTGCTCTTGAAGCAACGTCTGTTCTCTCTCCACATGCAAGAAGGTACATCTTTTAAAGAACATCTAGATCACTTAAATACATTACTGGTGGATTTAAGAAATGTAGATATTAAGATTGAAGATGCGGATGTTGCCTTGATTTTTTTTATTTCTCTTCCATTATCGTATGGGGATTTTGTTCAATCATTATTAAGGGAAGAGAATAGATAATCCTCGAGGAAGTTCATGCAAGTCTGCATATGCGTGAACTTTAGCATACGACTACCGGGAAGCATGACTCTGACACTACATGTTTGGTTACAACTCATGAAAAGAGTCATGCCAGGTTTGGCTATGCGAAGAATCATAATGCTATGGATACATGCAATTATTGCAAGGAACATGGAAATTGGAAGAAGGGCTGCCTGAAGAAAGGAAAAGCCATGGTTGTTGTCGTGGCTCAAGGAGGAGCAGATTCCGAAGATGATCTGGTTCCCACCTTTACTGGTAAGAAGATGACGGATATCACATGGATTCTTGATTCAGGTCATTTTTACCATATGACTCTAATGAAGATTGGTTCTGCACCTATGAGAAGATAGATGGTGGAAATGTCATCATGGGGAATGATGCAACATGCAAGATTGTAGGGATTTGTTTTGTGAAGATCAAGATGCATGATGGAGTCGTGAGGACGGTGACAGAAGTACACCATTTTCCTGATCTGAGGAAGAACCTGATATCCCGTGGAGTCTTGGACTCTAAAGGATATATGTACAACGTTGAAGGTGGAGTCATGCATGTTGTCAAAGCTGAGGTGGTTGTCCTCAAGAAATGAGCAGAAGACCATATACATCATGCATGTGTCTACAGTTACATGTTCTGCTGCAGTGGTGTCCAAACCATGAGATCAAAGTTAAAATTGCGGCAATCCTGATGGGACACATGAGTCAGACATGGATGAATATCCTCAATCAAAAGGGTCGTTTCGAGAATCTTAAGGGATCTAAGCTGGAGTTCTATGCGCATTGCATGTGCAAGAGACAACACATGAAGCAATTTAATAAAGCTATTCACAAGACGAAGGAGATGCTCGACTACATCCATGCTGATTGTTGGGGTCCTTCACGAGTCCTAACTTCGGGATGTGCTAGGTTGTTTCTATATATTATTGATGATTACTCTAGGATAGTGTGGGTATACATGATGAAGCACAAGAGCGATGCATTTTAGAACTTTAGGAAGTGGAAGATCTTGGTGGAGAACTAGACTTGTAAGAAGGTGAAGTGTCTTCATATAGGTAATAGGCTGGAGTTCTGATCATCAGAGTTCAATGAGTTCTGCAAGGAGGAGGGTAATCTGATACACTTCACCGTGAGAGATATGCCATAACATAATGAAGTTGCATAATGAACGAAGTGCCTTCTCTCTAATGTTGGACTTGGTAGAGCATTCTAGGCCAAAGCTATGAATACAACTTGTTACTTAGTTAATCGGAGTCCCACATCCACCATTGATTGCAAAACACCCATGGATGTATGGTCTGGTAATCATGCTGATTATTCTGTTCTACGAGTCTTTGGTTGTGCTACTTATTATCATGTTAGTGAAGGAAAGTTAGAACTAAGAGCAAAAAAGGTGGTATTTATAGGTGTATGAGTAAAGGGGTACAGAATCTGGTCCCCTTTTGAGCATAGAATCATTGTTAGAAGGATTGTTATCTTTGATGAGAATTCCATGCTTCACTTGAGTAGTGAGTCTGACAGGTGATGATGTACCTGAACATGTGGAGTTTGAACTGAGACCAAGTAGTGATCACACAGTTGATCACGCCACTCACGATCAAGTTGTCATCGAGCAACATGAAGCTGAGCAACCAGAGAGGCAACCGAGTGTTACTATTGATCTGCCCAATAGAGAGATACATCCATCGTAGAGATACGAATTTGAAGGCATGTTTGCATTTGCACTACAAGTTGCGAAGGAGGCAGAGCCTCTAAAGCCCTCCACTTACACGGAGGCAATAACTGGGGCAAAATTTGGGCAGTTGATTGTTGCTATGGTTAAGGAGATGGAGTCTCTTCACAAGAATCTGACATGGGAGCTTGTCAAGTTGCCAAAGGGAAGGAAGGTCGTTGGATGCAAATGGAACTTCTAGAAAAAGATAGAAATCTCAGGAAGTGAAGGCATCATATACATGGCACACCTAGTTGCGAAGGGTTACAATCAGAAGGAAGGTTTAGACTACAATGAGATATTCTCTCCCATTGTAAGACATACATCCATCAAGGTGCTACTAGCTCTTGTAGCACATAGAGACTTGAAGATGGAGCAGCTAGAAGTGACGACGACTTTCTTGCATGGTAAACTCGAAGAATACATTCTTATGAGCCAACTGAAAGGATTCCATCTCGGGGCAAGGAAGACCATGTGCGCAGATCGAAGAAGTCAGTGTATGGACTTAAGTAGTCTCCCAGACAGTGGGACAAGAAGTTTGACAGTTTCATGACTGATCATAGGTTCAATAGGAGCCCATATTATTGTTGTGTTTACCACAACAAGGTGGAGGATGATTCTTTCATCTATGTGTTATTGTACGTCGATGACATAATGGTTGCTGCCAAGCAGAAGAGTACCATAGATTATTAGAAGATGCTCCTTAGTTCAAAGTTTGACATGAAGGACCTCGGTGCAACGAAGAAGATTTTAGGAATGGAGATCATTAGAAATAGTGCAGAAGAGAAACTTTTCTTATCTCAGAAGAACTACATAGAGGAAGTTCTAATGAGATCTGGGATGTCTACAACCAAGCCTCTAGGTACTCCATCTGCTACAAATATTTATCTCTCAGTTTCTTTCACATGTCAGTCAGACGTAGCGAAGGAACACATGTTGCATGTTCCCTATGCCGTCACAGTTGGGAGTCTTATGTATACCATAGTATGCATAAGATCTGACATCGCTCATGCTATGAACATTGTTAGCAGATTCATGGGCAACCTAGGGAAGGAGCATTGGCAGACAGTCAAGCGGTTTTTCTGCTATCTGAGAGGAACATCAAACATTAGCCTCATCAATATAAGTGATTCAGAGTGTTTGGTTGCTGGATATTCAGATTCAGACTATGCTACATATGTCGATGGAGGTGATCAATGACATGCTACATCTTCACTTTGAGGAATTCAGTTATCAGTTGTAATCCTACCTTACTGCCATCAGTTACTTTGTCTACCATATAGGCAAAGTACATGGCTTTGACAGAGGTTACAAAGGAAGGCATCTAGCTGAAGTGCTTTTGGAGATCTCGATCGACAACACGATCAAGCTATAATATGTTGTGACAGTCTCAGTGCGGTATGCTTAGCTACGGATCATGTGCATCATGAGAGGACTACATACATAGATGTCGGATATCACTTCAATCATTATGAGAAGAGGATCAATGTGAAAAAGGTTAGCACAACAGATAATCCAGTCGATACGTTCATAAAGGCAATTCCTAGGAGTAAGTTCAAACATTATTTGGACTTGCTCAACGTTGACAGTTGGCAGGAGCTCTAAGGAGGGGCTGGTGGTGGCATGACGAAGCTTGACAAAGCTTCTCAGAGGATTCAATTTAAGGTGGAGACTATTGATATGGATTGAATCCTAACCATCTGACCGGGTTGAAGAACCTTGTATGCACCCCTTCCTGACGTACCATACCCCAACAAGATGATGGTTTCATTGCCCGGTCAATGAGCATGGTTGGGGGAGGGGGGTAGGAAAGGTGTGCTCCCCCCTACGGGCAACCCTGACAAAAATTTTACGAGTGATTTTGCATTCGGGTGTATGGATTCGTTTATTTCAAGTATCCGTCTACATGAGAGTACTATATAAACTCCCTAAGGTTAGGGATATCTGTATCCTTTGTATTCTTTCTTTCTCCACACAATGAAAACCGATCAACGTCGCCTAAGGATATATCCCAATTATGGGTGAACCTTGTAAATCCATATGTTTGTGTCCTCCTTGTTTGATCGTGTTTGTGTGTGTTTGCTTCTACGATTCACAACAATGGGAAATTGATGGTGATATTACTCATAGAATAAATGTAGGTTAGCTAAAGTGGAGAGAAGCCTTTATTGTTCTATGTGATAAGGAAATCCTTAGGAAATCGAAGGAAAGTTTTACAAAGTAGCGGATACTTGGAGATAAGGACATGGTATTGTAAGTTCTACATATAGTGACTTGGATATTGAGATCACATCTCAAATCTAGATCTTGAGGACCTCTCATAGATGCTTGATTAAATCAAGGTCGTAGATCTAATCTTCTCATAGCATCTGAATCACATTCAGATTAATGTCGAACATTTGACTAAGAATAGATCACTTCTCTACTGAGAGGAGTCACTAAAATCCAAACCTGTTTCATCACTCCTTCGGAATGGAAGCATCATGGTTATACAATCGTTTATGATCACATCACCCTCAGGTATTTCTAATACATGTACATCCTGTATACTAGAAGGCCTAGAATAAACCCAAAGATATAGATCAATTTACATTGTCCTCTTTTGGGTTTTATCATTAAGTTTCTCATTAGGTCATTGGGAGTTGGTATCGATCGTATGCTTTCCAAAAGCATATATTATACCTACAAATTCTTGTCATGCTTTCAAAGCAAGATGACAATGCATGGAATTTGATCGATCCCAGTACCTCATGAGTGAGCTTATATCTTCCGATTCATAAGTGAACTTTTATGATCCCTTTGAGAGATCGTATTACTCATATGACCTTGTATGCATACAGCTCGTCGGTGTACAAACCTTGATTAGGCCATCAACATATCAGTATGCCAAATGTACATAGTTAGACATATATCAATACAACTGTCTCTGGTCAAAGGATGCATGTCTATGTCGTGACAGTATACGATATAGGACTTGGTTATCTCGATCTCGCTAAGTCAACTCTTTGACCTAACTTACCGGACGACTCTAAATCTCTATTCCTATGTAGAGGAGCTACATCGAGAGGTCGATCAGAAGTCAACCTATAGAAAAAGGATTGCCATCTCCTTCTCAAGATGGAGATCATCTTAATAATCATTTGACAGTGCTTGATGAGTCCTCAATCTAACTCTTTAGATATTCATCCAAGTACCAGCCTCTATGATTCAACAATTGAGTCAACATTTGTATGATCGTTAAGAAGGCCATGGTACATAACCCTAATTTTATTAAGGGACCCTATAGTACCTTCATTTATTTAACCTCAGATAGGGAGTGAAATAAAACAATAGATTTTACCGATAAATCAGACATTAAAATGATATTTATTGTAGGAATGGTTCGCCTCAGGTTCACATGGCTAACAATCTCCCACTACCCCTAGAACCATTTAGGTACAATCCTTAAACACATACTCATTACATGCTGGTCGAAAACCTTCTTTGTCAAAGGTTTGGTAAGTGGACCATGAATGTTATCGGCAGATGCTACCTTGGTGATGATGATGTCACCACATTTTTGTATCTCCTGAATGATGTGGTATTTCCTTTCTACATACTTGCTCTTTTGATTCCATCTAGATTCCTTGTCCTGAGCTATGACTTATATGTTATCACAGAGTAGAGGGATGGGTGAATCAGAGGAAACTACGCCAAGCTCCAGGATGAACTTGCGTAACCACAACGCATCCTTTACAGCATCTGATGCAGCAATGTATTCGGATTCTATCATTGAATCAGTTGAAGTATCCTGCTTCTTACTTCTCCAGCTCACAACACCACCATTCAATGGGAACACAAACCATGTTGTTGACTTTTGATCATCAATATCAGACTGGAAGCCAGAACCTGTGTATCCTAAGACTTGGAGATCACCCTCTCCATAGACCAATATGTAATCTTGTGTCTCTCTTAGATACTTGAAGATGTTCTTGAAGGATATGGTAAGATCCTTAAGCACATTACGGAAGCGTGAAGATCACATCATATGCGATCAAGAGCGACTAGTTACACTAGATGCCCGAGGCAGTGGAATTAAAAATTTTATGTAGATGAAACCACATGATCCGAGAACACTTCTCGAATCATTTCAATCTTAAACCACAAACGGGTATTAGAGTTACCTCTTGAAGCATGGTTGCGATCGAGTATCTAAACGAAGTGACCTCCTGTCTCAAGTTCGATCTAACGGAGGAGACACTTGCGAGCACATTGATGAAACGCGTGCTTCTCGCAACCATGTTGATGATCCAACTAACAAATCTCCTGATCTTATCTTACGAGATCCGACGTCTTCTTCAAGAGTGAAGTGCATCGAAGGAGACAGAGATCCACGAGTGGTCAAAGCGGTGGCACAACGGTGTGGCGACGACGACGACCCTCTCGAGGGTTTAGGGTGGACAACCACTCTAAGGAGAGAGAGAGGCATGTGTAGAGAATATGAGAGAGAGTCTATTCCATTGTTCTGTATACTAGAAGATCTAGGGTTGCCTCTTCTTTTATAGTACTTTGGGAGTCCATGGATTCCAATCCATGTGAAACATAAAATTAATTGCTGAGATTGATTTGTGCTTCTACTCAATGGCCATGATTTTGTTGTAAAAACATAAAAAATAAATTAGATTAAAATAAATATATTTAATAATCAACATAATTTAATTTGAAATAAACTAATTAGCATTGGACGATTAGGTGGGAAGCCACCCACCCTCCTAAAAAGGGGAGGATGACCACCCTTTTGACCAAGTCAAAGGGTAGCAGTCCATCATCCATTAAATGGATGACGTTGGCTCCTCCAATCCTTTCATACATATTTACAACAACTTTTGTTGTAAATTAATTCACAAAATAATTCCATATTAATTTTGTGAATATTGCGATCATGCCATTAAATAATTGTGAATCATATTCACAACCCAAAATAAAATGGAAATTGCATTTCCAATTAATTTCCATTATGAATCCAATTCACATCAATGATTAATTTGAAGATATTATTTACAATAAGTTCTCTCTAATATATTATAAATCATAATTATATATATAAATAAATAATATGGATAGTGTTATCATTCATAGAGGCCAGGGAGGTTGTTCTGTGTAACAACCACGTTAGCTGTTACACAGAGTAGTTTCCTCCTTTTTTTCATTTTTTTTCAAATTTTTTTCATGTATATTCATCTATATATCCGCCCTACATGTCATTCAAATTTCGTGAGAAACAGAAACTCCTAATCCCTCCAACTAGAACAGGCCGATTATAGCAAATATTAGACCGTTAAAATTTACCCGGTCTATAAGGAGGGCTTAGGAGTCTCCGTTTCTCACGAAATTAGAATGACATGTAGGAGGGATATATAGATGAATATAAATGAAAAAATGTTTGAAAATAAAAAATAAAAAATGAGGGAAACTGCTCCGTGTAACAACCAACTTGGCTGTTACACAGAACAACTTCCCTTTTCTCTTATTCATATCCTTAATTATTAGATCATATTTAATCATCTTGGATTTCTATTCTTATGCACCCAAATAACATGAATCACATTCACATTATTAACATCTTTGATAATTAAATCACATTTAATTATCTTAGATAACTCTCCTTATATGACCAAATAATATGAATCAAATTCATATTATTTATGATAATTAAATCACATTTAACCATCAATTTTCTTCAATGCTCAGACGCATTATCAATAATGAAATTATCCTTAAACTCTTTTAAGAATGACGTGCTTTCTCCGAGGATACTTGGAGATAAGGACATGGCGATTGTACGTTCCATGTATAGTGACTTGGATATTGAGATCACTTCTCAAATTTAGATCTCGAGGACCTCCCATAACTGTTTGATTAAATTAAAGCCATAAATCTAATCTTCTCATTGCATCTGAATCACATTCAGATCACTATCCAGCATTTGGACAAGATTAGATTACTTCTCTATTAGGAGGAGTCACTAAACTCCAAACCTGTTTCATCACTACCTCGGAATTGAAGCATCATGGTTATACACTCATTTATGATCACATCACCCTCGAGTATTCCTAGTACCTGTACATCCTGCATACTGGAAAACCTAGAATAAACCTGAAGTTTTAGATCTTATTTAGACTTCCTCCTTCAATGTTTTATTATTAAGTTTCTCATTTGATCATTTGGGAGTTGGTATCGATCATATACTTTCCAAAAGCATATATCATACCCATGTATTGATCATATACTTTCCAAAAGCGTATATCATACCCATATATTGATCATATATTTTTGAAACACATATATCATACCAACAAATTCAACCAAGCTTCCAAAGCGAGACAATCGTGTACGGAATTTAATTTATTTCTCATGAGTGAGCTCATGTCTGCTGGATTGGTAATGAACCTGTATGATCCATTTGAGAGATCGTATTACTCATATGCCATTGTATGTACACCGACACACCAGTGTATAGACATCGATTAGATCATCAACCTATCGGTCTGTCAAATGTACATACTAAGACATATATCACTACATCTGTCTTCAGTCAAAGGATGCATGCCTATATCGTGACAGCATACAGCATAGAACTTGGTTATCTCGATATCGCTAAGTCAACTCTTTGACCTATCTTATTTGACACCCCCGAATCTCTATTCCTATGCAGAGGACCTGCATCAAGAGGTCGGTCAGATATCAACCCATTAGAGAAAGAATTGCCATCTCCTACTCAAGCTAGAGATCCTATCTTAACAATCATTTGATGATGCTTGATGAGTCCTCAATCTAACTCTTTAGATATCACCCAAGCAACAGCCTCTATGATTCAACATTTGAATCAATAACTGTATGATCATTAGGATGGCCATGGTACATAATCCTAATTGTACTAAGGGACCTATTATGCAAATTAATTATTCTTCATTTCAGATCAGGAATGATATTTGTAATAACATTTATTGCATAATGGCTCGTTGTGGGCTCGCATGTCCAACAATCTCCACTATCCCAAAGAGCCATTAATGTGCTAATCTTTAAACCTCATTCACATGCTACTCATAAGCTATTTAGAAAAATAGCTAGGTAAGCTGACTAGTCACTCTGTTCCCGAGAGACTACGTCAAGTCCTTTTACGGTACTTTCTTATCTCCTAGTAACAGTGCTCGCATCAAATGCGAATGTTGCATCTTATGCAACCCATATTCAATCTTATTAACGTAGTTACAATGTCCTTGATACTACAACTCAATTATTATAACCAATATGTAATTTATGTTATCCTTATCAGAATGTCCATATTTCCAGAGATCTCTATCTCCTAAGACTAAGATCCAGTCTTATGTCTTCTAAGACATCTGCTGTTAAGACCTTTTAGATCACTATCTATAAGGTCTTAAGTTCTTGAAGATAAGACTTTGAGATCACTGTCTCAAAAATCTCATCATCTTTAAAGGTATTGTTATTACTGCAATCAAGTGTTTTATCTCCATCGTAGGATTAGTAACAGTTTACTTCTCCCACTGTAGGGTAGACATTTGGCTTTTGTACACATCTAGCATACACTAAGATTTCCATAGCTGATACACTAGAGCATGTATCTTTGGTATTCACATCCTCAATTCTTTGAGGTGCTATCCCTTTATATAGGTCAGTACCATATCTTAAGGGAAAGAAGCCTTCCTTGAGATTTTCCAAAATTGGAATGTGTCCAAGGTGTACCACTAATGTGACAGTCCTAATACCCTCTTCTCTTTGTTTTTTAACATTTTCAGAACTAAGATACAAGAGGTATCCTTGAGATCTTTCATCCCAACATATGAAACAACCATATTATAAAACAGGTATTATCATCGTTATATCATTTCAAATGATTAGGATTTTATCTACATTTAGCATGATGAACACAATGGCACTCCCACCAAGCATCACATGGTTCATCAAGATTCTATCTGAAAACATAACATCTATAATTTCATCAAATCTAATGTTCCAACTACAAGAAGCTTATTTTGAGTCCATAGATGGAATTCTCTTACACACTTTGCCTTCCTCAACTATGAAGTCCTGGGGCTACTTCCTATGAATATCCTCAGTAAGGTATACATAGAGGAATGCAATCTTGACTTCCATTTTGTAGATGTCATAATCAAGTTGTGTAGCTACAAATAGCAATATTCTCATGGGCTTACACATGGTTACTGATGAGCAGATCTCATCGCAAGAGATGTCTTCTTTTCGTATGTATCTTATGACACGAGTCGTGCTTTGAAGGTCTCTACCTTCTTCATGTTCCCTCTTTCTCATGAAGATCCATTTACACCTAAACGGGGTTTACATTTTTAGGTGGATCTTTGAGGGTCTATATACAACAATTGTACATGAAATCTACTTTAGACTTTACTGCTAACATCCATCTTTCCATGTCATGATCCTTAGAAGCTTCATCATATGAAGTCAGATCATTGTTAGTTTTTTCTAACAAATGGAGTCCATACCTTCTAGGTGGACTTACCACCCTCAAACTTATTTGAAGAGGTATGAGTGTTTAATCTTTAATTATTCTTTTAATTTCTGATTTCAGGAATCTCATTATCTTTCAAGATTCAATGAGTTCATTTTACTTCATTTACATCTTGATTCTTAAAAAAGAGTCATCCTCTTAGAATCATATTCTTAGAGATGAAATCTTTTAAGAATCTCAAGGTCATAAAGTAGGTATCGAATATCATCCTTTATTTTCCCAATGAATTAGCACTCTCTAGTGCTAGATTCCAGCTTCCTTGCATCCATGATATGGATCGAGCAACTCTAAATTATTAGGCTAGGTTCCAAACCATAGCTTATGAGGGTTTTCGAGTTTAGATTTGCATGGAATCTTATTAAGGATATATATTGTAGTCTCTGCTACATATATACATGGAAACTAAGAGGTAATTATGTTAAGATTCATCATTGATCAAATCATGTCACACATGATCCAGTTGTATCTCCCTATAACTCTATTAAGTTTCGGTGTATTAGGAGGAGTGAGATAAGAATGATATTCATATCTCTATAACGTATTCTTTGAATTCATCTAATAAGTACATGCTACCTAGGTTAGATCAAATTCATTTCATCTTCCTTCAGAATTTGATTCTAAACCAAAAAGTGAAATATTTGAACATTTGAAAGGTTTCTAAGGTGAAGGGACGAAATCTCATATCACAAGTAATCATCAATAGATCACATATCATTAATGTTTATTATAATATAGATGATCCACATACAACAATATGTATGAGATCTTGAATACCTTGACATCTTACACCATTCTCAGAGAAGGGTGCATTCGACATTTTTACTTTGAATACAATATTCACAAGTATGTAAGATTTGAAATTTCAGACATTTAAAGCTTCATATTTTACTAATCTATTGATCTCATCAGTGGACTTATGTCCAAGGCTTGATGTCAGATCATCGTCAAATGATCTTCATCCTCCTACTGATCTTTTAAGGTTTAGTTTTCAGTAATCAGAAATGCTAATGAACCATTCATTAATTTTTTAATTTAGTAGAGTCATCTAGATGTTAGATTACTATCTGAAACATATCCATCATAACTCTTTAGATTATGTCTATTCCAGAATTCATGTTTATTTCCAACATTTAGAAATAAACAGTGAGTGTATTCCAATATCTAGTTCACATAGACATTCTCTAAGACTAAGGGCTCTCCCACTTAAAATATGATGTCCATCTATCCAATGGAGAATGTTGAGATATTTATATCTCACAATATTGTCTTTCTCATTTCTATTTTCTTTATATACCTCTCATGTAATTAACCCAGAGCTTTTCTCCTATATAAGAGAGCCCTAGGGCCTCATATAATTTATGACTTTCTTTTCTCCTAACATGGTATCAGAGTAATGGTCCTAGACCGGGGTTCTCGTATCCCACTTACCCTAACCATGTACGCCTACCTCTTCCCCCCCTCGTCGCTGCTGCTCCCCTCCCCTCCTGTCGTTGTCACCGCTGCGGGTTACCTCCCCTCCCGCAATCACCGCTGTGAGTTCCCTCCCCTCATACCATCCTCATAGCAGCTTCCCTCCCTTCCCACCGCCCAGAGCTGCCGAACTGCAGCCTATGCATCGCACAACCGCCCAGGGTGCAGGGTTGACGCCGAGACTCTCCCTTGTTGCCCGAAATACATCACGCGACCCACATTGGTTGATGTGATCGAATAACAGGCCGCTAAAGTCTGAATTTGGCCAGATTTCATGGTTTTTCATATATAAACCATATCTTACGACTCTAGACCACAACGAGAAGTAGTGAGGATGGTTGTATGAGTCTACAAATACAACTGATCCTCCATATGATTGTGTAGACTCACTCAGATTAGTCTACTCCTCAGTTTGTTTCGGGTTTCGACATTCTTATTATAATGTCAGAGAACACAGATGACATCTTCTCATCGTACGATGTCTTCAAGGGCCCAGCTCCCATCTTGAAGATGGATGGGACCAACTACGAGTTGTGGTCCATGCAGTTTCGTACCCTTATGCAGTGCCATAACAAGGAGCACATTCTATGGATTCAGAGCCGACAGACAAAACCAGGGCTAATGCTTCTTGGATGCAAGATGATGTCTATGCTCGCATTTGGCTTTCCGGGACACTCACCATGTAGATTGCCAATGATATTGTCAATCAACCCACAACAAAGGCTATGTTGGACATCTTAGCTGACACCTATGGGCAGGCAAAGAATGAGAGCAAGATTCTTCAGCTGCAGTATGATATTTTCTTGACCAAGCAGAATGGTCGACCACTTCATGCCCACTTCTCACATCTTAGAGGCATGTTTGAGCGACTGCACAGCTTCATGCCCATTACTACCAGCACTGAGCAGCATGTATATCAGAGTGCCACTATGACAGGAGTCATCCTGTCATCTCTTGACTTGAGTACGATGCAACACGTACTCAACTTCTGACTGGAGAGATGATACCTCTAATGGAGGAGGTCTAAAAGAGATTGAGTAGGATCACTACCTCATCTACTACTACAACTCAGACTCCCTATGCTATGGAAGCCTCTCGTGGCAGAGGGGGGACTTCACAGTTTTGCAAATGCGGACCCTGTGATCGAGGAGGAGGACGTCAACGTGGCCCATGTTCACATTACCACCGTCCTGGTCATTATGAGGAGACATGCTATCAGAAGCATGTATATCATGTGTCTGCTCTTGTTGCTGAGAAGATCGAGCCTACTTATGCCCCTGCTTATGATGCACGATTTGATGATATTGTTTCCAGATTATGAGAGATGATGAGCACTCCGACAACTTCAACTGTAGGTTCTTCGGATGTAGCTGTTAATGTCAGAGCTTCGTTTAGTTCACCAGGTATTCCTTATGCGCTTACCAATTGTAGCAGCTCATATTTGACTGATTGGATTATGGATTCTGGAGCATCACAACATATGTGTGGTGATTGGGCATAGTTCAGTTCTTATAGGTCTATCCCACTTGGTAGATCCGTGGTGATTGCTAATGGGGTCCATCTACCCATTGTTGGTCAGGGGAATATCATTCTAGCTCCTTCTATGCATTTTCTAGAATGTTTTGCATGCTCCAAATTTTTAGATGAATTATCAAATTACAAAAGATTTACATTGTCGTGCCATATTTAATCCATCTTCTCTTGTGTTTCAGTATATATTCACAGGTAGGGTGATTGGATGTGGCTGTGAGCGGAGAGGCCTGTACAAGCTCGCCCTACTATTGTGTGTTGGTACCGCTACTATTCCGTATGGATCTGTTTCTCCCTTTATGTGGCTTCTTTGTTTTGGACACCATCCTCTAAAGACGATGTGTTATGTTCTACCTCAGATCTCTACTCATGCTATCTAGGACTGTGAAGCCTGTTAGCTTGGGAAGCACGATCGTTCTTCTTTTCCGAGTCGTCACAGTCGTCATAGCAGTTAGTCATTTGAGTTTTTCCATTTTGATATCTGGGATCTTAGTCGTGTTCCCGATCATCAGTGATACCATTTTATGTGGTAGATGTGGATGATTTTTCAAGATTATTTTGGGTCTTCTTATTGAAACACAAGTCTAAAGTTAGTGTTATCATTACATCTTTTCTTATTGACGTAAAGAATATCTTTTATGCTAATGTGAAATTTATTCGTACTAACATTGCCTTGGAGTTTTCCACCTTACATTTATATGAATTTCTACAATCTCTTGGTATTGTTCATCAGACCTCTTGTGCTTATACCTTACAAAAGAATGGTGTGGCTGAATGCAAACACCGTGATCTTTTGGATGTCACTAGAACCCTTTTTATTCAAAGTCGAGATCCTCATTCCTTCTGGGGTGATGCTATTCTCATTGCTTGCTACTTGGTGAACCGCATATCGTCCACTATTCTTGGAAAAAAAGGTTCCTTTCTTGATTGTGTTTCCCGAGAAAGACCTATTCTCCCTTACTCACAGAGTCTTTGGGTCTGTGGCTTTTGTCCACAATTTCACTCTTGGTCGTGACAAGCTCTCACCTAGAGCTGTCAAATATGTCTTTGTGGGTTATTCTCATGCTTAGAAAGGGCATAGATGTTTTGATCCTGTAGGATGAAAATATTATGTTAGTGTTGATGCCACATTGTTTGAGTCTATTATGTATTTTCTCCTATAGGTGAGAGGTTGTCTAACACTATTTCAGGTGAGGATGTTGTTGTTCCTCCACCTATGTTATCTACACCTTCTACACCCAATGTTGAGTCTGTCATCTCCACCTCCACCACCTTATCCACCTCCACCTTCGCCTACCTTGATGCAGTTCCTACTACGGTTTTACATTCGTAGGTCTTCTACTCGCCTCTCTGCTCAGGCATCTTCTCCATCATCCAACACGCCTCAGGTATGTAATGAGCACATTGTTTCTACTGATGGCACTGGAGATTTGAATGTTCCATAGGATACATCACAAGATGAGTTGATACCAGAGAAAAGAGAGGCTGATGACCTGGATGTACCTATTGCCTTGAAGAAGCCACGTCCTCAATGTGCCACTTATACCCTAGTTGCACATGTTTGATTGGACGATCTTTCATAGGAGTATAGGAGGTTTGTTGCAGGACTCTTTGCTGTTACTATCCCACGAATATATTAGGAGGGCATACATGATAGTAGGTGGCGACTTGCCATGGAGGAGGAGATGGCCGCTTTGCAGTCGCGTGGTACCTGGAGCATTGTTACTGCTCCTCCAGGTGCCTCTGTTGTGGGATGCAAATGGATCTTTACGGTGAAGCAACGAGCAGATGACAGTGTGGATCGCTATAAGGAAAGGCTTGTGGCACATGGGTTCACCCAAACTTATGGGGTGGACTATCAGAATATCTTCTCTCCAGTGGACAGATACTCTACACTTCACATTCTTCTATCAGTTGCTGTTTCACGGGACTGGCTTCTTTACCAACTTGATTTGAATAATGCATTTTTATATGGTGATATACAGGAGGAGGTATATATGCACAATCACTAGGATTTGTTACTGGGGGGAGCCTTAGGAGGTGTGTAGGATCCATAAAAAATATTTACGGCCTGAAGAAGAGTCCGAGAGCTTGGTACCAGAAGCTATCGGAATTGATAGAGCAATAGGGGTTTGTGCGGTCTACTGTAGACAACTCACTTTTTGTTCAAAGGACACAGAGAGGTACTGTAGATATTCTTGTCTATGTTGATAATATTATTGTCACAGGGGATGATGAGCAAGGCATTCAGGCTGCCAAGAAGTTCCTTGGTTAACAGTTTGTGACTAAGGACCTTGGCAATCTTTGATACTTCCTTGTATTAGAGTTCGCCATGAATTAGTGCGATCTTGTTATGACCCAGAGGAAGTTTGTGACAGATCTTCTTTGAAAGATAGGTATGACAGGGTGCAATCCTGCTACTACCCCTATGGATCCAAGTATGAGATTGTATGATGATGACATTGAGGAGGTAGATAGGAGGAGATATAGGGAGTTTGTTGGGAAGCTCCTATATGCCACTATCACCAGACTGGATATATCATTTGCTGTAAGCAAGGTTAGCCAGTTCATGGAGCAACCCAGGAAGGTTCATATGGATGCAATCTATATGATCTTGAGATATTTGAAGACTTCACTTGGTTTTGGTCTTATATTTAGCAGAGAGACATCTCTTGAGGTGGCAACATATGCAGATGCATATTATGCAGGTTGCCCTAGAGACAGGAAGTCTACTTCTGGCTTTGCTATTTTTGTTGGGAGCTCACCTGTATCATTGAAAAGCAAGAAGCAGACAATGGTTGCTAGATCTAGTGCAGAATCTGAGTATAGGGCAATGGCACAGGGAAGCACATAGATGATGTGGGTTAAATCTGTGTTGTTGTTGAAGTTTCTCTTCCCATGCAGCTTTTTTGTGATAATCAAGCAGGGCTATTTATTTCCAATAATCCTGCATTTCATGAATAACAAAGCATATAGAGGTCGATTGCCATTACACTAGAGATATGATCCAGAAAGGTCTCATATCTACCTCCCATGTTGCTACAGGAGATTAGACTGCTGATATTTTCACCAAGGCTCTTGATAAAGGTCTTTTTCAGAAGTATTGTTCCAAGCTGAGCATGATAGATATATACGCTCCAGCTTGAGGGGGAGTGTTGAGATATTTATATCTCATAATATTATTTTTCTAATTTATATTTTCTTATGTACCTCTCATCTAATTAACCCAGGGATTTTCTCCTATATAAGAGAGCCCTAAAGTCTCATTTAATGGATGGTTCTTTTCTCCTAACAGAGATTGCTGCAACAATTGCATCAACATCCATATGGATGGCTATTAAACCTTAAGATCAAGTTTTCTAGTCTTCTAAAATATATGCAACCAATTGCAAGTGTTTGATCTTATTCAATAAGCAAGTCATTTCAATGATTATATGTAGATATACAATATTTCAATGCACTATCTGAGTCCTTCCCTAAGGATCCTAGATAGTCTAGATAGTCATACTATCAGTACATCGGCTTATTGCGGTATTGGCATTCATCCTACTCTTTGGATGTCATATGGAAGTCATAGAAGTATAGTCAACTTCTGACTTTCCTTCTTACTTGGATCAAATCCAAGCTTCAACTGCACTCCCCTCATCTATAAACAACCATTTCTTAAGACAAAAAATCTCTTAGGTTGAACTCAAAAGATTTCAATATAAGAGTATTTCAACATTTATACATGCTTCATTTAATTCATATAATATGAATATTATGAAGCTTCATGAATTACTTGAGTATAGACAGTAGAATTATGCCTCTCATCATATATACCCATCTTAACTCTTAAAGGCTTTTGTTTTAGACAGGTACTCAAATATTATGAGTACATCATCTCTAATCTAGCCACCATTATGCATAATGCAGGGAACCATGTCATTCATGACTAAATGTCGAGAGAACATATGTATTCCAAAACATCTTATATTTTATAAGGATTTTCGATAATTATGATCATCATCGAGAGATCAAGACTATAGAGATACATAAACCCTAGGTTGTCATTCCTCATTATTATGAGGAAACTTGCACGTTGCAACCACATATATTATGTGTCCAACTGCAAGTACAATATCTTGATCATGAGTCCAATTCATGAGAATTTACTAGTTATTATTGAGAATAATTTTGAGTTGGTTTAATGTAAGTTATCTGAAATAAGATAATTTACATAAATACATATTTTACTTTGATTTAGGATTTTTATATCAAAGTTGTCTTGCCTTGTCAACACTAAAAGTCCATTCCCTTAATCACTTTCAATATAAGAGATATACTTACCATTATATCTCAAGTAAGATCTTGGATCTCCTTTCTTACCTTTGTTACATCCCAATAATACAAGAAACTGTAACTCGGATAAAAAGAAGCAAGAACTCATTCCGCCTTACAAGTCCAACTTGCATTTCCTAATTCGATCTTTAAAACCAGAGTCCACCATATCTAAGGCAATGTTGATCCGTCGTTAATTTAACCAACCGTCGACATGATTAGAACTTGCTATGCGCAGTCTAATATCATCCCAACAATATGAGGAACTAATATTGGGGTCACTACACATACGAATTTACTCATTCAAGAAGCAAAGAGCCCGATCCAGATGCGCTTGTTTGCAGAAGCTGTCACTTCGAACAAACATCTCCTACATATAATCCATGACAACAGAACCCTTCACCTTGACAGGAGATCATGGATGTCACTTATGTGATCATCCATATCATGTTCAAATTTTAATTAATTATTACAAATTATATTCACATAATTAATTCTTCCAAGGGAAATAATAACTCTATTCATAATAGAGTGTTTTAATTTGATATAATTAATTCAATCATATTAAATCAATTATCAATCCAATTTATCAACTAACAAATAATCTTGATTGTTACTTGAAGGATGGTATAATCTCAGAAATATGTATTATTCAAATTCTAATAATTAAAAAAATACATCATGATCTCTTCAAGCATTACCCTTTCCTTACCCGTTGTCATAGCCAGTAAGTATAGAATGTGGGAGAGGCTGCTCATGGAGCAACCTGCTACCCCATCGATCCCCGACTAGACACCATATCCGCCTCAAGTCAGGATAATGTGATTTGATCATTTTGTATTTGAAATGATAATCGGTATTTCAACCGAAGTTATACCATATAATATTTATACAACTATTTTGATTAATATTATAAGGAGATTTGCTAAACAAATCCCAATCCTATTCAAGTAACAATGTTTTGCATATAGCGATTGCCCTACAATTATTGTAGGATAATCTAGGGTTTTCATGAAAAACATATTCAATGGCCAATGATAATTAATCAATTATTTTCATAATTACTAGGTACCATATTTAATCAAGATAAATTCATAATTTCTATGATTTCCATTGAATTATAAAAACATTAAATAAAGAGGTTTGATTATCTAATCATCTTCTGACCCATTTCCACTAAATATGGAATATTTAGGGAAAACAGAGTCGGAATCGGGTGAAATAAAATCGAATGGTTTGCTGGTTTGATTCTCTACATAATCCAAGTGTTTATTTCATGTTTCATGATGGGAAAACAGTAAGAAAAATTAATTTTCTTACAGACTCGTGAATACATGCAAAATAATTTTTATGGCGGGAACTCTTCGAATCATTTTCATGCACTTTTAGTACCAACATTAGGCTACTATTTTTAGGACAAATTTAGAAATTCTAAATACATTTTATTAACCAAAAGCATTCCCAAATAGTGCAAATAGCATGTTTTATTGTATGAAAAATCGATTCGAATCTTACATGTATTCTCGGATGGAGTGCGCCGAAGTCTTCTTACGAGGGAATGCCTGAAGGAGACGTAGATCCACGAGTGGTCGAAGCGGCGGTACAACAGCGTGGTGATGACGACGACCCTCTATAGGGTTTAGGGTGGACGACCACTCTAAGGAGAGTGGGGAGGCGTGTGTAGAGAATATGAGAGAGATGCTATTCCATTGTTGTGTGTACTAGAAGAGCTAGGGTTGCCTCTTCTTTTATAGTACTTTGGAATTCTATGGATTCCAATCCACGTGAAATACAAAATCAATGGTTGAGATTGATTTGTGCTTCTATTCAATGGTCATGATATTATTGTAAATACACAACAACATTCATTTTAGATTAAATTAAGTATATTGAATATTAAAATAAATTAATTTGAAATAAATTAATTAGCATAGAAGGATTAGGTGGGAAGCCAACCACCCTTCTAAAAAGGGGGGACGACCACCCTTGTGACCAAGTCAAAGGGTGGTCGTCCACCATTCATTAAATGGATGGTGTTGCCCTCTCCAATCATTTCATACATATTTACAACAACTTTTGTTGTAAATTAATTCACAAAAATAATTCTAAATTAATTTTTTGAATATTGCAATCATGCCATTAAACAGTTGTGAATCATATTCACAATCCAAAATAAAATATAAATTGTATTTCCAATTAATTTTCAATGTGAATCCAATTCACGTCAACAATTAATTTGAAGATACTATTTACAATAAGCTCTCTCTAATATTTTGTAAATCATATTTATAATATATATAAATAATATGGATAGTGTTATCTACATTATTCATATCCTTGATAATTAAATCATATTTAATCATCTTAGATATCTATTCTCACTTGCCCAAATAACATAAATCACATTCACATTATTCACATCTTTGATAATTAAATCACATATAACTCTCCTTATATGGACAAATAATATGAATCAAATTCATATTATTTATGATAATTAAATAACATTTAACCATAAATTTTCCTCAATTCTCAGACACATTATTAATAATGAAATTATCCTTGAACTCTTTCAAGAATAACACGCTTTCTCCGTGGATACTTGGAGATAAGGACAAGGAGATTGTATGTTCCACATATAGTGACTTGGATATTGAGATCACATCTCAAATCCAGATCTCGAGGACCTTCCATAGATGTTTGATTAAATCAAAGCTGTAAATCTAATCTTCTCATTGCATCTGAATCACATTCAGATCATTGTCCAATATTTGGACCGAGATTAGATTACTTCTCTATTGAGAGGAGTTACTAAAATCTAGACTTGTTTCATCACTCCCTCAGAATGGAAGAGCCATGGTTATACAATCGTTTATGATCACACCACCCTCGAGTATTCCTAATACCCATACATCCTGCATACTGGAAGACCTAGAATAAACCCGAAGTTTTAGATCTTATTTAGATTGTCTCCTTTAGGGTTTTATCATTATGTTTCTCATTTGATCATTGGGAGTTGGTATTGATTATATACTTTCCAAAAACATATATCATACCTAGGTATTGATCTTATCCTTTTCAAAAGCATATATCATACCTACAAATTCAGTCAAGCTTCCAAAGCGAGATGATCATGAACGGAATTTGATTCCCAATATCTCATAATTGAGCTCAAGTTTTCCGGTTCAATAATGAACCTGTATGATCCCTTTAAGATATTGTATTACTCATATGCCCTTGTATGTACACCATCATCCCTGTGTATAGACAGTGATTAGATCATCAACCCATCGATCCGTCAAATGTACATACTTAGACATATAGCAATACATCTGTCTTCGATCAGATGATGCATGCTTATATCATGACAACATACGACATATGACTTGTTTATCTCGATCTCGCTAAGTCATCTCTTTGACCTAACTTATCTGACTCCTATGAATCTCTATTCCTATGCAAAGGACCTGCATCAAGAGGACGATCAGATATCGTCCCATTAGAGAAAGGATTGACATCTCCTACTCAAGCTGGAGATCCGCTCTTAACAATCATTTGACGGTGCTTGATGAGTCATCAATCTAACTCTTTAGATATCACCCAAGCACCAACCTCTATGATTCAACAATTGAATTTACAAATGTATGGTCATCAAGATGGCAATGGAACAAACCCTAATTGTACTAAGGGACTTATTATGCAAGCTAATTATTCTCCATTTCAGATCAGGGAATGATATTTGCAATAACATTTATTGAATAATGGCTCGTTGTGGTCTCACATATCCAACAATTCTTCACTGCATTTCAGTGTTACTCTCCATAACAGGATTGGAAATGGCTTACCACTCCCACTGCATGACATATATCTGGCCTTGTGCGCATCATGGCGTTCATTAAACTTCCTACAACTAATGCGTTGGGGAATCTAGCCATGGCTTTCTTTTCGTCAACACTTTGAGGAGCCATCCCTTTAGACAGGTGGATACCATGTTTTAAGGGAAGGATGCCTTTCTTGGGGTTATCCATATGGAAGCGCTCCAAGATTTTCTTAATGTACCATGTTGTGATAATCCCAAGATCCTATTTTCTCGATTTGTGAACAGCTTCAGACCCAAAATGTAAGAGGCTTCTCCAAGATCTTTCATCTTGAAGGTATGGGATAGCCAAATTTTAACACTGATCATCATCCATGTATCATTTCCAATGATAAGGATGTCATCTACATAAAGCACGATGAGCACAATGACACTCCCACTAAGCTTCTTGTACACATACAGTTCATCAGGATTCTACACAAAATGATAACACTTTATGGTTTCGTCAAATCTGATATTTCAGCTACGAGAAGCTTGTTTGATCCCATAGATGGATTTCTTCAGATCACAAACTTTTCCTTCCTCATGAAGCCTTGGAGCCGCTCCATATAGATATCCTCCTCGAGGTATCCATTGAGAAAAGTCATCTTGATGTCCATCTGCCAGATGTCGTAGTCAAGATATGCAAATTTAGCCAGCAGTGGACTGATGGACTTAAGCATAGCCACATGAGAGCTCATCGTAGTCGATTCCTTCTCTCTCTATGTAGATCTTGGCTACAAGACGTCTTTGAATGTCTCTACTTTCCCATCAGGTCCCCTCTTTTTCTTGAAGATCCATTTACACCCAATGGGTTTTACCCCTCTAGGTGGATCCGCTAGGATCCATACACCATTTTTATGCATGGAGTCTATTTTAGACTTCATTGCTAGCATCCATCTATCCATGTCATGATCCATGAGTGTTTCATCAAATGAAGCTGCATCATTGTCAGTTTCACCTGACACATGGAATCTATACCTTTCAGGTGGTGCAACCACCTTCGAACTCTTTCGAAGAGGTATGAGTGTTACATCTTCATTTACTTCTTCAGTTTTTGATTCAAGGAACTAAGTATCCTCAGTAGATTCAATGAGTTCCACTACTTCATTTTTGTCTTGAATCTCAATGAAGTCATCCTGTAGAAATTTTACATCTCTAGAGACGAATACCTTTTGAGTTTCAGGGTCATAAAGTTGATATCCAATACCATTGTTAACATACGGAATGAAGTAGCACTAACGAGTACGAAATTCTAACTTACTTGCATTCACGTTCTTTGCACGGACCAAGCAACCCTAAATCCTCAACTGTCTAACACTGGATTTGGTCCCATACTAAAGCTCATGAGGAGTTTTAGATACAGACTTGCTAGAAATCTTATTCAGGATATATATTGCAGTCTCTACTGCATATCCCCAGAAACTAAGTGGTAAAAGTGCTTTACTCATCATTGAATGGACCATGTCCATGTTGGTCCTATTGCATCTTTCAACAACATCATTAAGTTGGGGAATTCCAAAATAAGCGAGTTTGGAAATAGTTCCTCTCTCTTTAAGATATTCCTTGAATTCATCTGAGGGGTACTCGTCACCTCAGTCAGATCGAATCCGTTTAATTTTCCTGTCAGTTTGGTCCCAACCAAAGCCATGAAGTCTTTGAAATTTTCAAAAGTTTCAAGTTTATGACGTAATAAGAAGATAAAACCGTATCGTGAATTGTCATCAATAAACGCCAAATAATATCGATATTCATTTCGAGTTGTTGTACTGGAGGGACCACATACATCAGCATGTATTAGGTCAAGAATACCATCGCATCTTGTAACCTTGTTAGGGAAAGGCGTCTTAGCCATTTTATCTCGAATACAATGTTCGCAGGAGGTAAAGATTGAACCTGTAGAAAATCTAAGGGTCCGTCCTTTATCAATATATTGATCCTATCAACAGATAAATGACCAAGCCTTTGATGCCAAATTACATTTGAATGATTTCCATCCTCCATGTTACTTTAAAGGTTTTTATTAGTGGCAATTACATTCATGATATTTTTATAAATGCACAATTTATAGAGTCCACTAGAAGTCAGGACACCATATGTAATATATTTATCATAACGATTTACAACAAGTTTATTACACAATAGAAATGAATATCCACTTCTAACTAATTTAGATACAGATATTAAGTGCTTTTGACATATGGAACATAAAAATATTCTTTAAGTATTAGGACTTTTCCACTTGATAATGATAGTCTGCAGGTCTCGACACGACTGCTGCAAAAGTTGCATCAGATCTCATAAGGTCTTGACACGACTGCTGCAACAGTTGCATCAGATCCCATATGGATGACTATCTCTCCTTTTTCAAAATTTTCAGTTTCTTGAAGTAGATGCAACAAATTACATACATGAACAGAAGCATCGGAATCTATAACCCAGGTACCTTCTAATCCTACGAGAAAATAGGTTTCAATGATGGATGTAGAATTCATACCTGTTGGGGCTTTACCTTAATCAATAGACTTCAGGTAATCTGGGCAGTTACGCTTCCAGTGCCCTGACTTCTTGTAGTGATGATACACAACGATCTTCTCTGATACCACAAGAGTGGAAGCATTAGAATATGAGGTAACACCTTGAATCTTCTTCTTTCTCTTCTAGGCTGGGCCCTTCCCAGATCCTTACTTTCCGATCGTGCTTCCCTTTGACTTGTGCAACCATTGCACTAGCAGGGATTATCTTTCTTCATTACATTTTCTGCACATTTAATGAAGCCATCAACTCAGCATTAGACAAGTTCATCTTGTTCATGTGGAATGAAACCACAAAGTTATTGAAAGACTTCAGGAGTGGCTGTAGAATGAGGTTGAATTGCATATCTGTATCCATGTTAGCCCCACGAGTTTCCAGTTCCAAGAGGTACCCAAACATTTTGACTACGTGTTCTCTAAATGAAGACCCTTCCTTTATTTTGTAGCAAACAAGCTCTTTCATAACATTATAATGTTGAGTGTGGTTGACATCATCGAATATCTCCTTGAGATTCAACATTATATCCTGCTAGTTTGTTCATTTCCACATGTTACTTCTGAAGCACATTGGAGAGAGATCCCAGAATATAAAACCTAACCAATGTATGATCTTCATCATATTTTTCATTGTATTTGATTTCTTCAGGTGTCTTAGGGTTTGCAAGCTTGTCCTTGGACTACACATAGGATATGCGATCTGAAAAAGGACAAGATCTAAATTACGGATCCAATCCAAGTAATTTGGTCCGGTCAATTAGTTGACCTCTAGAAGCCTGATGAGTGAATTCATGGACTTCATTGTATGAAATTTAAGAATGCACTGTACTAGAACATATAAAAAATTATATATTCAAAATTAAATTATTTTATTAAGGATTTTTAATCAAATTAGTCTTACTCTTTCAACTTTGAAATCCATCCCCTTAGTCACTTTCAAAGCAAGAGATATACTTATCGTTATATCTCTAGCAAGAACTGACCTTTTCTTCCTTTGTTACATCCCAATAATATGAGAAACTGTAACTTGGGTAAAAAGAAGCGGGAACACATTCCGTCTTGCATGTCCTACTTGCATTCCCAATTCGATCTTTAACGCCCGAGCCCACTACTCCTAAGAAGATATTGACCCATCTTAATTGAAGCCAACTGTCAACAGGAATAGAACTCTATATGTGCAATCCAATATCACCCCAGTAATTTGAGGAATCGACATTGGAGTCACTACGCATACGTCCTTACTCTTTCGATAAGCAAAGAGCATGATCCATGCACGCTTGTATGTAGGAGTTGTCACTTCGGACAAGCATCTCCTACATACAATCCACGATGACGGAACCCTTCGTCTTGACGGGAGACCATTGATGTCACTGATGAATCCACGATTCATCGCCTTTATTCTTTTATTTTAGCCTCTTTTCCTTAGTCAAATACTTGTAAATACCCATTAATTCCATAAAATTACCATTTCACATGCATTTGTTAATTATGCATTTTTAACACCTTTTGTATATAAATAAAAGAATAAAGAAGAAAAGAAAAAGAAAAAGAGGTATTTATGCAATAAATACAGACTGACCCAAACCCCGAGAGAAGGTCAAGACTTGACCTGATTGACCAGGAATAAAGTAGGGGGATATAAGGTTGTCTGTCAGAAAATCCAAAAATATCTTGTACATATTTGTCATGTATATTTGTATAAAACTTATATTATTTTATTTATATATAATTTGATCTCAAATCAATTATTTTTGTAAATAAAAGTTGTGAATAAAATTGTATTGTAAATAATAAAAATATTTGTAAATGTATACATTGTAAATAATTACACCCAGAAAAAGCCGTAATGCGATAATTGAAATATCAATTCCGGCTCCATACGAGCTCAAATCGAACCAAACTCACTTCCATAATACTATAAATTAAATTATCTTTCAAATGGCTGTGTTTTCGTATTTTTTGGAGTTACGGTTAAAAAGTCGGTTTTCTGGGGTGTATTGTGCAGTTTACCCATATATTTGTGTATATAATTAGTAATATTTATTTTTACTTAATGTATATATTATAAATATTGTTTTCAATAAAAATAAAAATCAAAAAAATTAAAATAAAAAAAATCTTGTATAAAAATTATTTCCTTATTTGCACCTATGTACATTATATCATATGTATATAATACATGTATGCCACTAACTTCCATTTATAAAATCCACCAAAAAAATTAATTTCCTAACATTAATTAATTCATTTTATTTAATTTCGAATTTTGTATTTAATCATTTGATTTTATTTGATTTATGTGACTTAATAACCTACCATATATACATGATTTGATTTCGTACCTTTAATGGCCACCATTAAGGTGGCCAATTAATTTACAATTAATTTATTAATTTATTTAATTAATTTATTTCGAATTTCGTAATTAATTATTTATTTAATTTATTAATTAATTATTTTATTAATTTTTCCAATAAACACATTCCTTTTTTGTAAACATTTTCCTTTTTTTGTTTTTTTGCCTCTTTTTAATGGGCTCCTCCTCCTTCATTCAAACTTGATCAATCTTTGGTGGAGAGGAGCCCGGTTTCCGAGATTTCTTGTTGAAGAGGGTCCTAGCCTCCGATCCAGTCGGTGACAGCGACGTGAGCTTCGTCGAGGCCATCATGGCTTGTCCGATCCCCGAGGTGAGATCCACTTTATTTCCCGTCTTTTCCTAGGTTAATCATAGGCTTAGATTTTAGTGTAGGAGTAGTGATTAATTTTTAGCCATTATAAAACCACAAAAATTTCCATCACATTTACGTCCGATCCGCCACCGATTTTCATCTCATCTCGCTATCCCTCCATCTTCACGTTCTACCTTACACGACCTGTCACCTCCGACCACGCATGGTGGTCGGAGTCTAGGATCTATCTTCCATTTCGCACAAGATCCTCCCATTCACCATTTTCATTTGTGCATAAATAAAAAGAATAAAAAATTTATCTTTTTGGTTGTTTATCTTTGTTATTGCAGGATCATATAAAAAAATAAAAAAATAAAATTATTTTCCTTTGTTTCTAACATTTTGTTTTGCAGGGATAAATAATAAAAATAAAAAAAAATCATTTATCTTTTGATTCTCTAACACCATTGTTTTGCAGGAAACACAAAAGAATAAAAAAAATCTGTTTACATTTTGTTTTGAACAAAAAAAAATAAAAAAAACAAACAAAAAAATTAAAAAAAAAAGGGCGCAGCGGCTCAGGCGCGGATCGTCACCCCTGCGCCCCCTCCTCAAGCAAGCGGCGGCGCCGACCGCTACCGCCTTCCCCTGCAGCCGTCAGGCCCCGCGTCCGCCAAGCCCTCCGCCCGCCTCCATTGCGGCGGTCCAGCCAGCCGACCCCCCTCGCGCGGCCCCGCGCGAGCTTCCTCCAGGCCAACCTCTACGCGCGGGTGGTGCCGCCCAGACGCCATCCTCTGCACAGATCCACCCGCGTTTCCGCCCCGCTGCCTTCCTCCGGCCCACGACCTCCCGCCTGGACGAGCCTCGCCGTGCCGCGGCCTCGTGCCCGGTTCCGCCCCCCGCCATCGTCCCAGCTACCCACGGCAGGCCCCCCTCCTCCGCCACCGGCTCCTCCGTCCTAGAGCGGGCGGCGTTAAGCCCGCGTGAGCCCCCTCGCGCCCCACCAGCCCTGCGGCGCGGACCTCCCCGTCGCGCCACGTGTCGCCGCTCCGCGTTTCCACCGCCGTTCGCCAACCGCGCGAGCTCCCTCCTCCAGCCCCGCGCCGACGCGCGGTGCTCCAACTCCATCCACAGGGCAGCAGCGCCGCCCTTGCCCCGTGGTCCACCGCACCTCCATCCGCGGCCTCCCGCTCCAACGCCCCGCGCGCGGCCGCCCGCTGCTCTCCTCCTCCTCTTGTGGGTGGCGGCCGATCCCTTTGTGGCTTGTCATTTGGCTTGAGAAAGAAGATAACGAAGGAAAACCCTAAGGAGGGTGAATATAAAAAGGGGAAAATTGCAGATATATCATCTATTGTTTTGAATATTGCAAGAAGACCTTCAAGCTTCAGATATTTTGGGTAAATTGCAATCTCTATTTTCTTATTTAGTATTTGTTATATTCAGTTTTGAAACTTTGATAAAATTGCAGATTGGTCCTTGCCTTTCAGACTTGAACTCTAACGTTTTCTTTGATTAAATAAATGTTTATCATGGTCTGAAAATTTTGTAAAAATTTGTATATGCTCCTACAGTAGTGCTTTTCATTGTGTACAAATTTTTCATCGATTTTTATCGTCATTTAATATATTTAAAAAATTCAAAATTACTGTTTTTGTGTCTTTTTCTCTGTCTACATTTTGAAAATTAATAAAAAAATTACAAAAACTGCCTAAAAATCCCACAAAAATTCCTATAGTTGTGTTTTGACTTGTTTTAATTCCTGTCCATTTTTTGTGCTTTTTCCATATAAAAAAAATAAAAAATTGCAAAATACGAAAAATCTTATAAAAATTGTAGAAAATTGTAGAAAAATGCAAAAATAGTGATTTTGGTCTCTATTTGTAGATATTGTTGTCTAGTTTCATTTAAAAATAATATCTTGGTTTTGAACTTTTAAAGAATTTATAATTTGCAAAATACTCCTGATCGTCCATTGTTTGCTCTATTTTCTACTAATTTCATTTTTATAAAATCACAAAAACATTTTCTTTTCTTTGGATATTTTGAAAAATACCAAAAAGAGTTTGTGTGTGTTTATCACTTGTGCATTTTGTGCTTATTTGAAAAATACAAAAAAATATATAAAATTCAAAAACCACTAAAAAATTAGCTTTTCTGAAATTTGACTACTTAGTTTTTAAATCGTGCTCCTTGTGTTCGACCCTGGTCGCTATACCAGGTAAAAAGAATAGCGAAAGACCGCTTACACACATTGTTTTCATCGATTTTTACCTTTTTCTTAAGTGGTTTAAATTTATTTTTCTCGTTGACCGAATCGTGCGGTTGAGAACAACGACATACTTTGCATATTATTTACACCTCTCTCGACCGCGTACGGATTTCGCGTCATCAGTCACTTATATGATCCTCCATATCATGTTTAAATTTTAATCAGTTATCATGAATCACATTCACATAATTAATTCTTCTAAGGGAAATATTACTTCATTCAAAATAGAGTCTTTAAATAGGAAATAATTCATTTAATCATATTAAATCAATTATTAATCCAATTCAATCAACCAATAAACAATCTTGATTATTACTTGAAAGGATGGTATAATCTCAAATATATATATTATTCAAATTTTAATAATTAGAAAAATACATCATGGTCACTTCAAGTATTATCCTTTCCTTACCCGTTGTCATGGTCAGTATGAACAAGTTGTGGGACCGACTGCTCACGGAGCAACCTGCTACCCCAACAATCTCCGACTATACATCGTATCCGTCTCAGGTCAGGATAATGTGATTTGGTCATTTTTGTATTTGAGATGTTATTCGGTTTTACAACGAAGTTATATCATATAATATGTACCAACATCATTTTGATAGATATTATAAGGAGTTTTATTAAACAAATCCCCGATCCTATTCAAGTAACAATGTTTTGCATGAAAAGATTATCCTACAACTATCATAGGAAAAAAAATCAAGAAACATGCATTCAATGACCTATGATGATTAATCAATTTTTTCATAATTATCATACATCATAATTAATCAAGCCAAATTCATAATTTCCATGATTTTCATTGAATTATAAATATATTAAGCGAAGAGAATTGATGATCTAAATCATCTTCCGACCCATCTCCACTAAATATGGAATATCTAGGGCAAACATGGTCAGAATCGTGCAAAATAAATTCGAGTAGTTTGCTTATTCAGTTCTCTACTTAATTCAAGTGTTTATTTCATATTTCATGATGGGAAAACAATAAGTAAAATTATTTTTCTTACAGATTGGTGAATACATGCAAAATAACTTTTATGGCGAGAAATCTTCGAATCATTTTCGTGCACTTTTTGTACCAATATTAGATTACTATTTTGGAGACACAGTTAGACATTGTAAATACATTTAATAACAAAAAATATGTCCAAACAGTGTACAAACAATAGATTTTTAATTAAGCAAAAAATCAAGTCGAATCTTGCATCTAATGCAAAAAAAGATTCACGTACATTCGAAACATGAACCTCGATCGCCTAGGGTTTCGGATGATATCCAAGACCTCGATCAAGGCTCTGATATCACTTGAAAGATATGGAAAGATCCCTAAGTGCATAACGAAAGCGTGAAAATAACATCATAAGCGATCGGAGCGATTAGTCACACTAGTTGCTCGATGCGATGGAATTTAAAAAAATAATGAAACCACATGATTCGAGAATACTTCTCGGATCGTTTCATCCAAACGATAAATAAGATATATGATTAACTCTTGAAGTGTGGTTGCAGTCATGTCTCTAAAGCAAGAAACCTCCTGTCTCAAGTCCGATCCAATAGATGAGATGCTTGCGAGCACGTTGATGAAACGTGTGATGATCCAAAAGAAAAATATCCTGATCTAGTCACATGAGATCCGACGTCTTCTTCACGAGGAAGATGCACCGAAGGAGACGGAGATCCTCGAGTGGTCTAAGCAGTGGCCCAACGGTGTGGCGACGACGATGGTCTTCTCTTGGGCAAGAGGTGAACAACTACTCTTGTAGGAGAGAACGGGACATGTGTATGAGAAAAGAGAGAGAGAGAGAGAGAGAACTAGCAATTGTATATAAAATGAAGTGCTAGGTTGACTCTTCTTTTATAATATTTTGGGAGTTCATGGATCTCAATCCATAGACAACATAAATCCAATGGTCGAGATTGATTTGTGTTTCTTTCAATGACCATGATTATGTTCTAAAACACATCAACAATTAATTTAATTTAATTAAATATATATTGAATATAATCAATATAAATTAATTTTAATTAAATTAATCAACCTTGGAGAAATGGGAAGGAGGCAAGGCTCCTTCCATAAGGAGGGTGGACGGCCACAAGTCCTATCAGGACTTGGTGTTTGTCCACCCTCTCCAAAAAGGAAGGTGTCACCCTTATTCTTTTACATGAGATTACACATCCCATGAATTTCTCCATAATTTACAACATCATTTGTTGTAATTTATTTCACAAAAATAATTCCAAATTATTATGTGAAAGATCAATCATGTCATTGAAATTTGTAAATCACATTTACAATCCCAAAATAAAATGTAAATTATATTTTCAATTAAGGGTTTTTATCAATTGTGCCCCTCTGAGATACTGCAATATCAGTTATGCCCCTCCCTTTTTGATAATATCAGTTGTGCCCTCGACTTATTACCATTCTATCACTTCTGCCCCTTCGTTCCTTTAGTTGTCAATGAGGTGAACTTAACCATGATTTTTTCAAACCATGGTGAGGTTAAGAGGGGTATAACTGTCCAAAAATTCTTCTGCTCCTCCTTCCAATAAGGAGCTTGCCATCTTTGCCTACTCGCCAGTAAGGAGTAGCGTACAACAAAACTGGCAGGTGATGCAGTCAAGGTTGACCTAGGGTTCGAGGTAGTGGTGGAGGAGAGGGGGTTGCTGCAGAGAGGTGCCGGGGGAGGCAGGGATGGGTGTCAAGGTGGAGAAGGAGAGGGGGTTGCTGTGGATGGGTACATATCAGCGGTGAGGGCGGGGGAAGGGGGAGACGGTGAGGAAGGAGAGGTAGATGAGAGGGTCAGAATGGGAGGAGCGGTAGTGGAGAGAAGGGGGCTGTGGTGGAGGAGTAGGGGGCGCTGGGGAGAAACAAAGGCAGAGGATGATGATGGAGGCCTGAGGGAGGAACAATGGTTGGAGGAGGAGGGCACATGGGAGGAATAACATGTGGAGGAGGAGGGCACAGGAGGAGGCTTGGGACAGAGGATGCATGGGTCAGAGGAGGGGTGAGGAAGAGGTGGAGGCTGCAGACAGAGGATGGGGAGGAGGCTTGGGGCGGAGTAGGCAGAGGTCAGGGGTAGAGGAAGAGGCTGCAGACAGAGGAGTGAGGAGGAGGAAGATGCTGGGGGCAGAGGAAGAGGCTGCCAGGGGAGGGGGTGGAGAGGAAGACGAGGGCGAAGGGGAGGTTATCGGTATAGGGGTGAGTAAGAGGAGGCTGCTGGGGGCGGAGGAGGCGACTGCGGGTGAGGTGAGGAGGACGGGGGCAGAGGGGGAGGTTGCGGGTGATGGAGGAGTCTACGGCCGGAGGGGTGAGGAGAAGGATGATAGGGCATGGAAGGGGGAGGAGGCTTGGGGCGACAGACGGGGAGGAGCGGGCTGGGGCAGAGGAGGAGGATGGGGAGGGGAAGGGAGAGGATGAGGAAAAATACCACTTAACCCATTTTTTTAATTAATTCCACTTGTGTCCCTAAAGTTAACGTTGATCAATCCACTGAGCATATGATAATTTGCACTCGTTGTAATACAGGTACTTAGCGAATCAGTCGGAACCGAGAAAAGATCTCCGTAAAGAGTATCTCGGCTTTAATTTATATCCTGAACAAGTCTGGGGTCGAACACATGGAGACAAAGGAACAACATCGGGTTAGTTCGGAAAAATTTAGGTTTTGGTTTCCAATACGATTTTTTTGAAATTTTTTAATGCAAAAAATGCAATGCAATATGTTGGTGAATTAAGATAATAAGAAAACACACAACTAGGCTAAATTAATTTTAGAAACTAAACAGATTTAGCCAAATTGTATTTTTTTCCTAAAACCCTAATCCAATGATGAGTAAAAATACATTTTTTATGGGTTAAAATGCAATAATGAAAAATACACACTTTTTATGAGTTTTTACATAATTTTTCACTCAAACAGTATGAAAAAATCATGAAAATTTTACTGGATTTTAAGCATGATGCAAAGAGGCTATAGTATTTTCTTTGGATTTTTTCAAGAAAATATGACGTGTTTATAGATTTTTTTAATGAAAATAGAGTGACAGTGAGTAATTAATTCCTAATAAATCCACATTATCAAATTATCTAGAAAGTGAATTATCTCAAAAAGGTATTGGAACAAACAATCCAGAAGATTGAAATTTCACAAAATTATTATGTGTGGATTTAATTAAAAATCAAGTATCAAAATCACTCTATAATTTATTTAAGGCACAAGCCAACTCCAAGTTTGATGAAATTTGGATAGATATTATTTCAAGTTCCAAGGCATCATTCTTGATTTTTAAAGAATTTTTGGAGCAACCGTGAGTTAGATATCAATTTAAGAGACCATATTGGGTAAAATATATAATTCCACTAAAACAATTTTAATAAATTACCAGAGATCACAAAAATCCAAATAAATACCCAGATGGTAGAGAATTAGTTTCTCAACATAATGACATTTTTCATTAAAAGAAATGATGCAAAAACTATATCCAAATTAATGTACAAACAAATGGTTATCCTTGTAAAATAGAAATCAACTTTGACAAGAACAAAACATGCACAAGGATGATTTTGCAATAATGAAAACTATATAGGATACGTTTGCAATTTGCATAAAAATTTTAAAAAAATAAGGAAGAGGAGGAGACCTTCTTCTTCCTCATTCCAGGCGGTTAGGGCGTAGGGATGGCGCCGTCGCGTGCGAGCGCGTGGAAGAGAAGGAGAGCGTGGACAAGTAGGTCGGAGTGGTAGTGGTGGCAGCACTCTGGAGGTAGACGGAGGGCTGCCGCAACTGGGCGACGTGCCTGGGGGGCCGCCTCGGCTGGGAGGCGGTGGTGGCCTGGAGGTGGCGGCCAGGTCGTTGCTTGTTTTTTTTACTTTTTTATTTTTTTAAAATTTTATCTCTGCTGTTGTGATTTTTTTAAATTTTTTCAATTTTTAATTTTCTTAAACAAGAAATAAATAATAAGGATGAAGGGAAGATGATGGTGGTAATATGATGAAGATGGTATGATGGAGGTAGATGATAAAGAAGAACAACGGAATATGGTGATGATATGTGATGTGATAAATATGCAAAGATAAAAAAATGATGTCGAATGATAAAAATGGGAATTATTACCTAGGATGGAAGCGGGCACCTATGGTGTGCTTACGAGAAGCACGGTCTTCGCTCGAATTGTTGACGAGAAATGAGCTCAAGCAGCACGCGGATGCAGCTGCGATGTTGGCCAAGATGCCAACGGATCTCACCAGAAAGAGGGTCGTCGCTCGACCATGGTTGCGTCGTTGTCACCGATTCAACTTTGAGAACTAGGCTCTCCTCACATGAAGATGGATCCAAGACAAAAATGAGGAGAATGTGATGCATATAAAGAGAAAAACCAGAAGTTATTAAAGTAGTGGAGGGGAGGTTAATAAAATGGTGGAGTTGAATTAGAAGTCAGAAAAAAATAGTGGAATAAAGGAATAAAATAAAGAAGAAAATTAGAATGGAAGATTAACAAAAGTAGGTCCATAAAAACACTATGTACATGGAATGTTTTTACTTTTCTAATTTGATTTTTTTATTTTCAATAAAAGATATTTATAACTAAAAATAAAATAAAATACTAGAAATAAAATGAAACATAAAAGAGTTTTTTTTATTTTTATTAATTAAGAAGAGTAAATAAAAAATAAAGAAAGAAAGATATGTATAATATATACAATGCACACCTAGGTCTCAAAACTCAAATTTTACAAATGAGCTCTGATTTTAATGAAACCACTTCCATTGGATAGATAATTTTCTAACTTAAGCTTTAAAAAAGTGAGTTTGGAGAATTTGGAGTTCAAATGGAGCGAGAATTTGGCCGGGAATTTGGACTTTATGACTTTTTCTCTTTGGGATCTAGGAGTATTTATTTGTGATAAAATTTATTTTATATTTTTGTATTTATATATATATATATATTTATATAAATAAGTCAGAGAAAGAATTAGTCAAAAAGGAGTTGAAATGAAATTATTAAACATACATGAAGTTTTAGGCTATTTACATGTGAAAAACTCCTCTATTTTGTGTCTTTTTATTATTAATTTATTCTGTACAATATAATATACAATAATTAGTGTATTTTACTTACATGAGTCATTTTGATAATTTATTGATTTTCTGGATATTTATTTGAGATTTTACTCAAGGATTTTGCTAAGATCAATATATTGAGATGATGAATCGTGGATTCATCACCCCCTATACTTAAACTTTGCTAGTCCTCAGGCAAATGAAGAATGAATAAGTTGGATTAACCCCTGACTGTGCATGTGAATACAAGACTTGATACGTTCAAGAACTCTTGATTTTTGAGATCTTAAAAATTCTAAGCTGAACCAAGCTCTAGTCAAAAGGTATCCAATTCCCCTAATCATTAGACTCTCTCTATATACATATATAATAGAGATATGAGTTAAGTGTGGATTGCAGTTACAAGAGTAGAGTCACAATGTCACCCAAGGTTCCAGTGCAAGAGACTCTCCTAAGAACTCGATCCCCAATACTAGAGGATAAATCATTTCTTGCATCCAATCCACCATCTCTTTAGTTATCAGTCTTAAAAGTGTAGATGGAAGGTCAATTGATGGAGGGCATATGATTGTGTCATTTCTTCTCTCCCTCTCATTGGAACAAGGATCCACTCGAGTACCTTATTAACTCAACATATTTTTTTGGTTGTTAATCAGTGTGTCCGTCAAGAGAAGTTGGAGTCGTCTGTACTTGTTTTCCTGGGAGTACATCGGGGTGTGCCTTTTTTGAGTATTTAATATGCCTTCTACAACCAGACTTGTAGCATTCACGATGCAGACTTTTTTGGTGCTAGCCCGACTCCTGGTCCTAATAGCGGTGGTTCAAGTGGACACTTTGAAATGGTTGGGAGTGGTCGTCTTTGGTGGAAGCTCTTTTGATATTTGACTTGTAGGTTGAGAGCTTTTTCAACATTTGTATTTCTTTGCATTATTTTTTGCTAGCTCCATTGCTTTTACCAAGAGTTGGCGCGCACTGATCAACATATTTATTATATTTTATCACACCCTGTCACTTATGTAAATGTCAAGAGATTAGTACAAGAACCATGTTTTCATATTGGCTAAAGGTGCTGACACTCAAGTTTCATGAAGCCTTCATTGATTTTATCCCATCCTCGAGCATCATTAAATCATGTCCAAACTCAAATCCCTCATCCCAGTTCCTTAGGTGAAATTTCAACTCATCTCATCATAATTACAGTCGTGTATGTGAGGTGATGATCATATTCTTAAGGTAGTGACTAAGCATGCAATATAGCACACAAATCTTTCAAACTAGGGAAATGAGAATAATTAAGTCGAAGACCCTAATGACTAAGGTTGGTTAACCTAAAATCTCAAGACCTCATAGACCAAGTGTCCTTGAACATCACAAGTCCTGTGTGAAAATGTAAGTGTCAGGGATTAAACCAACTTATTAGTTAGTTTATTTATTTTGGTTTTTTAAAAAAGAAAGGAAAGGAAGAAAGATGTTTTGTTTTTTTCAAACATTTTTTGGTTTTTTTGAAAAATATTTTTAAAGAAAAAAGATTTTTTAAATATACATATATTGAAAAAGAAGATAATTTTAGTTTTATTTTTTTTAAAACCAATTTTACCCACCTCGTAATTATTTTATAATATATACTAAAATACGTGAAAGTACGAGTTATGGGTAAAGTATATATGTAATATATACATGTCCCCTATAGTTAGCATGTGTTATGTTCTCAAAGCACAAGAAGCGAGAAAAAGACATAGCTCATGCTAAGCGTAGGAGAGCTAAAATAGCAAAAAGTATAGAAGTCAATCCGCCCCCCTATGCTTAAGCTCTGGTCAGCCTAAGTATAGGTCAGGAGCAAAAATGGGGCGGGCGAGGCCAAGAGGAGAAATTGATGAGTATATACATATAGAGAGCATCAATCCCCGCTATACTTAGGCTCTGGTCAGTCTACGTGTAGGATAGGAGTACGTATGAGAATCGATGCGATCTGGAGAATATACAGAGAAGGGAGAATGTACAAGAGGAATGAATCTTCTAAGCTGTTGAATCTTGTTGCGACATCTTCATGAAGAATAATATGATGTGTCTGCTCTGTGCCCACTCTGCATGAAGTTGATGACCTCGACTTGGACTAGCTGCTCTTTAGAATTTACAAAATGCTTCAACGGTTGTCCATTCACCACATGAGACTGTGCACCATATGTGAGATCGGCTATCTACATACTTCCATTCCTGTGCACTTTCTTAACAACAAAGGGACCCCCCATTTAGATTTGAGATTTCCATGGAACATCTTCAACCTTGCATTAAACAGCTATACCTTCTGCTCAGGGATAAATTCTTTGCACCTAATGTGCTGATCATGCCATCTCTTCACTTTGTTCTTATAAATCAAACTGTTGTCATATGCCTTGTTTCGGATTTCCACGAGCTCGTTCAAGTTCAGTCTCGACAAAGTTTCCCTAGGTGACAACTCCAACTAACCTGCTTAATTGTCCATTCGGATTTGTGAATCAGCTCTGCGGGCAAATGGCATGGCTTTCCATAGATCATGCTGAATGATGAAGTACCCAATGGTGTCTTATAGGCTGTCCTATAAGCCCACAGAACTTGGTCCAAGAGCTAGGACCAGTTCTTCCTATCGGGATGAAGCAACTTCTGCAAAATACTCTTCACCTCTCTGTTCGAAACCTCTGCCATGCCATTGGACTGTGGGTGGTAAGGGATACTAACTCTATGCTCAAATCCGTAGTCCTTAGCTAAAGATCTCACATCTCGATTCACAAAGTGGCTACCCCCATTAGATATCAATACTTTTGGCACCCCAAACCTAGCAATAATATAGTCCCTCACAAACTTACATACAGTCTTGTTGTCTGCGGTTCGAGTTGGGATAGCCTCCACCCACCTAGATAAATAGTCAATCACCAACAAGATGTACTCATGTCCTTGGCTGTTGGGAAAGGGGCCCATAAAATCTATGCCCCATGCATCAAAAACATCACAAATAATCATCGATTGCATGGACATGTCATCTCTCTGTCCAACTATCCCTCTCATCCTTTGACAAATCAGGCATGACTGTACAAAATCAATAGCATCTCGAAACAAGGTCAGCCAGTACAATCCACATTGAAGTACCTTGTGAGCAGTTTTCTTCCCCGAATGGTATCCTCCAGCCTCAAGTGAATGATAATATGTGAGGATACTCTGGTACTCCTCCTGAGGAATACACCTTCTCCAAACACAATCCGGCCCTCCGAAGAAAAGGAAAGGATTGTTCCAGTCGTATCTCCTCGAATCTGACTTCAGTCGATCAATGCTGCTCCTAGTCCAACCATGGGGAACCTGCTTGGAGACAAGATAGTTCACTAATGAATACCCATTCATCACTCTTTATCCTTCTATTTTAGCTACAAAACCTATGCAAAACACATTTAGAGAGGTGTAAATAGCAATAATTGTCATTCAGCATGCATTGTGTAATTATGAATAATTAGCATGTTTTTGTGCATAAATAAAAGAATAAAGAAATAAAAAAAGAGGGAGATATTTAGAATAAATATTGAGCGACCTAATCCCAAGGGAGGGCTCAGCATGGGCCTCACCGCATAAAAACCAAAGTAGAGAGAGATAAGGAAGCTCATGTGTGTACATATATACCTGTATATAAATAAAATAATTTTCCTCTAAATAGAAAAATGGGTTTGTGCTTATTTGTATATATTTGTAAATATAAAATTAAAATAAAAATGAGAAAAATAAAAAGAAATAAAATTCATCCCTCATTGTCTATATTCACCATGTACATAGAATCACTTATATATTTATTTCTCCTTATAAATAAATAAATAAAAATCCCATAAAAATTGTACACACTCTATATTTCATAGTGTAAATAAATAAAATAAAAACCATAAAAATAAAAATAAAATAAAAAGAAATAAAAATAAAAATCAAAGCCTTCATTGTACATATACCATATATGTATATAAATAAAAGTATTTATTTATACTACGTAAATAACTAATAAAAATAAAATAAAAATATACTTTTATTCCAAATTTTATTATATAAATAAATAAAATATAAAATTGGAATAAAATGTACAAAAATAAATAATTAAAAATCAAAATTAAAAATGTATATTGTATATATCTATATATAATAATACTACATTGTAAATACCTATTTTTTATTTCGAAAAAAATAAATAAAAATGACAAAAAAATAATTTAAAAATAAAGAAACATTTTTTATGTTCTAACTTTTTCCCAATTCAGCTATTTACTATTTTTATTTAATTTACAAATATTTATGACGTGGCTGCATCTGATTGGTCCACGGGGGATGTTGACCCCCGGTCAACTCCCCCCCTTGGACCACCAGCCCGCGGATCCTGCACTCCGACCTGATTTCTCCACATTTTCCTTGCTTGATCCGATCTTCAAACCCTTAAACCCTGGGTCCTAATCCTTCCTTGCAGATCCGAGATCCACGCCCGGGGTGGGTTTTAGGGGTCCGTGCATCAACGTGCGTGCCCGACTCCCATCTAGCTGGACCCCTAGCCATATAAAGCTCCAGCTCCGTCGCACGATTCTCTCCATCTTTGGCGTCGCCCCTTCCACCCGGGACCTCCACCCGACTCCTCTGAGTGACAGCCTTGGACCGGAGTGTTGCAGAGAGGTGGAGGAGCACCACGTCACTGATCCGGCAGCTTTTCGCCGCCGTGCGCCGCCTAGGAGCAGCGCTCAAGCCTCGGGCCTCGACGAACCTTGAGGCGAAGACCCAAAGCTCCAGGAGCTCATCCCCAGCCGAACTCACGCATTAGGTAAGCTAGCTTCTTTCCATATTTCTTGAATTTCCAATTACGCCCAAATCCATCGTTCGTAGTCGCTCGTCGATTCCGACCATCTCAGTCATCCTCTCGATCATCGGACTTGACCTTCATCATCACGAGACCTCTCCGCACCTTCTGCACCCACTCACACCCCCTGTCTCGCCCCAGAGCAGGGACTCTGACCTCCCTCGCCGTCGCTTCGCCGGAGGTCATCCGTCGCGACGCACCAGCCACCCATTTCACCCCTCACAGGGTCGAGGCAGTTTGCCCTCGACCCAGGAGTCTTCCTGTGATGTTTTCCAGGTCCGAAGAGGCCCATCGGAGGGTCAAAGCATTCGAGCACAGGATCTCCAGGCCACCGTCGTCGCCGGGCCACTCCGGTGGTCGCCGGCCTCATCGGAGAGGCGCATCAGCTACGGGACGTCAAGGCGGACCCATTCCACACCTTAGCAGCAGCGGAGGAGGCATCCAGCGCAAGTTCTGGGCTGGCGAAGTTCGCCGGCCACCTGTTCTTGGAGGACCTTCCTCAGCCGTCCATCGAGCCCCCTCGCCTAGTTTTGATCACGACCGTCCATTGGCGAGGGGATAGCAGCCGTCAGATCAGAGATCGGACCTCATCTGGAGCGTCCGTCGCAGAGGAGAGGTGCCCTTGATTCTAGAGCGTTTGATCAGCTACGTGGCACCGCCTCTGCCGTCAGATCAGAGCCGAGGTCCTTCGTTGAGGAGCAGCGCCCTGCAGCAGTTGGATACACCACGTGGCACGCCGCCAGCCCTCGGATAATAAGGGCTAAATATCACTTAGGCCCCTTCTGTTTTGTCTTTATTGTTTAGTCCTGTAAATATCGAATATAATTCTTTTATTTTTGTAAAAATTGCACTGAAGACCTGGTTGTTTATTTTATTTGCAATTTAGTCCCTGTGAATGGTAGACACGTGCATCGTCACGTGATTTCTGTGAAAATTGCACGATATGGGCTTGTAGATTCTGTTTGTTACTGAATGTGATATATTTCTTGATAATTGCACTTATGCCCATGTGAATGATGTTATTCGACATGTGTTGAATTTATTGGGCATTTTACAACTTAGCCCCTGGACTTTTAGCACCTATTGCTAATAAGTCCGGGGAAATAAGTTATTTACATTTGGGTCCTTCTGTGCCCAGCCCACGTGCCGCGCACGTGGGAACTTGGAGATTTTGCACGAGGACCCCTTGAGCTTCTGATTTTGTTACTTTTTGGCCTTGGATTATACTTTCATTGCAACTAGGTCCCTGTGCACTTTTGTTTGTTTTTGATTTTAATAAAATATCAAAATTAATCCAAATTGAGTGAAAATTGGACACGTGGCTCCTGCCACTGTGTAAAATTTTCACCAATTTTGGGTACATTTCTGAGCATTTTTAGTATTTTAAAAATTAAAAAACCCTTATTTTTCTGCCTGTTCAGATTAAAAATTCCTAAAAAAAATATTAAAACCTTTTTTTAAAATTACAAAAAATTAAGTTTTGTGTGTTTTTGTGTATTTGATTTTCTTTCCATTTTTGGTTATTTTTAGATTTATAAAAACCATAAAAATTAAAAAAGTCTTAAAAACCCATAAAAATTCTAAAAAATCATAGAAAATCCAAAAATTAATAAACTCTCTTTCTGATTTTTCCTTTTTATTTCTACTTTACATGAAAAATGCCTCCGGGCTAATTTTAGGACCGTTTTATATTTTAATTTGGTCCTCCAATCCTGACAAGACAGTTTTCCCTGATTTTTGCTTTCTTTTATTTTTAGAAAATTCTATAAAAATCATAAAATTATCAAAAAATTCACCAAAAACAGTAAAAAATCCATAAAACTTAAAAAATATTTTTGTTAGAATTTTTGGATCTTTTTAGAGTAGTTAAATAATTTGTTGTTTGTGCTTGTTTTAGCCTTTTTATTATTTTCCTTCATATTTAAATATCCAAAAAAAATATAAAAATATTAAAAACCCACCAAAAATTTTTTTATTATTTTTTTATTTTTAGACTACGTCGTAGGCCGCAAGGCTAACTCATGCTCCTTGAGACCGACCCTAGGAACTATACCGGGTTAATCATATAACGAGATCGTTATTTTTGCTTTTATTGGTTTTTATCTCTAATTGGTGGTCTGATTATTTTTCTTGATTGAGCTCTGAGTCCCGAGTGACTGAGGTCACAACGACCTTAGTGAGATACTTTACCTTAGTCTATCGGGCGGCTCATTAGAATGGCGTCGTTGCCGGGGAGCATGGCTTAGTAGTCACTTTTATTTTTGTTTTATTTTATTTTTATTTTCGCGGTTTTTCGCGGCTTTTTCGTCGTCCGTGGCTTTTCGCGGCTTTTTTATTTTTCTTTTATTTTCATTTTCTTTTATTTTCATTTCTTTTATTTTATTTTTGTTTTTGTTTGTTTTGCTTGTTTATTTTTATTTCTATTTTTGCATATATACTCTTTTTTCTTTTTCTTACTTTATTTACTTGGTCTATGACACTTTGTTGCTTGCTTGTGAGGGCCCGAGGACCGAGGCGGTGACTTTTTAGGAGCCGATGCAACCGCGGTAATCAGACGGCTCCCTTCTGCACGGAGCCGCAAGAGAGCGCAAGGAGACAACAGAGTGTGAGAGGATTAACATAGAATAGATTAGGTTTCTTTTCTGCATTATTTGAACTATTATTGTAATAAAACGGGGGCAGGACACTCAGCCGGACTTTCCTAGACTCTCAGGGTCTATTTCATCGAGCACCGGTGTGCTCGGGGGACTCCTCGTCTTTTTTGCGGTTTTCGCGGTTTTCTTTACCGTTTATTTACTGCCTTTCTGATTCTCGTAGATTCTAGCCCCTAGCCTTAGGATTTTTGCTTGACTGTGACGTAATCACTAGGGTCCCAACACCTTAATAACTTTGCCTGTACCTATAGATCGATTAGTTGGACCAATAATAAAAATCTAAAAAAATAGTCGATCCACTACCTTCGAGCCTATGCACCGCGAGCCCGCCCTGCCAAGCTTTGATCCTGAACTCGATTTGTCGAGAGGAGGAGGGGTGAGCCTAGACCGGACTCTTGGATTGAAGGTTGATGGTCGACTAGACGTTCTGTTGAGTAGAACTGCTTGCTTAGGGCTCGGATTTCTGCCTGCATCATTTAGGTAGTTTTATTTCAGTCTTTAAATTCTGCGCGGATCATCTTGCATCTAGACTGCTGGAGTCAGGTACACATCTCTTACTCTGCATGCATCATTGATTTTCTCGCGCATCGGCTTTTTCGACTTCTCCCCCTGATTTTTGGACTTTAATAACCAGGAGAACCGAAAAATTCGTTAGGCGATTTCTTTTTATTTGAAAAATACCTAAAAAGAAAAACAATAAAATTTGGGACTTCTAACTTTATTGGCCCTAAAAGATACCACACTGAGAAAAATTTTGTCTTGGGGAGAGCAACCCCTCCTTGTTTGGTTTTCTTGCGCGAGAGAGTGACCCGTACACTAGGATAGAGCCATATCCGAGCCCCGATCAGACTACTGGCCTTTTATACGGGACAGTTTGGTCGGCGGATTGGATTCCTGACAGGTCACGTTAATCGCTCTGCTATCCTGACTTGATCACCTAATAAAAAATAACAAGATAATTGACTGAACCTTTACGGTCTTCAGCTCGCGTTGCGTAGGTAAATCAAGGGTTTGCTTGTGATCATTGTTGTTACCAGATCTCGTCCACCCGACTCGCCAGATCAAGATGATGGGCAGAAGGTCCCTTAGGCAGCCTTTGGCTGCACCGCTTCCCAGCACTCCTGCCCGCTCATCTAGGTTGGTTCATGAGAGCCGAGACCCGCTCTCTAAACCCGAGTTCGACTCCACCCTGTTCCCCCACGACCCCCCTTCTTTCAGTTCAGAGATACCAGTGCTAGAGGAGAGACCGTCAGATGATTTATCGACACCTGAATTTGGGTCCTTTGCTTTTGCAGAGACCATGGCCGGCAGCAGTGACGACCGCACCACAAGTCCCCAGCCCCAGCAGACATTCATTATGGACCAGGGTGCGATCAACTCCACCCTGATCGCCTCCCTCGAGACAGTTCAACAGCAGTTGAGGGATCATGGAGCATTCATGATAGAGATGAAGCGTGAGATGGAGCAGTTGAGAGCCGCCCGCGACCAGCACGAGCCAGGAGACGGGCCGAGGAGACCCGATGATGCAGCAGTAGTAGCAGCTGCCGCAGCCGCGGCAGCACCAGACCAGCCGAGACCGATGAGGGAGTTACACAACCCCAGATCGACGTTGACTCATCGTTGGATTGTTTTACCAGCCATCGTGGGGGACTTCAAGTTCCCCCCGAACACTTTGCAGCTTCTCTCCTAGTTCCATGGGCTCGCCACAGAGGAGCCCCATCTCCACCTACAGGAGTTCTTGATGATCTGCAGCACCGTCCATGACAGACAGGTGGACGAGGACACCATCCGCATGATTGCCTTCCCCTTTTCCTTAGCAAACAGAGCAACCACCTGGCTGAAGCACTTGGGGAAGTTTGTCTACACCTGGGATCATCTCCGCACCGAGTACATGAACAAGTACTATCCACTCGGGCGGACGAATGCAGCTAGGGCCCTGATCAGCAACTTCTCCATGCTCCCCAACGAGCAGTTCCATGAGGCATGGGAGAGGTTCCGTGAGCTGACTGACAGATGCCCGCACCATGAGATTTCCAAGCCGAACCTTGTTCAGAGTTTTTTTGCGGGCTGACACCAGAGCTTCAGGGCTTGGTGAATGCTTTTTGTGGCGGGCTCTATTTCGCCAAGGATGAGGACCAGGTCTGGGCCATTTACAAGGAGATGGCAGAGAACTACACGGTGATGTCTCAGACCTACCTCTACACACAGGGACGCCCTCAGCCACAGACCGTGCAGTACCAGAGGATAGCACGGGTCGACGCCGATCCTTCTTGTTCGTCAGCGACAGCAGTACAAGCCTAGTCCTCAGCCGTTGACATGGGTATCATCAGCGAGAAGCTGGACCGGATGGAGATCATTGAGAAGAAGTAGTGCCAGGGCATCACGCAGATGGAGCAAATGACACAGACTCTGAGTGACCTGAAGACACAACTCACGTGTCTCCAGGAGGCACAGACAGCTTCCCAACCGCGTCTTCAGGCACGAGGCAATCCGAGTAGCACCAGCAGCTCGTCTCAGCGCTCCAGCCACCAGCAGCCTAGACATGTTAACCTTGTACAAGCGGAGCCGTACCAGCAGCCACAGCTTCCTTACCAGTCACCACCATCCCCAGACACACAGATGGTGGTATACTAGCCGGATCAGCCTCTGGCAGTACTCTCGCAACCCCGTACGAGTCAGAGCCGTTGATGGATGTCAACGGGATTTGGTACGACCGACCCCAGCCCGGTATCCGAAGAGACCATCCCGGATTCCGTTGGTCGGCCGAAGGTTCCAGCTCCTAGCAGCAGCCGTCAGGACAGGGTGGCCAGTACGACCATCAGAGAGATCACCAGTAGCAGCAGCCCCCAGTGTACCAGCAGCAGCAGTAGTAGTCACAGCAGTATGGCCCTCATCCCTATCAGTATGGACATTCTTGGAGGCGTGATCAGCCTCACCACCAGCAGCAGCAGTATCATCCTCAGTCCTACCCCTCTCACCCACAGCACCAGCAGCAGCAGCCTCACTACCAGCGAGGCCACCCGTCAGGTTCTCATGGGCCATCCTATGAGAACCCTGCCTTAGATGACATAGCCCGCCTCCTTACCGATCAGCAGGATACCTTCAGACGGGAGATGGATGAGTTCTGCCTGGAGATGCGGGACATTGTGAGAGGGAAGGCCGCCATACCTGCCCAGATAGAGCCGAACTCGAACAACCTCAAGAGGAAATCTGAGCAGGTAGATTTCACAGAGTATGCCACTCTGAGTGATGCTTTTGGTGATATGTCTGCATATCTTTTTGATACTGATTTTATCACACTTAGGAGCGGTAGGATGCCAGCAGACGGCGCCTTATCTAAGCGACACCCTGAGGATACTTCCAGAGTGCCAGGCGAGGAGGAGGAGTGCGGTACTGAGGCCGCGAGAGAAGATGACGGTGGTACTGATGCCACCATGGATGCTGATCCCACCGGCGGTACTGAGGATGTCGTTTCACCAGATGGAGGAGGTAGTACTGACACCACCAGAGTTGCCGAGCCAGAGCACGGTACTGATGCCGCGAGTCGACCAGCCAAGGGTGGTGCTGATGCCACAATTTTCACTTATGAGAGTCCTGTAGTCTTTCCGTCTGTACATGTATCTCAGGACATTTCTGGCAATAAAGGAAAGGGTTTGTTTTCTTCTGGTCCACATGTGGTGCTTGATGTATGTGTGAATCCTGCCGTCGAGCAGCCTAGACCCTTTCCTAGTCCTTCATCTGAGAAGGACCCTGTGATCCCCTTCCCTAGAGCTCTTCACCTGGGAAAGGGAAAGAAAATAGAAAATCCAAAAAAGAGGCAGCAAGAAGAGTTCAGCCAGCAGATGATCGATCGCTTTCACATTCAGCTGACTCTTCAGGAGGCATTGCAGCACATCCCTCTACTCCAGCGTTCACTCAGAGACAGGACCACAATTAGGAGGAAGAGGAGGAACCACCAGTCTGAGATCCATGTGCTAACCAGAGCCACTTGTTTTGCGATCCAGAACCGTTTGCCGGCCAAGAGGCCAGACTCAGGAGCCCCTTATGTCAGATGCCACATCAGAGAGTAGAGGTTCGACCGTACTCTATTAGACATCGGTTCATCGATCAACCTACTTCCGTCAGCCCTTCTCAACCGCTTCGAGTTAGGCACTCTTCGACGGAGCATGATAGTCCTTCAGTTCGCTCATCGATCTGTCAAGAGGCCGAAGGGGTTGTTGAGGGACGTTGTCATCACGATTCAAGGCCTGCAATTCCCTGTGGACTTAGTAGTGTTGGACATGGAGATCCCTGAGTCAGTGACCGATACCCACATCATTCTTGGTCGCCCGTTCTTGGCCACAACCAAGGCAACGACCGACCATGATAGCGGGAAGGTATACTTTCGCGTCGAGGGTGAGAGTGAACAAATAGAGACGGTCGAGAACATCAGAGCCAGAGATACAGCATGCTCAGAGACTACTCCTGATACAGAGCAGATGAAAGATGTAGGGCCAGACATCCACCAGGACTACGACTTTATGATTACAGATGATGAGGCAGTTTGGGCAGATCCAGTCGTACATGCCACCCTCTCACCTTCAGAGTCCGCTGATGCAGAGATGCCAGTAGAGGAGAGCTTGGAGAGCGCATTCCTGGTCCAGGATACCGTTCAGTCGGTAGAGCTGGTTCTCGGCCACGAGACTGATTTGTTTGGTGATGACGGTGGTACTGAGGCCACCATAGGTGATACAGATCCCTCGGAGTCAGATTTTGACTGGGCAGAGTTTGAGGATTTCATACCAGATCTGACTTCTACTGAGCCTACAACTAGGGAGGAGGTAGATGCCGAGTAGAGCAGAGACAGTCTAGCAGGACTGCCTTCTCCAGATTCAGAGTGTGATAGAGAGTTTCAGTTCTCCCATGCAGAATTGGCAGCGTTCACTCAGAGTTTTCAGAGGCCTGATCCACCAACACCCAGTTGTCTAGAGCTGAAGCCACTTCTTGCGTCGCTGAAGTATAGGTTCCTTGCGGGTGAGCATGAGATGTACCCAGTCATTATCTCCGCCGATTTGACTGGAGATTAGGAATTCCGTTTGATGGGGTTCTTAAAAATAACCGCAAGACGATAGGATGGAGCGTAGCCGATCTCTAGGGGATAAGTCCGGCCCTGTGCTCCCACCATATCTATCTCGAGGATGAGGCAAAGCCGTCGCGTGAGTTCCAGTGGCGGCTGAACCCGAACCTGAGAGAGGTTATCATGAAGGAGATTTCGAAATGGTGGAGCGCCGATTTTATCTACCCCATCTCCGACTCCAAGTGGGTCAGTCCGTTGCATGTGGTTCCCATGAAGACGGGCATCACTACGGTAGTCAGCGAGTCTGGAGAGGAGATTGCTACCCGGGTACCCCCTTCTTGGTGGGTCTGCGTGGATTACAGACGACTCAACCAGGCCACTAAGAAGGTCATTTCCCCCTGCCCATTATAGTTCAGATCATTGAGAGACTGGATGGGAAGAGCCATTACTGTTTTCTGGATGGGTACTCTGGCTACAACCATGTGGCCATCGCTCCCAAGAACCAGGACAAGACTACCTTTACCTGTCCCTTCAGCACATACGCCTTCAGACGCATGCCATTTGGGCTATGCAACGCCCCTGTGACTTTTCAGAGATGCATGCTGTCTATCTTTTCGGACATGGTTGGGGAGTGCTTGGAGGTCTTCATGGATGATTTATCGATCTACGACAATGGATTCGACTCCTGTCTTGACTGCCAAGACCGAGTCCTTCAGTGATGCATTGAGGTTCACCTTGTGCTATCTTGGGACAGAGTCACTTCATGGTGACTCAAGGGACGGTGCTTGGCCATATCATCTCCAACAGGGGCATGGAGGTTGATCCGGCCAAGGTAGATGTCATTAGAAAACTCGCACCGCCGTCCAACTTGCGGCAGTTACGGTCTTTTCTGGGGCACGTCGATTTCTACCGATGCTTCATTCAGGATTTCAGTAGGATTTCCCGACCGTTGACTGATCTGCTGACGAAAGACACCGAGTTCCTTGTCGATGACAAGTGTCTTTCGTCGTTTGAGACTCTCAAGCGATGTGTTGTTTAGGCTCCTGTTCTCCAGCCGCCTGATTGGTCTCTCCCATTCGAGATCATGACGGATGCCTCTGATTTTGCCGTAGGGGCCATGCTGGGACAGAGTAGGGATGGAGTCCCATTTGACATTCACTACGCTAGCCGTACATTGGATGCCGCACAACGGAACTACACAGTCACTGAGAAGGAGATGCTAGCCGTAGTCTTTGCCCTAGATAAGTTCAGATCGTACATTATTGGATCTAGAGTGACCTTGTACACTGATCATACCGCCATCAGGTACCTGATGGCAAAGAAGGATGCCAAAGCCAGATTGACCAGATGGATCCTTCTACTCCAGGAGTTCGACATAGAGACTAAGGATAAGCCTGGAGTCATGATTGTGGTGGCGGATCATCTCTCCCGGTTAGAGCATCTTGAGGATTCTGAGCAGACTGAGCCTATATGTGAGACCTTCCCAGATGAGGCGATCCTTGCTATCGCCTCTCTCCCGTGGTATGCCAATATTGTGAACTTTCTTGTTTCTAAGAAAGTTCCACAAGATTGACCCAGGCAGAGGCTTGAGACCTTCCTCGCGAAGTCCAAGTCCTACCACTGGGAGGATCCCATCCTTTACCATGAAGGAGGAGATAGCGTCTGGCGAAGGTGCATTCCTCAGGAGGAGCACCATAGTGTCCTCACTTACTACCACAAGCTAGAGGGAGGAGGACATCTCTCTGGGAGGAGAACGACACAGAAAGTGCTCCAATCCGGCCTATGGTGGCCTACCCTCTTCAAGGACTCTGATGAGTTCGTGAAGAGGTGTACTGATTGTCAGAGGATGGGCACTTGTGGATAGCGTGATATGATGCCGATGCAGCCCATTCACTTCTGTGAGGTTTTTGATGCATGGGGCATCGATTTCATGGGTCCATTCCCTAAGAGTCAGGGATTTGAGTACATTCTGTTGGCCGTTGATTATGTGAGTCGTTGGGTTGAGGCCATCCCCGCCCGAACCGCAGATGCTAGGACCGTTTGCAGATTTTTGAGGAAGCATATCATTTCACGGTTCAGGGTACCTCGAGTGTTGATATCTGACGGGGGGTCTCATTTCGTCAATGACCAGGTGAAGGCCCTTGCTAGCGAGTTCGGCATAGACCATCAAGTTGCCACACCATACCACCCTCAGATGAATAATCTAGCCGAAGTGTCGAACAGGGAGATCAAGACTATATTGCAGAAAGTCGTCCGCCCTGATCGAAAGGATTGGTCCCAGCTTTTGGACTCGATCTTATGGGCATATAGGACGTCTTTCAAGACACCTTTGGGCACATCTCCCTTTCACCTCGTTTATAGCAAGCCATGCCATTTACCTGTTAAGTTGAGACGTAGGTCACTTTGTCCTGTCACAGATATACTTTTGGATCCAGATAGTGTAGGAGACCAGAGGAGGGCAGAGTTAGCAACCTTGGAGGAGCTTCGTGATACCGCCTTCTCAAACAGCCTACAGTACAAGGAGAGAGTGAAAGAGTGACATGATTCTCATATCAGCCACAAGCATTTTGAGCCTGAATAGAGAGTATGGTTGTTTGATGCTAGGCTTCTTCTATTTCCAGGGAAGTTACCGAGCAAATGGAAGGGACCGTATCTAGTGAGACAGGTACATGACAATGGGAGTATTGACATATCTGAGTTGTCTTCTGAGAGTACCTTTCGAGTGAACGGCCAGCGGCTCAAGCCATTTCTTGATCATGAGCCGCATGTCGTTGATGTTGCCCCTATTCACTTTGCGTGAGATGTATCTCTTGACTCACATCTATTGCATCTCACGCCTGATTATCAATGTTCTCCCGACTTGTATAGATCCAGTTGTCCATATCATTACATTCTTAAGTCCCACATCCCTTTCTTCATCTTTTGATTATGCTATACTGAGGGTGTACTTTACCCTAAGTATAGGGGGGATGTAGGACTCTCGGGTATTTCTTTTGATTCATTTTTACACATGTTTTGCTGCCTATACTTAGGGATATTTTACCCTAAGTATAGGAGGGGTAGACCATGTACATTCTTCACTCCGGTTTCCCTTCGTGTACAGCCTGCTATACTTAGGATTCTTTGATCCTAAGTATAGGGGGAAAAGCTGAGATCCTCTTGATTTTATATTCATTCATTCATCTTTGTATATAGCCTTCCTTTTCACTTCCCTATACTAAGCACAAGTTATGTCTTCTTCATCGCTCTTGACTCTGAGGACATCGTTCGAGCTAAGTATAGGGGGGGTGTATATATTTCATATATACTTTAGCCATAACTCGTACTATGTGTGAGTGTGTAAATATATAAAAATGGCTGAAATCTCAAAATCCATAAAAATTAAAAAAATTAATTAAAAAAATTTTCCCTGTAAATAAACATTCTTTTATTTGCACATACATAGCTATTGTACAAATTATTTTTGTAAAAATGTTTTCAAAAACTTTTTGTGTAAAGAGTGTGTAAATATTTTCATATCAAAATTATGTATATAGTACAAAATTTTTCCAAGATGTTTTGAAAATCAAAAGTTTGCAAAAACCTTGAGTAAATTTTTGTAAATATTTTGCAAAACTTGCATTCATGCATACATCCATGATTTCAAAACATTTTTCAAAAATTTTTGCATTTGTGTAAATATTGTGTAAATAGCATCCTTGTGTATACTTGTATAGTTTTTCCTGGATTTCAGTTGACATTTAAACTAGCCTGGAATTAAATTGGAAAATGGAGCTTGATTAAGATCTTAATCCACCTAATTCTAAGAGGAACCTTATAGGGCTTAGGGTTAAGGCTTTTCAGGTCCATGGTGACTTCATTCTTTGAGTCCACTAGGCTATGATCACATGTCATCTCAATGAGCCTAAGTAGAGTACTTAACAACACACACATGACTCATATAGACAATGGCTTGACTTAGACCCGAACTTTACACCGAGCTCTCTACGGATGAGGTGGTGAGGAGGCAGTCTTCCTTGACTTGGGGTAGCATATGAGGGTAGCACTTCTAGGCAGAACCTCTCTTCTTCTTTTAGTGAAGGAAGTACGTCTCAACCAGGTCTGGTTGCCATGAGGTCTAACGACAGGAGTTGTGGGTTGCAATAATGCTTCAAAAGAGGGATAGTCTACTGGCTCAAGAGGAAAAACTCCTTATGTATATATGTTGCACATTGTATATGTTGTACAGATGCACTTGAAAAAAAATGCAAAAAGAAAATAACTCCAAAAAAGTGGTGGGTCTGATAGAAAATGATAATCCCACCGGAGTATGTATATAGTGCAAATAAGCAAAGCTTGAGATTCATGTCCCACCTTTTGTAGCTTGCAGCAGGGAGACTTAGCTACACTGGTTGAGCTCCCAAGGATACATGGCTACACTGGCCATGGTCCATTCTCTTCTTCCCCCTCTTCTTGGGCTGGTTGAACTTGAACTTAGAAGGGAATACCCCGCTCCTCGAGGAAAGAGTGGACAGACTAGGGTCATAGAGTTACCTTGTTGGGGAGGGTTGTCAAGTTGCTACTTATGAGGTGGAGGGCTATACCTCACATACACCGTACAAGGAAAGATTCATAGTCTTCAGGGTTTGTATATGTAGACTTGTTCTGATCTGGATTGTTGAGGAGTCCTGATTATAGATTAGTGGATCTTAGAGGCTGTTGAGTTTTAAACCTAAGTCTAAATAAGATTCCAACACATTAATAATCCAAAGATCTGATCGAGCTTCATATTTCAATTTAATGAAGGCAAGTTTAATATTCATCATTAATCCATGCATTTTCTCCTCTTTTTCTTTTTCTTTTTCTTTTTCACTTGTTTTTCAAATAAGTGTTTGCTAAGGGACTAGCAAATTTAAGTATAGGGGGGTGATGAATACCCATTCATCACTCTTTATTCTTTTATTTTAGCTACAAAACCTATGCAAAACACATTTAGATAGGTGTAAATAGCAATAATTGTCATTCAGCATGCATTGTGTAATTATGAATAATTAGCATGTTTTTGTGCATAAATAAAAGAATAAAGAAATAAAAGAAAAAGAGGGAGATATTTAGAAAAAATATTGAGTGACCTAATCCCAAGAGAGGGCTCAGCATGGGCCTGACCGTATAAAAACCAAAGTAGAGAGAGATAAGGAAGCTCATGTGTGTACATATATACATGTACATAAATAAAAATATTTTCCTCTAAATAAAAATAAAAATGGGTTTGTGCTTATTTGTATATATTTGTAAATATAAAATTAAAATAAAAATGAGAAAAATAAAAAGAAATAAAATTCATCCCTCATTGTCTATATTCACCATGTACATAGAATCACTTATATATTTATTTCTCCCTATAAATAAATAAATAAAAATCCCATAAAAATTGTATATACTCTATATTTCATAGTGTAAATAAATAAAATAAAAAACATAAAAATAAAAATAATATAAAAAGAAATAAAAATAAAAATCAAAGCCTTCATTGTACATATACCATATATGTATATAAATAAAAGTATTTATTTACCCTATGTAAATAATTAATAAAAATAAAATAAAAATATAATTTTATTCCAAATTTTATTATATAAATAAATAAAATATAAAATTTGAATAAAATTACAAAAATAAATAATTAAAAATCAAAAATAAAAAATGTATATTGTATATATCTATATATAATAATACTATATTGTAAATACTTATTTTCTATTTAAAAAAATAAATAAAAATGACAAAAAAATAATTTAAAAATAAAGAAACATTTTTATGTTTTAACTTTTTCCCAATTCAGCCATTTACTATTTTTATTTAATTTACAAATATTTATGACGTGGCTGCATCTGATTGGTCCACGGGGGATGTTGACCCCCGGTCAACTCACCCCTTGGACCACCAGCCCGCGGATCCTGTACTCCGACCCAATTTCTCCACATTTTCCTTGATTGATCCGATCTTCAAACCCTTAGACCCCGGGTCCTAATCCTTCCTTGCAGATCCGAGATCCACGCCCGGGATGGGTTTTAGGGGTCCGTGCATCAACGTGAGTGCCCGACTCCCATCTAGCTGGACCCCTAGCCATATAAAGCTCCAGCTCCGCCGCATGATTTTCTCCATATTTGGTGTCGCCCCTTCCACCCAGGAACTCCACCCGACTCCTCTGAGTGACAGCCTTGGACCGGAGTGTTGTAGAGAGGCGGAGGAGCACCACGTCACTGATCTGGCAGCTTTTCGCCACCGTGCGCCGCCCAGGAGCAGCGCTCGAGCCTCGGGCCTCGACGACCCTCTAGGCGAAGACCCAGAGCTCCAGGATCTCATCCCCAGTCGAACTCACGCATTAGGTAAGCTTGCTTCTTTCCATATTTCTTGAATTTCCAATTACGCCTAAATCCATCGTTCACTGTCGCTCGTCGATTCCGACCATCTCAGTCACCCTCTCAATCATCGGACTCGACCTTCATCATGACGAGACCTCTCTGCACCTTTTGCACCCACTCACACCCCATGTCTTGCCCCGGAGCAGGGACTCCGACCTCCCTCGCCGTCGCTTCGCCGGAGGTCATCCGCCCCGACGCGCCAGCCACCCATTTCACCCCTCACAGGGTCGAGGCAGTTTGCCCTCGACCCAGGAGTCTTCCTGTGGTGTTTTACAGTTCCGAAGAGGCCCATCTGAGGGTCGAAGCATTCGAGCACAGGAGCTCCAGGCCACCGCCGTCGCCGGGCCACTCCGGTGGTCGTCGACCTCATATGAGAGGCGCATCAGCTGCCGGACGTCAAGGCGGACCCATTCCGCTCCTTAGCAGCACCGGAGGAGGCATCCAGCGCGAGTTCTGGGCTGGCGAAGTTCGCCGGCCACCTGTTCTTGGAGGACCTTCCTCAGCCGTCCATCGAGCCCCCTTACCCAGTTTTGATCACGACCGTCCATTGGCAAGGGGACAGCAGCCGTCAGATCAGAGATCGGACCTCATCTGGAGCGTCCGTCGCAGAGGAGAGGTGCCCTTGATTCCAGAGCGTCCTATCAGCTACGTGGCACCGCCTCCGTCGTCAGATCAGAGCCGAGGTCCTTCGTTGAGGAGTAACGCCCTGCAGCCGTTGGATACACCACATGGCGTGCCGCCAGCCCTCGGATAATAAGGGGTAAATATCACTTAGGCCCCCTTCTGTTTTGTCTTTATTGTCTAGTCCTATAAATATCGAATATAGTTCTTTTATTTTTGTAAAAATTGCACTGAAGAACTGGTTGTTTATTTTATTTGCAATTTAGTCCTTGTGAATGGTAGACACGTGCATCGTTGCGTGATTTCTGTGAAAATTACACGATATGGGCTTGTAGATTCTGCTTGTTACTGAATGCAATATATTTCTTGATAGTTGCACTTATGCCCCTGTGAATGATGTTATTCGACATGTGTTGAATTTGTTGGATATTTTACAACTTAGCCCCTGGACTTTTAGCACCTGTTGCTAATAAGTCTGGGGAAATAAGTTATTTACATTTGGGTCCTTCTGTGCCCAGCCCACGTGCCGTGTGCATGGGAACTTGGAGATTTTGCATGAGGACCCCCTGAGCTTCTGATTTTGTTACTTTTTGGCCCTTGGATTATACTTTCATTGCAACTAGGTCCCTGTGCACTGTTTGTTTATTTTTTATTTTAATAAAATATCAAAATAATCTAAATTGAGTGAAAATTGGACACGTGGCTCCTGCCACTGTGTAAAATTTTCACCAATTTTTGGGTACATTTCTGAGCATTTGTAGTGTTTTTAAAAATTCAAAAACCCTTATTTTTCTGCCTATCCAGATTAAGAATTCCTAAAAAAATATTAAAACATTTTTAAAAATTACAAAAGAATTAATTTTTGTGTGTTTTTGTGTATTTGATTTTCTGACCATTTTTGGTTATTTTTAGATTTATAAAAACCATAAACATTGAAAAAGTCTTAAAAATATTCTAAAAAATCATAGAAAATCCAAAATTTAATAAACTCTCTTTCTGATTTTTCCTTTTTATTTCTACTTTACATGAAAAATACCTCCAGGCTATTTTAGGACCACTTTATATTTTAATTTGGTCCTCCAATCCTGACTGGATAGTTTTCTCTGATTTTTGCCTTCTTTTATTTTTATAAAATTCTATAAAAATCATAAAATTATCGAAAATTCATCAAAAATAGTAAAAAATCCATAAAACTTAAAAATATTTTTGTTAGAATTTTTGGAGCTTTTTAGAGTAGTTAAATAAATTGTAGTTTATGCTCGTTTTAGCCTTTTTATTATTTTCCTTCATATTTAAAAATCCAAAAAAATATAAAAATATTAAAAACCCACCAAAAAATATTTGTTTTTATTTTTATTATTTTTAGACTACTTCGTAGGCTGCAAGGCCAACTTGTGCTCCTTGAGACCGACCATGGGAGATATACCAGATTAATCATATAGCGAGATCGCTATTTTTGCTTTTATTGGTTTTTATCTCTGATTGGTGGTCTGATTATTTTTCTTGATTGAGCTCTGAGACCTGAGTGACTGAGGTCACAACGACCTTAGTGAGATACTTTACCTTAGTCTATCGGGCGGCTCATCAGAATGGCGCCGTTGCCGGGGAGCACAGCTTAGTAGTCACTTTTATTTTTATTTTATTTTATTTTTATTTTCGCGGTTTTCTGCAGCTTTTTCGTCGTCTGCGGCTTTTTGTGGCTTTTTATTTTTCTTTTATTTTCAATTTCTTTTAGTTTCATTTCTTTTCTTTTAATTTTGTTTTTGTTTGTTTTGCTTGTTTATTTTATTTCTATTTTTGCATATATACTATGTTTTCTTTTTCTTACTTTATTTGCTTTATTTACTTGATCTGTGACACTTTGTTGCTTGCTTGCGAGGGCCCGAGGATCGAGGCAGCGACTTTCAAGGAGCCGACGCAACCGCGGCAATTGGAGGCGGCTCCCTTCTGCACGGAGCCGCAAGAGAGCGCGAGGAGAGAGCAGAGTGTGGGAGGATTAGCTTAGAATAGATTAGGTTTCAATTCTGCATTATTTGAACTATTATTATAATAAAACAGGGACAGGACACTCAGTCAGACTTTCCTAGACTCTCGGGGTCTGTTTCTCCGAGTACCGGTGTGCTCGGGGGACCCCTCAGCTTTTTCGCGGTTTTTGCGGTTTTTTGTGGTTTCTTTACCGTTTATTTATTGCCTTTCTGATTCTCGCAGATTTCAGCCCCTAACCTTAGGATTTTTGCTTGAATTTGACGTAATCAGTAGGGTCCCAACACCTTAATAACTTTGCCTGTACCTATAAATCGATTAATTGGACCAAGAATAAAAATCTAAAAAATAGTCGATCCACTAACTTCGAGCCTACGCGCCGCGAGCCCGCCCTGCCAAGCGCTGCTCCTGAACTCGATTTGTCGAGAGGAGTAGGGGTGAGCCTAGACCGGACTCTTGGATTGAAGGTTGGTGGTCGACTAGACATTCTGTTGAGTAGAACTGCTTGCTTAGGGCTCGGATTTCCGCCTGCATCATTTAGGTAGTTTTATTTCAGTCTTTAAATTCTGCATAGATCATCTTGCATGTAGACTACTGGAGTCAGGTACGCATCTCTTACTCTACATGCATCATTGATTTTCTCACGCATCGTCTTTTTTGACTTCTCCCCCCGATTTTTGGACTTAAATAACCAGGAGAATCGAAAATTTTGTTAGGCGATTTCTTTTTATTTGAAATATACCTAAAAAGAAAAATAATAAAATTTGGGACTTCTAACTCTATTGACCCTAAAAGATACCACATCGAGAAAAATTTTGTCTTGGGGAGAGAAACCCCCTTCTTGTTGATGAATCCACATTTCATCATCTTTATTCTATCATCTTGGCATCAAAAACCCTAGCAAATACCTGTGAATACCCTTAAATCAAGCATATTAGCATCCATGCATGTGCATTCAAGTAATGTATAAAATACTGTAATTAAAGCCAAAATTATAGAATAAATAAAAGAAAAGAAAAAGAATAAAATATTGTAAATATTTTATGACCCGAAACCCCGAGACCTAGGCATCTTGATGAATAGGTCGACAAGGAATAAAGTAGGGGGAGATAAGGGCAAAATACAGTATAAATACCTATGCTTTCTATTCATTCTTTATTCATTTTGGGACCTATTTTTGGTTCCACTTTTTATACATCAAATAAAGAAACTTTGTACATGAAGGTTGTAGATAATTTTATAAATAAAAATAAAAAATTGATTTCACTGAAAAATAATGTACAGATAAAAAGTTATGGTCTAAATAAAAATCCAGAATCCCAACTTCCCAGACCCGTATCTCACAACTGACAACTCCAAATACAGAAACTCACCTTTTATTGTATATAGAATAAAATAATCTATTTAATGGTGGCGGTTTCGCATTTGACGGAGCTACGGTTTGAAAGTTGAGTTTGGACCCTCATTGTATAATTGTACATATTAAAAATATTCAATTTATTATTTATTCATTATTTTTGTATTTTTATATTTTTATAATCTTGTAAATACTACTTATAATAAATATGTATATTAAAATTAGAATAAAAATGCAAAGAAAACTCAAAATAAAAATAAACATATATAGATCATACAGGTATTATACCTATGCTTATACCTATACTTTTTACACTTATATTTTATTTAATGTGCAGAATACATCAGAAAAATTAAACAAAAACATATTTATGTATATAAAAGTATTTTATGATTTTAGAAAATAATAAATAAAAATAATAAACTAAAATACACAGAATAAAAATGAAATACTAACATACATAGGTATTATACCTATATAAGGTTAAAAAGTAAACTCATAAAATTACACCTCATAAAATAAATTAAAAATCATAATAAAATACTACATAAAATAACGAATAATTTTTATTTTATAATCATTTTTTAATTAGACTTATTACTATTTTTTAATGAATTAACAAAATAATAATCAGGGATTTTTCCTGGTTGGTCCACGTGGACCAACCAGGTTTCAGCCCCAGTTGACTTCGGTCAACTGGTCGCCCTACCCCCTGTAGCCCTTGTCAGGCCTGGTTTTTGGCCGCATTTGGCGGATTTTTCTAGGCCGAGGCTTGCACCATTTTGCCTCGAATCCTTCTGCAATCTTCTTCCTCTACCAACCATCTTGCCCGCCTTGCGATTACATTGGGGGTTGCATCACTGAGGCGCTCCAGCTTCTTTGATCTTTGAGCCCTTGCAGCTCAGGGTCAAACCCAATATATGCGACCCCCCTACTTTGAATTCAAATCGAGAACCCTTGGTCCACCCCTCGTCGCCACCTTCATGCTCCCGAGCTCCCTGGAGGTGACAGCTCCATCGCGAGGCCGTCAGCCAAGGCGATCGAGGTCGAGGGTGCCTCCGCTACCTCCCGCAAGACCGGTGGTCGAGGTATACTCCTCCCTCTGGCTCCGGCCATTGAGGTCCGTTCCCCTTTCATTTCTTTTATGCATTTAGTTCCTGTTAGCCTAAGGATCAAAACCCCCCCAAAAACATCCAAGCTTCATCGCCTATTTCGCTCAAATCGCTAAGTTGGCCGGAGCGCACCTCCGGCCGTTCATCGCCACCTCGAGTCACGCATCTTCACGTCCATCCAGAGGTCCAGGCACTTTGCCCTGGACCTTCTAATGCTTTTTGCAAGTCTACGCACACTCATTGAAGCCTGGAGGCGAATCTGGAGCTTTGCCGGAGCTAACAGAGCTCTGTAGCTCCGCCACCCTTCAGTGAGCCCCTCGGCCATCGCCGAGGCTTTTTGCCGCCGCCAGCCGCTAGAGGAGGACCGGAGGACGCTCCACGTCCATTCTGAAGCACTGCCATAGCCGGAGGACGAAGATCGGGGACGACGAAGTTTGCCTCGCCGGCGTTCTTCGTCGTTCTTCATCATCATCTCCCAGCCGTCGGATCGAGGAGCGCCCCCAGGCCGAGCGGCAGCCGTTGGATCGCACCACGTCGCCACCGTCCGATCGTCGCCAGATGATCTAATCTCCGCCGTCCAAGCGAAGCGTCGTCGACCATTGGATTCACGCCACGTGTATTAGTGAAGATCTGCAGCTGTTGGATCCACGCGCCGAGGGTATTTTGCATCTGAGCCCCCACGCATTTTGTATTTACTTTTTAGTCTAAAAACTTTCGTATGTAGTGTAAAAGTTTTGTAAAAATTGTAAAAAGACCCCCGAACTTATTTTATTTACACTTAGGTCCTCCGCCACGTCACCTCACGTGACCTGTACACGTGAGGTGCGGGATTTTTGCACAGAGGCCCTCGGTCTTTTTAGTATTTTGTTCAAGTCCCGGAACTTTTATATTAAGCGTTAAATTTTTGGAAATTTTGCATGTGAGCCCCCAGCTTTTGTGGAAATTACATTTTGGTCCTCGCCAGGCGCATGCAAGTCACGCGCCTTAGTGGGAAAATTGCTAGCATACCCCTGCGGGTTCTGTAATTTATCTTTAGTCCAGTAAATGCAAGTTTTATTTTAAAACTTTGTGGAAATTTTGCATGTACCCCCTGGATGTTTGAGAAAATGCATATATACCCCTGCCAGGCCTGATTAATGTTTGAATGCTTGTTTTAATTATTTAAATTATCATTTTAATTCCAAAAATTCCCAAAAATTGAACTTAAGCTCATGTATGCTTGTTCTTCCACGCCATCATTTTAGTTTTTGATTTTATTTTATTTTTATATTTATTAAAAATCAAAAACATGCTTTTTATTTATTGACTAGCTTAGAAAATGCCAAAAAAATATTAAAAGACTTCGAAAAATTCAAAAAACATTCCCTAGTGTGTATTTTAACCTATTTTAGTGTCAGTCCAAAAAACACTAAAAATCTCAAAAGGAAAACACTAAAAATTCAAAAACACTCAAAAACTTCAAAAAAATATATAAAATCCTAGAAAACTCCAAAAATCACAAACTCAGTTCTTGTTTGTTTTATATTTCATTATTTTTATTTGAAAAATAGTTTGCAAAAATTTTGTGGCTGTTGTCTATTTTTAATTCCAATTTTACCCCCAGCTAGTACCTTGTCTACTATTTTGGCTTATTTTGCTATTTAAAAATACCAAAAACACCTTGAAAAATACTCAAAAATCACAAAAACAGTAAAAAAATCCTAAAAATATCAAAAACATTTTATTCCTGAACTTTTGGTTATTTTTGCACGTTTTATAAATATTTTATCTTGCCTTTTATTACACTGTCTTTATATTCCAACATTAAAAAAATATATATATAATATAAAATTATAAAAATCAAAAAATTAAAAATCAAAACACAAAATTAAAAATTAAAAAAAAATTAAAAACCCACAAAAATTTCTTTCTTGCTTGCTTAGTGTAGACACATTCACATTCACTTGTGCACATTTATTTGAATTACCCTGTTTGCTCCCTGTGTTCGAACTCTCTGCATACTTTCCCTTTACACCATTTGTGCAGAGTTAAAAATAAATTTTAACTCCACATTTATTTCTAATTATTGATCTTTAGTGTGGGTTAATTGTTGATTAAACCCAAGATTCATTTGTGAGTTGCCACAGCGACGGTTGTCTCCGCCTTGTGTGAGACACCAATTTAGACTCCATTGAATTCTGCATTTATCACTTGTTTGGTTTGCTTGCGCGAGAGAGTGACCCGCACACTAGGATAGAGCCATATCCGAGCCCCGATCAGACTACCAGCCTTTTATACGGGACAGTCTGGTCGGCGGATTGGATTCCTAACAGGTCACGTTAATCGCTCTGCTATCCTGACTTGATCACCTAATAAAAACTGACAAGATAATTGACCGAACCTTTACGGTCTTCAGCTCGCATTGCGTAGGTGAATCAGGGGTTTGCTTGTGATCATTGTTGTTACCAGATCTCATCCGCCCGACTCGTCAGATCAAGATGATGGGAAGAAGGTCCCTTAGACAGCCTTTGGCTGCACCGCTTCCCAGCACTTCTGCCCGCTCATCAAGGTTGGTTCGTGAGAGCCGAGACCCGCTCTCTGAACCTGAGTTCGACTCCACCCTGTTCCCCCTCGACCCCCCTTCTTTCAGTTCAGAGATACCAGTGCCAGAGGAGAGACCGTCAGATGATTTATCGGCACCTGAGTTTGGGTCCTTTGCTTTTGCAGAGACCATGGCCGGCAGCAGTGACGACTGCACCACAGGTCCCCAGCCCCAGCAGACATTCATTATGAACCAGGGTGCGATCAACTCCACCCTGATCGCCTCCCTCGAGACAGTTCAGCAGCAGTTGAGGGATCGGGGAGCATTCATGATAGAGATGAGGCATGAGATGGAGCAGTTGAGAGCCGCTCGCGACCAGCACAAGCCAGGAGACGGGCCGAGGAGACTCGATGATGCAGTAGCAGTAGCCACAGCCGCAGCAGCAGCCGCCGCAGCCGCGGCAGCACCGGACCAGCCGAGACCGATGCGGGAGTTACACAACCCCAGATCGACGTTGACTCATCGTTGGGTTGTTTTACCAGCCATCGTGGGGGACTTCAAGTTCCCCCCAAACACTTTGCAGCTTCTCCCCCAGTTCCATGGGCTCGCCACAGAGGAGCCCCATCTCCACCTACAGGAGTTCTTGATGATCTGCAGCACCGTCCACGACAGACAGGTGGATGAGGACAACATCTGCATGATTATCTTCCCCTTCTCCTTAGCAGACAGAGCAGCCACCTGGCTGAAGCACTTGGGGAAGTTTGTCTACACCCGGGAGCAGCTCCGCACCGAGTACTTGAGCAAGTACTATCCACTCGGGCAGACGAATGTAGCTAGGGCCCTGATCAGCAACTTGTCCATGCTCCCCAACGAGCAGTTCCATGCGGCATGGGAGAGGTTCCGTGAGCTGACTGACAGATGCCCGCACCATGAGATTTCCAAGTCGAACCTTGTTTAGAGTTTTTTTGTGGGCTGACACCAGAGCTTCAGGGCTTGGTGAATGCTTCTTGTGGCAGGTCCTATTTCGCCAAGGATGAGGACCAGGTCTGGGCCATTTACGAGGAGATGGCAGAGAACTACACGGTGATGTCTCAGACTTGCCTCTACACACAGGGATGACCTCAGCCACAGACCGTGCAGTACCATAGGATAGCACGGGTCAACGCCGATCCTTCCAGTTCGTCAGCGGCAGCAGCACAGACCGAGTCCTCAGCCGCCGACATGGGTATCATCAGCGAGAAGCTGGACCGGATGGAGATCATTGAGAAGAAGTAGTGCCAGGGCATCACGCATATGGAGCAGATGGCACATACTCTGAGTGACCTGAAGACACATCTCATGTGTCCCCAGGAGGCACAGACGGCTTCCCAGCCCCGTCTTCAGGCATGAGGCGATCCGAGTAGCAGCAGCAGCTCGTCCCAGCACTCCAGCCACCAACAGCCTAGACAGGTTCACCTTGTACAGGCGGAGCCGTACCAGCAGCCGCGGCTTCCTTACCAGTCACCACCATCCCCAGACACACAGATGGTGGTATACCAGCCGGATCAGCCTCTGGCAGTACTCCCGCCACCCCCGTACGAGTCAGAGCCGTTGATGGATGTCAACAGGATTTGGTACGACCGACCCTAGCCTGGTATCCGACGAGACCATCCCGGATTCCGTTGGTCGGCCGGAGGATCCAGCTCCTAGCAGCAGCCGTCAGGACAGGGTGGCCAGTACGACCATCAGAGAGATCACCACCATCAGCAGCCCCCAGTGTACCAGCAGCAGCAGCAGTCACAGCAGTATGGCCCTCGTCCCTATCACAGGGACATTCTTGGAGGCATGATCAGCCTCACCGACAGCAGCAGCAGTATCATCCTCAGTCCTACCCCTCTCACCCACAGCACCACCAGCAGCAGCCTCACTACCAGCGAGGCCACCCGTCAGGTTCTCATGGGCCATCCTATGAGAACCCCGCCTTAGATGAAATAGCCCGCCTCCTTACCGATCAACAGGCTACCTTCAGACAAGAGATGGATGAGTTCCACCAGGAGATGCGGGACATTGTGAGAGGGAAGGCCGCCATACCTGCCCAGATAGAGCCGAACCCAAAAAACCTCAAGAGGAAATCTGAGCAGGTAGATTTCACAGAGTATGCCACTCTGAGTGATGCTTTCGGTGATATGTCTGCAAATCTTTTTGATACTGATTTTGTCACACTTAGGAGCGGTAGGATGCCAACAGGTGGCGCCTCGTCTGAGTGACACCCAGAGGATACTTATAGAGCATCGGGCGAGGAGGAGGAACGCGGTACTGAGGTCGCGAGAGATGATGACGGTGGTATTGATGCCACCATAGATGCTGGTCCCACCAGCGGTACTGAGGCCATCGTTTCACCAGATGGAGGATGTGGTACTGACGCCACCAGAGTTGCCGAGCCAGAGCGCGGTACTGATGCCACGAGTCGACCAGCCGAGGGTGGTGCTGATGCCACCATTTTCACTTCTGAGAGTCCTGTAGTCTTTCCGTCTGTACATGTATCTCGGGACATTTCTGGCAATATAGGAAAGGGTTTGTTTTCTTCTGGTCCACCTGTGGTGCTTGATGTATGTGTGGATCCTACCGTCGAGCAGCCTAGACCCTTTCCTAGTCCTTCATATGAGAAGGACCCTGTGATCCCCTTCCCTAGAGCTTTTCACCTGGGAAAGGGAAAGAAAATAGAATATCCAAAAAAGAGGCAGCAAGAAGAGTTCAGCCAGCAGATGATCGATCACTTTCACATTCAGCTGACTCTTCAGGAGGCTTTGCAGCACATCCCTCTACTCCAGCGTTCACTCAGAGACAGGACCACAATTAGGAGGAAGAGGAGGAACCACCAGTCCGAGATCCATGTGCTGACCAGAGCCACTTATTTCACGATCCAGAACCGTCTGCCGGCCAAGAGGCCAGACTCAGGAGCCCCTTATGTCAGATGCCACCTCAGAGAGTAGAGGTTCGATCGTATTCTATTAGACAGCAGTTCATCGATCAACCTACTTCCGGCATCCCTTCTCGACCGCTTCGAGTTGGGCACTCTTCGACAGAGCATGACAGTCCTTCAGTTTGCTGATCGATCTGTCAAGAGGCCGAAGGGGTTGCTGAGGGACGTTGTCGTCACGATTCAAGGCCTGCAATTCCCTGTGGACTTCGTAGTGTTGGACATGGAGATCCCTGAGTCAGTGACTGATACCCCCATCATTCTCGGTCGCCCGTTCTTGGCCACAACCAAGGCAGTGACCGACCATAATAGTGGGAAGGTATACTTTCACGTCGAGGGCGAGAGTGTACAAATAGAGACGGTCGAGGAAATCAAAGCCAGAGATACAGCATGCTCAGAGACTACTTCTGATACAGAGCAGATGACAGATGCAGGGCCAGACATCCACCAGAACTGCGACTTCGTGATTACAGATGATGAGGCAGTTTGGGCAGATCCAGTCGTACATGCCATCCTCTCACCTTCAGAGTCCACTGATGCAGAGATGCCAGCAGAGGAGAGCTTGGAGAGCGCATTCCTGGTCCAGGATACCGCTCAGTCGGTAGAGCCGGATCTCGACCGTGAGACGGATTTGTTTGGTGATGATGGTGATACTGAGGCCACCATGGATGATACAGATCCCTCGGAGTCAAATTTTGACTGGGCAGAGTTTGAGGATTTCATACCAGATCTGACTTCTACTGAGCCTACAACTAGGGAGGAGGTAGATGCCGAGCAGAGCAGAGATAGTCTAGCAGGGCAGCCTTCTCCAGATTCAGAGTGTGATAGAGAGTTTCAGTTCTCCCATGCGGATTTGGCAGCGTTCACTCAGAGTTTTCAGAGGCCAGAGTCACCAGCACCCAGTTGTCCAGAGCTGAAGCCACTTCCTGCATCGCTGAAGTATAGGTTCCTTGCGGGTGAGCATGAGATGTACCCAGTCATTATCTCTACCGATTTGACT